>CM029017.1:194130800-194730800 GCA_016801055.1 Panax notoginseng
CTGATATCGAGTATGGTTCGAAAAAAAATGAAATACTCGAACCCTAATATGAGCGAACACTGGTATACTCGAATTCAACTCGTATATCATTAAACAGAAAACAAGTATGGATCAGATTCGACTCGGATCAAATTCGAATTCGAGCTTTGGATCATATTTTCGAGCCGATCTCGAGTCGAGTACCGAATTACTTGGTTCGGCTTACACCCCTAGAGCGAGTATGAATCAAGTCCGAATTGTTTGTTTATTTTAGGGCTTTAATCTCAATATTGACTTTCTAATATTTTTACATAAAATATTAATATTTTTATATAATTCTTCTCTCACATGAATAGTGAGTGGATCCAAATTCCTTCTTTTACTCGGTGATTTTAATATACCTCGTTCGTCTTTTAAAGTTACATTGATCAATTCCAAAATCAAACCTTATATTATTATTAATAATAAATACAGAAAGACAAGAAATATGATAACAAGAAACTACGTAAATCTATAAGAAACGGACGATCTAATTTGAAAAGTCAAACTACACCCGATTTTATGGTCGAGGGAGTAATTCAGATCGAGTACTTCTACACAGACCGGTTTATTGAACAAAAAAATCGGACAGGTTCAATTTTTTATTTTTTATTTTTTATTGTGACTCCCAAAAAATATATAGTATTTATTTTAACTGAAATTTTTATAACATATAGTGTTTTATGTGTAATTAAAATAAATATACAAAAACAGGCAGTTGTATAACCTTATTTATGTATATATATCTAAATTACACTTAAAACACTATATTTTGCTGTATAACCCTATTTTTATATATGTATCCAAATTATATCTAAAACACTATATTTTATAAAAATTCCTGTTAGAATAAATACTATATATTTTTTGAGAGTTGCAATCAAAAAAAATATTTAACCAGTCTAATTTTTCTGTCCAATAAACCGGTCTGCCAAGACTTATTGATTCAGATTTGTATCACTACATTCACCTAAAGAATTCAAATATAGCTAGTCTAGCTAAGCTACCTACCTATAAAGGTCAAATCAAACCGAGTGGCAAAGCTTGGTGAGCACTGGCGAGTAGTTGGAACACTACATGCATGCTTGTCACCGTAGCAACAAATATTTTCTTCTTCAAATTCAAATTTACTACGTAGCAACAAATATTTTCTTCTTCAAATTCAAATTTACTAGGTCACAAAATACAATTATAAGGAAATCAAACTTCAGTTGGTAACCATCATATAAAATCAAAACCATTGACAACCCTGTGTTTAACCTATATATATATATATATATATATATATATATATATATATATATATATATATATATATATATAGAGTCCGGATCCAGTCCGGGATCCCGGACTCTATAAAATCCGGACCTTTATTTATTTTTTATTTTTTTGCTTTTTTTTTAAAACAACTAAAAAAAAATAAAATAAATTTATGGAATTGAAATTTTTTCATAATACAGTGTTTTGGGTGTGATTTGGGTACGTATAACAAAACATGGTGGTACTGTCTGTGCAGACTGTACCACCACTTTTTGGTATAGGTATTCAAAACACGTCCAAAACATTGTATTATGAAAAAATTTCAGTTCCATAAAATATTAAATATTTTTTTTAAGTTATTTAAAAAAAAGCTAAAAAAAAAAAAAAGGTCCGGATTTTAAGAAAATCCGGACTCCCGAATTTGATCGCCATTCTATATATATATATATATATATATATATATATATATATATATATATATATATATATATATATATATAGGATCAGATCCGGAAGTCCGGACCTGATTAAAATATGAACCAATTTATTTTATTTTTTTTTAAAACAACTAAATAAAAAGTTTAATATTTTATGGAACTATAATTTTTTCATAATACAGTGTTTTGGGCGTGATTTGGATACATATATATATATATATATATATATATATATATATATATATATATATGAAAATTTTCTCCAACGATCCAAAAAAATGAACCGGACTATAGCGACGGTGCTCTGAGATATAGCGACGGTTTTCTATGCTATAGAAACAAAAAAAATCGTCTGATTTTATTTTTGGTCAGCTTTTTTTGATTCACTAAAGAAGCAGACTATATATATATATATATATATATATATATATATATATATATATATATCAAACAAAACAACGAACCTTTCAATTCATAAAGGGCTAGTGACGACCCATGTTTTTACTCCTGATTGTAACAAGTACAAAAGGGGTAATTAGTTTATGTTATCTACCTTATGATAGCATCTATCTGACAAACATTGTTCAACCATAACTAGAATCCACTTGACAATTACAGTTTGTCACCCTTGTTCTTTACGCCATGTAAATCTCCTTAGCTTGGCCTTCCCCGCCTAACTATGGTTTTTTTACAAACCCTACCCATAAGTCAAGAACTTTTATTCAATACTTATTTCATCCCCCTCCCCTTCCTAGAAAACTTTTCGAAACATTTAGCTCTTCGATGCCGAGTCCACCGTCCGAATTGTTTCCCGACATCTCGGAAAAGCATCGGTCTCTCTCCGTCCTCCCATCCGACCAGTCTTCCCGGTCTAACACCTTGGCAAAAGGAAACACGTGGTCCAAGAAAGCAACAAGCGTCCTCGTACCAAGAAAGAAGTACTCAGAACTAACCGAAGCAAGCCTCGAGGAATTTAACAGAAGAAATGCAATTCTAGAGGAGAAGAGGTATTCTACTAGTAGTCCTTATTATAATGGGCTCACTCAATCCAAACTAGATATCAACAAAGAAAAGGTTCCAGTAATCGAGATCCATGAGACAGCTTCTGTTACCTCGAGCACTAGGTCGAGTTTCGTTGTTAAGATGCAACAGATGGGTACTCTTTCCTTCATCTTTAAAAACAAGAAAGACAAAGAGACTTCATATTCTTCCCCACCATTGTTGTCAAGAACTCGGAGGGACAGAGATTCAGAGAAAGATGGGAAGGAAGTTAAAAGTAACTTAACAGAAAGGAAAAATACCCAATTATTGAATGAGGAGAAGCCATTGAGGGAGAGAGTTATATCAACACACTGTGCACCGCCACCACCACTGCGATCTTTGCTGCTGCCATTACAAGAATCACAGCCAGCACAAACATCGAAGACGAAGAAGGAAGTTACCATAAATGTAATGGAACTTGATGAAAATGAGGAGAAAAGGAAGTTGTTCACTTGGGCAGACAAGTATCGGCCTTATGCTTTGTCAGATTTCATCTGCAATCGAGATACAGCAATTGAGCTGCAGGCCGCGGTAAGATAATAAGACTGTTGTATGATTTGGTGATTTCCCTGAAATTCTGACAAGAATTACATAATAACAGAGTTTGGATAACCTTGCAGGCCCAATCAGAATACTGTTATCATTTCATATTTGAAGGACTTCCAGGAGTGGGAAAGAGAACCATGATTTGGGCTTTGCTTCGCCAAGCCTTTGGAGCTGATAAAGTAAAGGTAACAAGATATGAATCTTATGTACATACCATACATGCATGCTTTGCCTAAATTTAATAGGGACCAACTAAATATGAAAGCCTGCCTGGAAAGACATAGTACATGTTTCGCATAAATTTAATAGGGACTGACTAAATATGAATCACCCATGAGTTTTTAAATATTTGGGAATTGATGCTGGTTCTCTTTGCTATATATATATATATATATATATATATATATATATATATATATATATATATCACAGGCAAGAGAAGAGTGCAAGGAATTTGGCTTGAAGGTAAACTTATTGTATTTATCTATATTATGCCATCTTGGCTTATGCTTTGATCTTTTCTGGCTTAGATGATAATACTATTTCATAAGGGTTTGATACCAGTGTATAAATCATAACTATAGACATGATATGTTGAGGAAGTGGCAAAGGGAATGATTTAAAGAATTATATAATTTGGTGTTGACTGTTTAGAATTATTGGTAAACTTTTTTCAAGATTATTTGTAAGAAGTATTTGTGAACTTTTCCCAAGATTCTTTGCAAGTATTGGGGGACTTTTTTCCAATATTATTTGGGAATATTTCCTGCCATCTGTTTTAATATAGTACTATAGTCATCTTTCTATTAGAAACTTTTGCTCTAATCAGTAGGATCTATCAAAGTTGAACCACCACACATCAAAGAAGTTATTCTTTCATCCTAATGCAAAAATTACCTGAAAATATTCATTAAATTTTATACTAAAATACAATAACATAACACTCACTTCCCTTCTAATTTCTTAAATAATAATTAGTACCCCTCTAGTTATTATAAAATGTAACACTCATTACCCCTAATTTGATTGACGAACAAATGCCAACTAATTTTTTTAATATAATATCCAAAACACCCTTAAATTATTATGTGGAGAATTATAACTTCAAAAATTATTATAATTAATGTACCCACTAAACATAACTTTTTGTCTCTCTCTCTTTATATATATATATATATATATATGAAAAAATATATGTACACAGCTGTATATTACACAATCGGCTATGACGACGGGTTTTTGGGCTATAGCGATGGTTTCACATGTCGCCATAGTTATTCTGGGCTACGGTGACGGGTGAACCGTCGCCATAGCCCGAAAAACCTATCGCCATAGTCCAACTATGTAATACGCAGCTGTGTATATACATATAGCCCATATTTATATATTTATATATATATATATATATATATATATATATATATATATATATATATATATATATTATTTAACTTGATATTAAATAATATAAATGTCATCCATTAAAAGTATTCATTTTACCAAGAAAATACAATCATATACTTTTTACTAATTAGATTTCACAAAGATTAAAATTTATTTTGACATATTTTTTTTTATTATTAAAAAAGCAAAATCTCAATACCTAAAAAATTGAAAATTAACCCCCCAAAAAAACTGTTTATTATTTTTCACAAACATTAGAGTTTACATAAACACAAACTTAGGCAAAGAATTTAAAGTAAAAGATTGAATTTTACTATGAATAAAACATTCAACTAAAAAAGTGTGTTAAAATTATTTTTCTCAAATATTAAATTAACCATAAATCACACTTTAGATCTAATATTTTACAATACAAAATGACAAATGTTGATACTCAAAAAATTTAAAAGACAAAAAAACTTTATTTACTAGACAAAGATGTAGGATGTGTTCGAGGGGAGGAAGAAAAAGGAAAATAATTAAAATCCATCCAAATCTCATGTTTGTGAGTTTTTTTAGCGAGGAAGGTCATATGTTTGTGAGTTTTTTTTAGGGAGAAAGGGAAGGGATTTAAAGGTAAAATTGATTTAATTTTTTGGCTCAAAATTTTCACCGATTTGGAAGATGGGAAAAGATGGCAAAATAAAATATTTTATATTACAAAAAATAACCTTATACGACTTGTCCCTAATTATTATAACCCCAATTTTAGAAAATACAAATTTTCTCTTTCCCCCACCCCCACCCCCGACATTTATACTGGCAGTCACCCACCCCATGTTAGAGCTAATTCAGAGTCAATTATTTTATAAGAAGTAAAATACAAATTTGCCCCCACACACGCCACCCTACGTCAGAGTCTATACAGTTATTGGCACCATAACATTTTGTAAACAAATAAGTAGTACCTATGTCGTTAATATAACAGAAATTCACAAATAATATAAAAGGTTTGATCATATGCTCATAACAATAAACTAGAGTTAATATATATATATATATATATATATATATATATATATATATATATATATGGGAAATAATCCATAGTAAGTATTTGCTATGAATGAAAAATGAGCAAATAGCATCATAACCATCCATTACAATAATCAAGGGCGGAGATTAAAAAAAAGGAAACACGCCTTCCGCTACTTGGTCTAGCGGACTCTCTAAAATAAATTTCGGACCAAATTGCCCACTACACATTCCTGCGATTTCTTCCCCCATGCGATTTCTTCTCCAATTTCATTAGACTAAACCCACAAACACCCCCTGCGATTTCTTCCCCCATGCGATTTCTTCTGCGATTTCACTGCTGATGCAAAGAACCCACAAACCCCTTCTGCGATTTCTTCCTCCATCCGCCTACACTCAGTCCATCTGCGATTTCACTGCTGATGCGAAGAACCCACAAACCCCTTCTTCGATTTTTCCTCCATCCGCCTACACTCAGTCAGGGATGAAGAGGCAAAGGTCTGTCCGTTACCTAATCTCCATGACATTTTCTCACTTATAATTCAGGGCTAGCCGTCAGTTAATTACATGGGGAAATTACTCACTCTTACTCACTCGCACAGAGAGAGAGAGAGAGATGCTCAATCAAAAATTGCAAAACTGTAATAAGTAATATATGTTACCATCAAATTGGGACTTCAAATCCTTGACTTCCCCCTGTTGGCAGAAGATAATACTCAAGCCACCAGCTGGTGGTCCTATTTCAGTATATCCACTATAATGCATCTACTAATATGATTGCATGAACTGCTAGGATTTGATTGCATATTGCCGGGTGGTCCTATTTCAGTATATCCACTATAATGCATCTACTAATATGATTGCATGAACTGTTAGGATTTGATTGCATATTGCCGGATTCATTGTTTGTTGGTAGTTGCGTTGACTGTTGGCTTATTGGTTTATACACCCAAAACTGTTGGCTGGCTCCCTCACTGTTGGCTGGCTCCCTCATCCGCTTGGGGGGTAATTTGGGCATTGATTTTTTTTTCCCTCATCCGCTTGTTCGTCTGGCGGACATGGCTTATTATTTTAGAGAGTCCGCTAGACCAAGTAGCGGAAGGCGTGTTTCTTTTTTTAATCTCCGCCCTTGATTATTGTAATTGATGGTTATGATGCTATTTGTTCATTTATCATTCATAACAAATACTTACTATGAATCATTTCCCTATATATATATATATATATGAACATAAAAAAAGAATGAACAAAATAATTCAATAGCTAGACATTGTTAAATCATGCATTTGTTATATTTATAAATAAGAATAATATAGTAATAGTGTAGTTTAAAAACAATTATTTTCCCTTTCCTTCCCTCCTAAACTCACAAACAAGGAAAATATAATAAAAATCGTATCCCTTCCCTTTTTTTCTAAAACTCACAAACATGACAAGTGAAAATTATAATCTCTTCCCATCCTTTCTCATCCCTTCCCCTCCTATACTTTCCCTTTTCATCTCATCCCTCCAAACTCACAAACGATTAGTTCGACAAAATATATCAAAATCAAAACATTACAAATTTTGACATATACTCGAGGTAAATTTAACATACGAAGATCATAACTTGTACCAAAAAATTCAAATAATAGTTTTCATGGATATACACAACTAAAATATCAACATACGGGCTCAATTTGCACAAGTTAGAACAACCCACTAATAATTTAATTCTAAAATTCCTAATATTATTATCATTTACCAAAAAGTTTGTGCTAATTAAATTTACTTTAATATTTCATAAATTACCAACAATTTGAATGTGCTGAAGACAAATGTTAATTACAAACAAAACAATAATTAAAAGCATATTAGTTTATACTTTATAATTTGATAACATACAAGGGTAATTATGTAACTTTATTCATTTTGTTAAACCATAAATACTTATAGAGGTACTAAATGTTATTTAAATAACTAGAGCGGACGTGACTGTTATTATGGTTGTTAGAACTCGACTTTTCCTATCCCTTCCTGAGCTCAAGCAATCAGAAGATATGCAAGTACGTTTATATATAGATGTATTTTTCACATCAGAATCGCAGTGACCCAAATACCTCTACATTTGTTGCAGGGGGAAGCAGTTAGCAGTATCCATGTAAATGTGAAGCAATCTTCACAACATGTAGAGGTGAATCTCTCTGAACTAAAAGGGTATGAGAAGCATGTCATAGTTCAACTCATCAAAGACAAAAATAACAAGTTACCCACCAACGTCTTTCCATGCACTCCTGCTAACTGTAAAGGTATCTCTAGTTTCATCTCTAGAAAGCACTGCATGTACTTCAATATCATGATTTGAAACTTGATATATATATATATATATATATATATATATATATATATATGGCAGCTATAATTCTCTACGAGGCAGACAAACTATCACCAGATGCGCTTCTATATATTAGATGGCTCTTAGAGAGGTATAAAGGGTGTAATAAGGTCTTCTTTTGCTGCAACGACGTCTCAAAACTGGAGCCAATTAAGCCCCTTTGCAAAGTAGTAAATCTCCTTGCACCTTCTAATAAAGAGGTGACATTTTCACAATTTGATCTCGCAATATTTTTAGTTCCAAGCACTACACTATATCTTAGGGTTTTGAGATTTCTCTTCCCTTCTTCAGATTGTGGAAGTTTTGGAATTCATAGCAAAACAGGAAGCCATTGAACTGCCGCATCAGTTGGCTGAGAAAATAGCAGACAACTCCAAGAATAATCTACGACAAGCCATACGATCATTCGAGGCAACCTGGAGATTTAAGTAATACATATTCAATCAACCATATATTGTTTACAAGTATACCATGTGTCAGAATATAGATTTTTCCTAATATTTACTTCCTCTTACCTATATATACGGTGTTCCTAACAGTAAATGCAGTTCTCAGTTGGAGGAGGATCAAATGATCATGACAGGGTGGGAAGATGCTATTGCTAAAATTGCGAAAGATATAGTGAAAGAGCAAAGCCCAAAACAGTAAGTTACTCAAACAAGAAATCTAATACAAACCTCAAATCTAACACGAAATAATCTTACTATCGTCTACAGGCTATTTAATACCCGAAGGGAACTCCAAAAGCTCTTCGATTACAACGTATCTCCTGTGTTCATATTCAAAGTAAGCGCTTCCTAGTTCTATATGTAGCTTTTAGAAAGTTGATGAATTTAACTAATCAATGCTATTTACATGCAGACTTTAGTAGTAGAACTAAAGAAACTCTTGGATGAGTCATTGCACATTAATATGGTCAATTTATACACGGAATACAATGTATGAGCCTCTAGTAGATCAACTAGCCTAGTTCTATTTCTTTGATCTGTTGCAGAATGCAGAATTGTAAGTTAACCTATATTGTTTTTCCCTAACCAGACGGAAGATGATAGTGATGATCGTTTTGCGTTCCCACGCAACCGAACCGAGGAAATGAATGAAAGACTGAACGATCCAGTGAGAAAGAATGTTCAGCATTTTATGAGGATTGAAGGTAATGTGCTTATACTTACTAATTTGTTCTCTGCCACGATAAACCAATGATATTGATCTAAAACCCGACTTGCATTATGTATGATATTAAATCCTTTTGCTCAAAACACATTAGGGTAATGGATTGTGCGCTCCTGCCTATCACCTTTGTGAAAATGGATAGTTCTTCACATTGATTAGACAAAAACATATCCTTGAAAGCTTCTTACTTGATAGAGGAAAATCCAGATAACATCAAGGCAATACCCTATAGGCTTTTTGTCTAACTGAAAATCAATATTTTGTTGCGGCTAATTGAATACTGCGATTCATTAGATTAGGCTTTAGTATTATCTGGTCATGCTCAGGATATCACCAGTCTTGTGATAGAAAGAACATCCATATTCTTCCTATACAACTAAAATACATCCATATTCTTCCTATACAACTAAAATCATGGCAACTAATCGTCAACCCTAACTTTAATTTGTTAAACTGCTACATAAAACCTAACTAGTATATAAAATATGATCTACAGTGTTATCAGACCAGGAGGTCGTTCAGATGGAATTTAATTTGAGAAGGCAGTTGTATTTCCCTAGAAATTAGCCACAGATTCTACCATATGTGAGGGAAAGAACTCTTGTTCATGAATAAAATGTGAACTTCTAATCATACATGTTTAATTACTCCAGTCTCCATACAATAAATTTAGGCCACACTATGATCTACTTGAATCTCTATGGATTAAAAAACATAAATTGTATCTAGTTCCTTCTCCCTATATTTACTAACATGTGTTTTGAGTTCAATACCAGAGTTCATAGCAAAATTTATGAGCTGCTATACAAGGGTTTGGCTGCAAATATAAAGCTCAGGACTTGAGGATAAAGGGACTACTAGATGATATCATGATTCAATCTTCTTTGCACAGAAGTTGAATGTCGATATTGTTGCTGTAAGAAATTGATCTAAGAACTTCAGTTATTTCTGAACAATATAATTTCACAATAAATTGGCGAACAAAACAATTTGATGAAGTGATATATGTATAAGCAAGATCTTTCCATAGATGTATGTATATGAACCATATTTAGCCATTGCAGAAACGATTTGTTTTTGTTTTATCTTCAAGATAACTAAATTTTTCGTCTCTACCATGTGGTTCAGTAATTACATGTATATATATATAAAGTTCTGATTCTATTAAGAGTGCAAGTAAAACATGTATATAAATAGTTTCTATCAGGACATATATATTATGATGCAATGCCATAAGAATTTCGACAAGCATTACAAGTCCTATTTGATTTAGGACGGAAATTAATGAACAAATAATTAATTGGAAGTGATAAATCAACAAGGAACACATTCTCAATAACCTCTGTTGCACGCTATGCATAGTTATTAAGTCGCCAAGTCGAGGCAAAGCGGTAGCCGGAGCTAAAGCGCTTAGTCGACAAAGCGTCCGACTAGTCGTCCACAAGTCGATAAGCCGTTAATAATGTAAATTTTATACGTATAAAATTATATATATTTACCATTTATATGAATATTTATATATTTATAATTCTAATGATTTTTCATATTCAAAATGCAGGTTATAGGCTTATAACATATCAAATCACAAGAAGAAGCGGTCAAGTCAACATGATAATTTTACTATAGTTGTAATATTTTGAATTTGTACCAAGTTCAAATTATATAAATAATGAAATATTTGTAATAGTTAGCTTAATTCAATATAATTCATAAATTTATGTTTAGTTTCTTAAGTTTTAAGATTGTATATATAAATTCATGAATAATAAATTAAATCTATTATAATATAAGTAAGATGTTATATTATACTAATATAATAAAACATAATACATAACAAAAAAATATAATACTAATTTATTATGCTACTTAACTGAAGTACTGAACTACTGATATAATATTAATATTTATTTATCATGTATATAATATATACTATTAAAAGAATATGTTAAAAGAATTAACAAATATTAACAGAATATGTACAAATATTAACAGAATATGTACGAAATAAAAACGAAATTAAATATAGAATTAACCAAATAAGAATGGTTAGAACAAATATATGTTAATAAGAACATATACTAAATATATTTAATATATGTTAAATATATGTTAATATATTGTTATTACTTATTACCCAAATATATGTACCCAAAATTTTCACAATCACAACAACAGAAGACGCGAGTCACGCGACTGTCGAAGGAAGAAGAAGAAGAAGAAGCTCAAGAAGACTCAAGAAGAATACGCGACGAAGGAAGAAGAAGAAGAAGAAGAAGAAGAAGAAGACGCGACTGTCGCAGACGATGATGATAGAGTCGACAGAAGAAGAAGAAGGATACCTGGACTGGTGTCGACGAAGAAGAAGGATATCTGGGCTGGTGTCGACGAAGGAGGCTGAAGGAGGAGGCTCGAAACAGACTATCGCGACGAATTAGGTTTGGTTTCTCCCTCAGTCCCTCTCTTTGATTCGTCTCCCTCTCGTCGAAGTTCTGAAGGTTGCTAGGTCGATCGATTCTGTAGTAGCTGTCGAATTTAGGCTTCTTTTTTCTGTAATAGCAGTCGAATTTAGGCTTCTTTTTTTTACCCAGGTTGATAGGTCGATCGATTCTGAAAGTCGCCCGATTTAGCAGTTGGTCGTCCAAGTCGTCCGATTTCCCATCTAGTCGTCCAAGTCGTCGGCTGATCGGTCGACTTTGTGCACAGCTACCAAATCGTCGGGACGACTTACTTTTTCCGAGCGACTTACCGACTAGTCGTCGACTTGACAACAATGACGCTATGTAGGAACAATAGCAGGTGCAGGCGGAATAGGTAAAAGAGGAACAAGTATAGTCCCATCAGGGTTAGCAATTGTAGGCGAAATAGGGTAAGTATTAGGAGAAGTGAAAAAAGGAGTGGAATCATCAGAAGGCCCATGATAAGAAGTAAGGTCTTCCACATTGAATACAAGACCAATACTCATATCACTTAGAAGATCCAACTCATATGTATTAACACTAACCTTTTTTTGAACTCGTAATGGACTCATTCTCTTAGCATGCACTTTCTTCCATTTGTCGGAGCAGTGGCGAAGCCAGAAAAAAAGTTCAGTGGGGTCAAATAACTAAATTACACCTACACAAAAATCTATTACATCATATCATATATATATATATATATATATATATATATATAGTTGGTCAAATTACTAAATTACACCTATAAAAAAATCTATTACATCATATATATATATAAATCAGTGAGGTCAAATTACTAAATTACACCCACAAAAAATCTATTACATCATATATATTAAAAAAAATTAGTAGGGTCAATTGACCCCACAATGTTGATCCTAGTTTCGCCCATGTCGGAGGTAATCTCTAAGCACAGTGTCGTAGAATCACTCAATCATTCTCATTAAAATCTTGATACCTAAGATGAACATCTGCAACAGATTCATAATTTTCATTGCTCAAATTAATTCTTTCTTATCTCAGCATGCAAATCAAGAATGTGATACGCAAAAGACTCTTCAGACTCACTAGCCCTATATGTAGTGAGAAGAGGAGCTAGATTAATAGGTTTTTTAGGCTAATAACTAGTGTAAGCCTTAAAAGAATTCACTCCAATCGAACGATTAACTGAGCTATTATATGCAAATCCATCCATAGGCAAAACCTTATCCCATGTAGACACATGATCACCCATAAGACAATGTATCAAATCACCTACACTCCTATGAACAACCTCAGTCTAACCATCGGCATGTGGATGATAAGTAGTGGAAAACGGTATTAAGTTTCTTCCAGACTAGTGTTTTTCAAAAATAACTCATAAATTTTGCATCTCTATCAGAAACTATAGTCAATGGAAACACACGCAATCTTACTACCTCACTAGAGAAAATAATGGCAATATGTGAGACATTATCAGTTTTGCTGCAAAGAATAAAATGTGACATATTACTGAAACGGTCCATTACAACAAAAACTGAATCATTAATCCCTAGACAAAATACATGCTAAGATCCTCTCAAGGAACATAGGGAACCGAAAGTGGAGTATACAAACCCGTGTTCTGCTTCCTACCCTTAGCAGCAGTGGCAGACCTAGGTTAGGGGCAGTGGGGTCAATTGACCCCACTAAATTTTCAGGGGTAAAAAAAAGAATAAAATTTTAGGGTATTTAATAAAAAGGCTTAAATATAATTTACTACCCTAAACTATAGACCATATTCCACTTCGGTGATTCACGTTTCAATTTTGTCAATTAGATGATTGAACTATTAATTTTTTCCAATTGCAACAAATTGAGTTTGCCACGTCAGAAATCGCTGACGTGGCTATTTGGGTGGGCCATTAGTCAGCTGAATGTGTATAAAAAATATTTTTTTATTTTTTAATTAAACAATTTAGATATATTAGAGGATAAAATGGTCATAGCCCATGGCTTTCATTATCTCCCGTGACAGTCAGCGACCGTCTTCTTCCTCCCCCTCTCTCTCTTCACGCCCATTCTTCTTCCTCCCCCTCCCTCTCCCCCTCTCTTCACGCCCATTTTTACAGTAAAACCATACATACATTCAAACTATATATATATCTCATATCCCAGTTCTTCATTAACCCATCAATCTCAATTTTCTTTTACCTGAGTTCTTCAATCCATTAATGTTACATCCAAACAGATCTACATAGTTCATATGAAGCACCATCACATCTCACTCCTCTGATTCCCACTCTACACCTAGACCACCGCCTACCACGGCTTCGCCGCCGCTCTCAGCCCCGAAGAAGTCGAATCCCTCCGCCAATCCGACTCATTCATCGGCGTCTATGAAGAACCCGTTTACAACCTTCACACCATTTGAACCCCTGAATTCCTTGACCCGGAGAAAGAAGAAGGTTTGTGAGCTGGCCGTTCTCCGTTCGTCGGAATGGAAAATGCAATAACCGACGTAATTATTTGTGTTTATGGTACGATTTCTGAAAAAAGAAGTGTTTTATGGTGTAATTATTTGTTTTTTGGTACGATTTCTTGCGGATTTTTTTCTTTTGGTGGTGTAATGTTGGTGATAATGGCCGGCAGAGGTGATGATAGTGGTGGTCATGTGTTGTGGTGATAAGGAATATGAGTGGGCTTAGCAAATTTGTCTAATCTCTTAAATCTGTAATTTCAGTAAATAATAATTTTTTGTCTTTTGATCATTCATTTTGGTTTGGTTTCATTTGATTGTTGGTTTGGATTTGCAATTTGGTTGGTGGTTTGAGTTTGCAATTAGGATTTCTGTTTTGTTTATGTTGCCAAGGGTTTATACATGGAATTTTCTAAATTTTTTGATTTCTATAGCAATGGTTGGGTGAGTGATGGAGACAAATTTGTCTGAACTTTCTGCCGAGAAACAGCTCCTCCCGTCAAAGTTTAGATTTTCTGAGAGCTGTGAGATCCAATTCGTTGTTTTTTATTAGTATTAATGTCTAATATAAAGTGATTTGACGAATTTGCCCTTTAAATGTGTTAAGAAAAAATAAAATACTATTTTTAGTTGCAACTCAGCTGACTAATGGCCCACCCGCTGACGTGGCAAACTCAATTTGTTACAATTGAAAAAAATTAATAGTTTAATCATCTAATTGACAAAATTGAAAGGCGGATCACCGAAGTGGAATATGGCCTATAGTTTAGGGCAGTAAATTATATTTAAGCCTAATAAAAAATTTAAAGTTTAAATTGAAAAATATTATCTCCGTTTTAAAATTAGAGATGCATTTTGACTTTTTAAAATCAATTCGCGAAATCCTAGAATTCTAAGTTGATATGAAGTTATTTAGTTTTAATACAACATATATAACAATTGTAAACTAACTATAAAACACTATTAATTATTATCTTTGTTGTTTTCAAAACTCGAACAAATTTATATCAATTCAATTTGAGTTCTGAATTTCGCGAATTGACTTTAAAAAGTCAAAATGCATATCTAATTTTATATTGGAGGTAGTATTAAATTTTTCAAAATTCATATCCTATATTACTTTGGTCACTAGAATACTTTTTGCCTCTTCGTTTCTTGTCTAGCGGTTTGGCCCAATTCTTCTCACTAGTTCGACTTTAGAGAAAATTTGATATGTTGTACTTTTTTTATAATTTCATAAATTTAGCAATTACTTACAGTTTTTTTTGTAATTTCTTGTGGATTTTTGTAACTAATAAAAATGAGACTGTCATACAACAATTTTAAGTAATGAAATTTTGGAAACTATTCTATAAATAATATTTGGGCATTATTTAATTTTGTAATTTATTTTACCATATTTTTATTTTTTTTTGCTCAAAATTGTTTATTTCAAATTTAACCCCACTAACCAAAGAGTTTGGATCCACTCCTGCTTAGCAGTCTGACATGTGGGGCACTCAGAAACAACACGAATTGCATCCCTCTTCAGGCTAGGCTAAAAAACATATCCTCAACAATGGTAATGGCCTTATCTTGACCAAAGTGTCTAGCTAACCTCGTGCAACTTCCACAATAAATATTCACGCATCGATGTACTAAGAATACACAAGCGGGTGCCCTTAAAAATACCCATCATGGATACAAAAATCACTGCAGGGCGGGGAACTAGGATCCTGTATGCATAAATGTCACTAAAGTCTCGACTAGGTACTCCTGGATAATGTGCTCAAATCCCACAACCTTCACTCTCAAATTGTCAAGGATAGAGACCCTATTCAACACATCGGCAACTATATTCTCCTCCAACATACTCCGCTCAAACTTCTTTCTATTAAGAATGTGGAGTGATTTAGTTTGTTGGGTAGGTAAGCTAGTCTCCTTTGGTTGACTCTTGAACGACACTTGGGGTCTCACAAGTGCTAATGATATTTTTTGCCCCTTATGTGTAAACACGTGTTCATCCTCCCGTGACGAGTCACATCCCAGTCATATAGGTAAAATATGTGCAACATCCATAGGAAGGTCATCACACCAAATCCAATCCTCATAGCCCTGAAGGTGGATCGGCACTAGACATCTCTTTGACACAGGAATGGATGTCTTGTTGACACAAGCGACGCTAAAAGACTGGGGTTGTGGTTCTGCCTTTAGCTTCATCCGTGTTAAGGCGGACTCAGCAACAACATTTAAGCAAATACCCCAATCGATGATCAACTTAGAAGATACACTACCTACTTTGCTGTAGGTTTGAAATATGGTGGTTCTCCTCCAATCACTCTTATGACTCGAAAAAACGCACCTCATAACACCTACCTAATTACTTATCTCCTTTAGGTGCTCATCAGCTTAGGGCTGAGCAAGAAACCAAATTGCCTCTGAAACCGCACCAAAAATCACAAAAATCGCATCAATTAAAACCTCACCAATGGTTCCAGCGTATATTAAGGTTTTAAATGGGGTGAAAACCCGAATTTACGGTTTGAATTTGGTTACTGAAAAAAACCGCATGCATAAAACCGAAATCGCACCATGCTTCTTTTGAGTTTTTTTATTTAAATTACTAACAAGAATGAGGCTTCGTCATAGAATGGATATTCTTCCTTATTATTATCATCTCATTGATCTCACTATTCATTGACTTTTCTGGATATCTCTTGCTTCTTCACACACATTCGGAGAACTTTTTTGCCATTTATAACACAAGAAAAATAATAAAAAAATTGGTAAAACATTATATAACTGTTAAATTGAATTAATTTTGTATTATAAACAGTGTTCTAAAATTCGACCTAGGCGACCGCCTAAGCGCTAGGCGGGGGCCTGGCGCCGCGCCTAAGGCCAAATCGGTGAAAAAAGTGCTCCAGCCAATTAAGAGGCGCCTAGGCGGCCTAGGCAGCACCTAAGCGAAGATTTTTATTTTTTTTAAAATTACTACCAAAATCAGATCTTGATATATTTTTTTTTTAATGATTTACCATATTCTTAATACAAGTTGTAGCATATTAAATCACAACAAGAAGTGAACAAGATCAAGTCAAAATGGATAATTTTATTATAGTTGTAATTTTTTGAACTTGTACCAACTTTAAATTATATAAATGATGATAAATTTATAATATTTAGTTTAATTCAATATAATTCTTAAATTTATATTTAGTTTCTTAATTTTTAATATTGAATTGAATTTTTAAAATTTAAAATTTTATTATTTAATACCAAATTTGTTTATGAATAAAACTAATACATTAAAGATATATTAGTCATACTCAATATATGGTATTTATCATTTTCTTTAAGTCCTCAATTTTGAAAATTACACAAATAAAAATAATTTCATAATTAATAATACCAAATGCCTCATTCAATAAACTTCACACTAATTTTTAAAAATGGCATTTATTTAAATTTTTGAGAGAGAAGTACGTATATAATTATATATATGAAGATATCAAGATACTACTTACTAGTTACTAGTAACAATAATTCTATAATTTAATTATTTCAAGCAATGGATATATATCTTACTACTTAAGTGCAATTATTACTAATTCTATAATTTAATTATTATCTTTATTATAGATTGTTTTGCTTTATATTATTGTTTTGTTAGAATAATGTAAGTTAAAATATTAAACTTGTCTTAAAATAAAAAAATCTCGCCTAGGCCCCCTTGGCCGCCCGCTTAGCACCTTTTAGAAGATTGATTATAAACTATGGATCAATCTTTCAATGCATTTTTCTTATTTATTTTCTCGATGAATAATGATAAACAAGTTAAATAATCCATTATTCATTCAAGTATCCAGCTTTTTTTATTCCACAGTTTTTCTTTTATATAATCTTTTCAAATATTACTCCTATATAAAAGATTATGATTAATCATTTAATTTTCGAGTAACTATAATGATATTTCTAGAAGTAGATTAATTCAATTGATTTTGGAACCGAAACCGTACCAAATGAAACTGCACCGCACCAATCACAAGCAGTTTCATGTGTGGTTTTGAATTTGTCAAACCGCACCTAAGCGAGATCGTGTGCAGTTTGGGCTTCAAACCGCATCATGCTCACCCCTATTAGCCTCCTCACCCTAAACTTCATCCCCGACAATATCCCCCTCCTCTTTTGAAGTTTCCCTTACAATTGTTACCCGTTGGCGATTATGATTGGGGCACTCAAAAGACTTTTTTCCCTAACCCCTGGCACGTAAAGTACATCTCCTAGGTAGACTGAGAGTTGGGTGCAGCTACACCCTTCCCTTTGTCACGAAATGACCCAGCTAGGGTGTTACTAGCCCTAGAGGACGCCTGAGAAGTGGGAAAAGGTCTACTTTGCGAGAAATTTCGGCCATTGGGCTAACCCGAGTAAGAATGGACTCTACTAGCGATACCCTGTAACCTATACTCGTTATCTATAGTCGACTATAAAAGGTCATCTAGGGTAGTGATGTCGCTGGTTAGGATGTGTGCATGATTGAACTTGAAGTCGTAACTAATTCTTAAACTTCATAATGATCAATCTCTCTCACTGATCATACATCTTTGAGTTAACTCCCTAAATCTGCAAATGTAATCGGCAACAGACATATTATTACCCTGACGAAAGATGTCATACTGATCCATTAACCTATCAGTAAATCCTACGGGTAACTAATATTGTTTTAGGCGAGTTTTCATCTCCCCCAATGTGTGATGGGTGGCTCACCTAGGCGCTCTAAGTCTCTATTAACCCCTTATCAGAATAAACTGGCTAATTTCACCAATTTCATTTTGGTGAATCGCACCTTCCTATCCTCAAACATCTCATACCAGTCAAAATACTTCTCCATACTAGACAACTAACCAAGGAATGCATTGGGATCAAATCTACCATCAAACTCAAGTGCATCTATCTTGATTTTCCTATAGTCATCATCATAACGATCATGCCTAGGATGTTCATGGTCATTGTGTCTAACATGTGGGTTTTCGACATGCTCATTCTCATTATTCTCTTGAGGTTCCACTACAGACTGTCTTTGTTCAATCAGCACCGGCCCTGGGCTAAAGCCCAAGGTGCCCGGGCTTTAGGCCTGCTAAAATTGACAAATTTTTAGGGCCCCCAATAGGTATTTGTGTTATGTATATATATCCAAACAAAAGAGCCCAGCCCACGTCAGTTTAAATTTAAAGGCCCACAAAAAATTTACTCAATGAAATAGACCCAAATCTCAATGACAGACTTGGTGATAATATGATATCTAAATGATGCTTTGAAAATATTGAAAGTCGATTATTATATTTGGTATTCTTTCGTATTGATGCTCTTTTGTTCAGGAAAAATTCTTAATTTTTTTTATGCCCATCTTAATAGCAATTCGCAAAAGGACCATTTTTTATTGTCGCTTTAAGCCCTTAAAAACTCACGGTCGGCCCTGTGTTCAATGTGTATGATCCTATCATTCATTTGACCCAGTTGTACAACTATAACCACCAATTCGTCTTGAATTTCTTCTAAAGCAGCTTTGGTACGTATAGTATGAAAATGCAAGTGCAAAGTTGAGACAATACAGAAATTTAATTTAAGCAAATTAAAATTACAACTCTAAGCTTATGCAATCGCAATCTCAAAAGCTACTGATAATAATCGAATAATATGCAACTAGAAGGAATAATATGCAATTTTAAAAGAACAAATCCAAAACCAGTTCACAAAAATTTTAGAACTAATGAACGAAGGAAATGCAAGTGATTTAATATTGAAAATCCGAATATTCAAAATGAAATATTAATTATTACCTTATGGTCCTAACTGATCAGAAAGTATGAGACTGGAGTGAAAGTGTTAAGGTTTAAAGTTTAGGGCTATTTATACAAGAAACGGGTGAAAATATAAACTAATAAATTGTGGGGCAATATTTAAATGGAGAGCAAAAGTTTGGAATACTAAAAGGTAATTTGTAAGGTTTTTTAATTTAAATTAAAAAAGTTAGCGTTACCTCCTTATTTTCAAAAAACGTAGCAGCAGCAAGAGCAATTTTTTTAATGAATAGTGAACAACAATGAACAACAACTCCGGTGATGAACAATAACTCCGGCAATGAATTACTCCGATGACCAATAACTATTTTTTTTAACCCAAGAACTCCCAAAAATTAAGAAATTGATGGAGAAACCTTAACCTATGATACCAATATGATGTTCAACGAAAATTGATAAACAAATAATTAATTATAAGTGGTAAATCAATGAAGAAAATTTTAAAAAAATCTAGGGTGATCCAACCGCGGGAGAACTACTATCCATTGATCGCAACCAATAATTAGAATAATTTCAATATCAAAGTGTCTCCAATAATCTGTTATGACTAACATATTTATAATAAAAGAAACTTTAATAATCCTAAGCCCATTAACAATTGAGTCTCTAAATAAGTAACTCAGTACTGAACTAAACCAATAAACAACAAGTTCACGAATTAAATAAATAAATAGCCACTGATAAATAAATAACTAAATAGTGAATCATCCACGACGACAACGTCCCTCTCACTATTGTACTTTTTCTAAGTTACAAAAGAGAGAAGCTTAATTATTGGGTAAAAAAGTTGATTGAATATACTTGCATGTTGACCAATATACGCATAAAGCTAACCTAAAATACTAAAATATACTCTAATGAAATACTCCCTCCATTCTAACTATAAAAGTAATGTGTATGTTCTAACTTGTTCTAATGACGCGTCTTTGTGATTCTGCCAACCAAGTGGTAGGACAATAATAAGTCTACTGACTAAAAGCAGACAACTGTCACTTACCAAAACAAAGCAAATAAGATAAAAGAAAAAATAATATCAACAAAAATTCTCTTAACATCGAAATCTCATTTCCAAGACTAATAGCAAACCGGAATCATAATTGTCAACAAAATACTCCGTAAAGGACATTCCACGAAGACTGGCAATGTATCAGAATATATCTTATAAAAAGATCTTTTATGGCTCCCTTTACAGATGGCCGTGACATCCTTATTTCAGCAACAGTAAGAAGAGGTACTAACCAAAAAAGAAGGATGAGGTGGAGGATAAAAAGCACGAATATTGTGAAAGAAAGATGAACTTCATAATTAAATAATTTATGATTTATGCAACACAATAAATTATTGAGCTTTTAGCCTAAGCATTACAAGATTTTGCAAACAAGTAAGCCAAACATTAAATGGAGATGTTCATATGCATTGGATTACTGTACAACCAATTCAAAGAGTAGATCTTACAAAATTGGAGAAGGTCATGTTGTATTCTATTTTACTGCTAACCTCTAGAGACAATCCAAGAAGAAACCTATTGAACTGCCAACCGTTGAAGATGATCCAAGAATACCTCAAAGCTGACATCATCTGTAAAGATGATATCCCCTCCAGGAACAGGAGGACCGTCAGAGTTGTATGTAGCAGAAGGATTCAATTTTGCCAGCAGAAAACGAGCCTGCACAATTTGAAGGATAAAGAATCTTTAGACAGAAATTTGATGAATTCTTGCTAAATTAGCCACTCCGCTGATGGCAAATACGGTATTTTTACCAATCAGAGAAAGACTGGAAAGTCCACATTACTTTCTTCCCCGAACCAAGAGAATAGCAAAAGTAGAATATCTATACATATAGTTATATACACGTGTGTGTGAGTGTGTATATATTTATTACAAGGATAAAATGAGAGCAGATTGTAATTATTTAATAAACATGCAAAACAGTTGCAGTTCCAGGGTTCAAATTTCCTGTTTCTTTTTTCAGACTTTCCATTTGAAAACATGAAAGGAAAAGTGGCTCATTCATCTGGCAGAGGTCAGCTTTAGATTATAAATAAGAAAAGGTTGTTGGAAATATACAAGCTGAATTGGGCCCAGACCACTTGCCTGCCTTGACAAAACGTCTGATGGTTTGAAAAATGATGTTTTATGTGTTATACTCGAGACATAAGTTACTGAAATAAAACAGATGCACCTAAATTAATGACTCACTAGCCCATTCAACTTTATGCAGTTGTTTAGGTGAGCTACCATAAGGCCACTTATGACATAATAGTTACACTTGATCTACAGGAGTACAAATCAGACATTTACTGAAAGACCAGCCATCCCTTGTTAGAGAAATGAGAGAGAATGCAACTTTGCTTGTTTGTATTTTTTTCATTTTTATTTCCCCTTTTAGTAGAATGTGATCTTGTTTGTTGCATAATATATAATACCATCTGTAGTAGGAATATAGAACTACTGACCTGGGAGCCATGTTGATCACAAACAACCAAACGTGGAACTGGAAATCTTTCCTTAATTATCGCATCAGCGTCATCTTGAGGAGCTCGCAGCAACTGGGCAAATGCCTGTGAGAACAATGGTGTTGTACTGAGTTCAAGAGGATGTCTCAGTGTCAATTGGCACACCTAAGTATTATTAATCAACTTATATTTTGACCCAATGAATCTGATGGTCTCAGCAACTTAAAGATGCAAGTTTATTCTGCCAGCATTTAGGAATTTCATTTTACCATCTGTTAAGCTATAATGTACTGTACGTTATCAGTTACTCCCAGCCATCAAAAAAGGATTACACAGAGTCACAGACCTAGAAAAGAGCATTCTGCTTACTCCATCAGTTTGAAAATGCAACTTTTCATTCAAGATTACCTCATGTTCAGGCTGATTATGGTATCCAGCTTTTCGCCACTGAGCAATAGTAGATCCATGAAATACAACAATTGTGAAAAAAGAATCTAAAAGAAGGATCCTCTCAACAGAAATGGCAGCCACATCAAGCAGAGCTGGTTCTGGGGGATTTTGAAAAGAGTAAGAGATTAACGAAGGTTGAATCATCACAACTGAATTAGCAACATTTTCCCGGTTCAAGATCATTCTAAAATATGCCGTCTCATCTGGGCTGTTGTTGAAAACCTGAACCCAAAGAAGGAGAAAATGATACCAGATTTTCTTTTGTTTGGAAAGTATAATGATAACCGTGTTGAAACTCAAGAAGATAAAAGTTGTACATTAACCATTATTTCGCAACCCACACTTAGTAAATTAATATGGACTAGTTTATACCTGGACAAATTGAGATCGACGAAGATGGAATATGAACTGAGGAACTATTGAAAATCTAGGAGATAAGCTAAAAGAAGATGGACTGTCCTTCTGGTAATCCCCAAACCGAGAACAAATATGTATTAATGATTTATCAAGCCATCTTATAGGATCAAATTCAGCCTGCATATCAATTGTAACACCTGGTCAATAATAAGATGTATATATTTACGGCATAGAAGGCAATAAAAAGTTCAACACAGACGATGTCATGTAATAATATGAAACTGAAAGCTTAAACAATTTCTGCTTACAATATATGTATACTTCACAACAATCTAATAAATAAGTGAATCCTTTGTACATAGACAATATACTTTTACATGCCCGTATTTTAAACTTACATGTCGAAAACAAGTCCAACATTTGATATAACTGTCTAAAGAAAACTTGACTCAACGCGTCCAAGAAACTTAGCGTCCAATATAGATGAAATCAAATGTTATCTCATAACAAAAGTAAACAAGAGCAGCCCAGCTAGAATAACGAGGAACTCAAGAGTAATTAATACATCTGTACTTGTATGCCTATATTCATTGCTTTTTGCATAGCATGGAGAAATATATTTATACTAAACTTCAACTTTATGTAAGGAATATATATTTATATATACATATACATATGCCATGTGTCCTCAACACGTTCTTGTCCTACTTATTTAATCTTAATCTTGTATCTTAAGTCATATTCATGTTCATGCATCATAGTTCATGCCATTAGAACTCAAAAATGGAGCCCTGTGCCAGTATCAGAGCTAATATTGTTGGTAGGGATCATAATCTTAGTTTTAATGGCAAAATACTTAATGTTGCTACCAACATGTGTTCTTTATTGGTTCGGATTTGACATGTAGGGTTCACAACTTCACATAGCTTCAAGAGCTTATAAAGAATAGCTATCAAGCATGTGGACTCAAATTTAATTAACTTGGATTGGAAAATTCACAATTAAGCTATGAAGAATGAAGAATAGTCTTTATTTGATAGCGTTTGACTATGAATGACCCTATAGCATAAATTTGACAAACGAACACAAATTACATGTGCCATTTTCAGTAAATTTACCTTTGAAATGCTATAAATAGGCTAAATTCGCATAATCTTGTAAGTAGTGCTTCTGTTTATAAGTAAAGTTATCATTAAAGACTCCAAAAGTGGGGGAATATGGATAAGGTTTTCAAAATCACGAGGCCAGAGAAAATCCCCCTTTTTATTCCAGTTTATAGTAGAAAATAGGAAGAGTATTACAGGAAGAGTCGAGAAACTTTCTCCGAGTATCATTTGCTGTATATTTGTGGAAGGTAAGAAAACCATCCTTATTGGTTGGTCCTAAGGATGTGTCAAGACTCATGAAAAGAAAGAAAAGTAAACCTCTTTAAATTGGCTTGTTCAATGACTAAATTATTGAGAAAGGAAGGACAGAGAGAGAAAGATGGAGGCAGCAATGGATCAAATAATACCATCAATTAAAAGAAAGAAAATATTAGTCACAGAATTTCACACAAGATATGCTTCTACCAAATTTACACAAAACAAAAGCATCAAGAAGTTTTAAAAGAGAAGGCTGATACCTCAGTTTCCATTTTGAAAGAAACTTGGCGTGCAGTGACTACAGCAGCTGCTTCTTGGTCAAATCCAGCAATTAGATCCTATACAATATAGAACAAAAACTAATTGTTGTCAAAAAAGTGGCAACTAAACTCTAAAGAGCAAATTTATCAAGTAAGCCATAAAAGGCAGGGGAAGGGAAGGCAACGTAGATGCACATCAAATGGAAATGACTAGAAGTTAAAAACAATGAATTCAAACTTATTCATGTAATTTCAGAAACATTAAGCAAGGTAACCAAGCAATAACAATATCCACACAAAACAATTTCAAACTAACATCAAACATCACAAATGTTTGATCCCATATGAAAGAGGATGAAACTGAAAGCTAAATACATCAGCATACTCCCAGTACAGATGTTATTTTTTTTAATCAAGTATCCTATTTTAGATTTTTGAGGGTATGACATGATATACCTTGAAAACACAGATTGGCATGTGACATGAAAACTATAAGTAGATTAACTTATTTATCAAAAAAGAAGAAAAAGGTTATATCTCGACCCAGATTAGACAAGAAGCTTGCCTGTATGCTTCCAGGTCCAGCAACCCATCTTCTAGAAAGGGTTGTGGCACGAAGTCTCATTTGTCCACTACTATGTTGATAACTGTACCAAATATCTGTAGATGGTCAGAGAAGCTCTATATTGCGAGCCAAAGAGACTACTAACTAATTTTTAAATACAGAAGAGCTTAACAGTTCATACTAAGTCAAGAACTGGAAGTAAAATTGGTTGTTTGCTGATTGGGCAATAGCATCTGGGTTCTCCTTCTTCACAATCTCAAATATCAAACATAAAGATGTAGATTTGTCAAGGCCACACATCTTCCAAGCTGTAGTACTCCCCTGACTAATAACCGTTTCAGAGCACAGAGGACCCTTCTGCACAAAGTTCCAACTAGCAAACATCAGAATAAAGCGAACAGAAAAGACGGATCCTCGAAAAGCTTTGGACTGACCTTTTCAAGTGATGCACAGGGACCAATAATGCCTTGAATTTTGATATCTTTTGAGCAGTTCACCTCAAATATACCACTGCAATTTTTGAAAGTAAAAACGAGAATTAGATGGAGCACATTGAATTAGCAATGATAAGAAACGAGTCACCAATCAGAGAATTTGAGGTTTCATACAACAAGCCAAAGAACTTCATTTTAAAGAAATACAAGTTAATTGCCAAGCAGACCAGCCTATACCCCTTTGCTTACATTGTAGCACCCCCTTCTAAATGGAATGTATACTTCTCATGAGAAGTGACATGTCTTGCTACTTTTGAGTAGATTTACATACATGTGGCTGAATCTGCATGACCATATTCTACTACTGACAATGGCGAGAAAGTTTACTTCTGTAACACTTTTTCCAACAGAAATAATGAGGATGGTGTAGTATGATCAGGGAAAGGGATTAAACCCTCCGACTGCAGTGACTTAAAATAACTATGATGCTTAAAAATTTAATTTTTCAAAAAATATATCAGATAAAGAAGAGTTTTATTAGAAAGGGAAAAGAAAATATGATTTGACTTCATTTTTAAATTAAATAAATACACAAGTATACTAGTCTATCGATTTATTGCAATATTAATTAAAAAAACTTCTAAATAAAATGAAATAAAACTTGAATTTCAAAGCCAAAATATATAAAGATTGAATGGAAAATGAAGGTAATCCAAAATAAAAAACCAAGCAAATTCGTACGACTCTCATCATTGTTGTAAAAGGATCTAGGACCAATAAACATCCGTTCAAAATCCCTGTAGATAATTATAATGTTTTCTTACAAGGATAATTATAATGTTTTCAGGCTACAAGACTTGCTATGAGAATAAGTGGGAAAATGAACCTGGAATTCTTGACATCTCTAAAGGCCTCGTATGAGTCGAAAGAGAACTTGTCAACTTGTATTTTAGCATAGAAAAGTAAAGATAAATTTGAAACAATAACATACACACTACAGAAACAAGATTTAACCAAAAGTTACAACTCTAAACAATAATAACCTTGCCATTTACTAAGCCATACTAGATAGAGAAACTAGTCTCTGGCAACATCTTACTTTGATGATAGACCTAGATCCAAGTCACCAGACTGGAAAACATGTTTCAGAGAGTCCTTGAAAACGGAATGGCCAAAGCTTTCAGCAAGCACAACTAGCCCTCCAGATCTTTCAACAGCTACTTTAAGTTCAGCAACCCCAACCTACAAAGTAGCAAAGAATCAGATTATAGAACACTACTTTATTCATCAATATTGTAAGAAGGATGCAAAATTAGAGGAAACACAGCGTCCACCATTTAAACTTTAATTGTAAAAAATGTTAACAAACAGGATCAACCCAAATTTATCCATAGAATAAACTAGTACGTAATTCAGCTCAATGGTCATTAGTCAACAAACACAGATAGGGCACGCCACATGGAACAGGATGCAGCTGATACAACGCATATAGTTATCAAAATCGTACCTATGCAAAACGTAATACGACATGGAGGCAATTCGATAAGTTAAAGCAGGTGTATCAAAAGCGGCATAGTATCGCACCTATTGGTATAGATATGATATGTATCTTACAATATGAGAATTGCATATCACAATTTACAAAGCAGATATGCATCTTTCAGGTTAATGTTTGTAAAACTAAAATTCCTTGTCTTTTCATTGGTAAACAGGCCCAGAAATTCTTGGTATAACTAAGGGGGTGTTTGATAAAAATTGAATGAATCTGAATCTGAATGAGAGCTGAATCTGAATGAGTTGAATCTGAATGAAAAAAACTGTTTGATAACTGACATATCTTAAAGATCTGAATGACATATTTTTAATATTTTACCCCTCTGAAAAAATTCAAAGTTGTTGTAAATTTATTTAATATTACATAATATAATAGTTAATATTTTATTATTATTTTTAATTTTTTTTACTTCATTCAGCCAACCATTCAGACCAAAAATTCGGACTTAACCATTCAGCCAACGCATCTGACCGATTCAGCCATTCAAACGATTTTTTTTCAAAACAAACGCACTTAATGATTCAGTCACTTACCGATTCAGCCATTCAGACCCATTAAGTTCTAAACAAACAGCCCCTAATATAGCCTTGAGCACTAAAAGTTTAAAATAGACCTGCGCAAAAACATCTAACTGAAAATAATTATAAACAAGATAATTCCCCAAGTGAATCTACAATAGCAATTTATTTTGTGCCAAATGCTTCTTAAAGTTGTGGTTTCACATCCTCCAGTTTAGGCTTCAAAAGCCTATAACACTACCTAATCGGCGGTCAAAAGCTGATATGTGAATAACTTATCCAAAAAATTAATCTGTGCACTTTTAAAGGGTTAATATTCTAGTTACTTTATCTTTAGAATGGAATGTAACCGTCAGAGAAAATAAATCTGTGACCTTAGAAATGAAATTTGAGATCTATTAGCAGCAGTAAAAATATTGGATCATGAACCATACACCTCAGTTCTTCAAGCAGGCTTAACATTTCCTGAAACAATTGAATTTAGAATTGATGTCCATGTTATCACATGTATAAAAGGTTCTGCTCGTTTTATCAACATTTTTCATATTGATGAGCAGTATGCAAAATGGAAGACATGGCAATATATTACCTGGTCAAGGGCACAAGCGAAAACATCAAGTACATGTCCTTGATGTATGAGCTGCTTTGAAAGTCCTTCATAAAATTTCACTGCTTTATGATAATAAGGAGCAGAATCTTTATCCAGGTCCTTGTGAGAACGTATAGGTTCAGACAAATTTCTCGATACAATCTGCGAAAATATTAAACAAGAACTCAGCCAAAGACTAACCAACAAATATATGAAATGTACTACGAGTTTCATGTTGACGGAACCCAACAACATGTGCGTTTGGCATTAATGGGTTACAACCCTTTTTTCACTTTTCCCCTTTCAGTTGTTTTGCTTTTTGTTTCTCTCTTTTCCTTGGTTTTATCAAAGCTTTATATATATATATATATATATATATATATATATATATATATTGTTTATTTATTTGTACGTGTGTTTTACTAATTTATTTCATCTATTTCTATTCTTTTATTTATTTTATTCTTTTCTTATTTTTGTCTTTCTTATCTTCTGTTTTTTCTTCCTTTACCCTTCCATATGGGATTTATTTCCATCCTACCCCAACTAGTTTGTGATTGAAGGCATTATTATTGTTTCTTAGGAACACTCTGATCCTAGTTCAAGAATTTGCTTTCTCACTGGTCTGAAGTGGCAAGACATTGCGCGAAATCGATCTTTTATCCTGAGAAGAATTCAGGATGAAGCTTCATAGAAATGGCGTTGAGTTGTTATACAGTACAGGATGAAAAATCAGCACTAGTGAGTTTGTCAATTGGAAAGCCACGGAAAAATAAAATAAATGAAAATCAATTTCTAAATTTCTAAATATAGGGTTATATAATTTCAAACAACATTCCACGTTATTATTTGCCGAACAACTTAATAAGCATGTATTTTGTAATTCCACTTACTGGAAAACTAGAAAATCTTTTGTAGATTGAAATGGTAAATGCTGAATGTGAACAACATGGCTGTTTTGAGGCATGTGATATACTGATGGGTGAGGATTGAACCTAGTTACAATAATTCTTGCACAATTTTGTAGTGAGATGAAGTAATTCTTAATAAGCTTAATCTAGAAGTTACAAACTTAATTCTTTTTTCAGCTCAAATCACAACTGACGCTGCTCCACCAAAGTCGTCTAACGTGCTATGATTGAGTTTATATTAAGATAATTTTGTTTAGGTTTATAGGAGTTGAATAGTAGATCATTTTTGACAGACAGGTTTCCTCATGGAAGAGAATAATCTTACAAAGTGGATGCAACAATAAGCAGCGTCAAGACATTTCTCTTGTACGATTGATAGCAAATAACTTACTTTTAGGGTTCAAGCAACTTTCACGAATAATATTGGCGCTTTGTTTTCACTTTACTCAAGTGAAAAGTGAAAAATTTTATTTTCTATTTTTAAATTTTGACTCTTATTTATTTTTTGGCAAAATGAAGGTTTATCAAGTGTCTGTTATTGCTTTTTGTGGATTTTTTGTCAGAGTTTAGACTTTAGCCTTGTCTCATGAGTACGTGTTATATGGTGTAGTGGGCTTCTCCTTTTTATTTCAAGCACTGCGCTATAAATTAACAGTATAAATTCCAAGTTAAAGGGTTAAGATCTAAAATTATAATTAGTTCTAATTGCATCATTGAGGTCTAGGTCCATGGTCTTCATTGTCAATCATCTGATAGACATTAATCCAAGGCTGATACAAACAAAAAGGTGGTAGATTTAATAAAATTTATCATTAATTTTAATCATAAAGAGAAAAATATGGGTTTACATATTTTATTTCCGTAAGGTTCCTTTTATGAGCTCAGCTACGACTTCTACCCCATTAGGTCTGATAGAATCTCTATCATCTGATAAGTTAATTACTTCATTCTTTGTTGCAATGAGAAGCGTTCATATTGCAAGGACTTTGTAATTAAAATTACATATTACCCTTTAATCAGCCAAATTAATACAATAATTAATATACATTATAACTTACTTTGGCAAATCATTTCTCAAAGATTGCTTTTTATTTCTTGCTTCATTTCTATTGAAAAAGACAATAGTTAAAAACCTATTAATCATATCAAGTAATTAGCTGACTTCATTAGCAATTTTAAGAGCAAAAAAAATTTAAATAATTAGCTGGGGCATGGATATTAGACTTACAGTGCCTGGCCCTTCTGTTGTTGGCCCACCCAAAAATGCCATGATTCTAGCCCCAGAACCCGGAACACACACTCCCAGCAAATGAGCAGCCACACTTAATGCAGCGCCAGTGCACCTAGCTGCCCGTTGATCTGCTGGTACGGGCCAAGGATCTTTCTGAAGCTCCTCTAACACCTTATTAACAAAGATAAAAATTATTTAAAAATTTAATGAACCTTAGTTGTAAGGGAATTTTCCAGTTAAGTTCCCAGCCTAAGATCACTGAAATGTACTTCAAGGAACAGAGTTTAAGATTGAGAACCACATTTACAACAACAAAAAATGTACTTTACTTAATTGCCAACTAAGTACATTCAAGGCCAATTAACATATTAAAAACATAAACTTTGAAACAATACTAGGCAATTGAATATTCTTCAGAATTAAGAATATACCGAATTGAGAGTGAACTCGCACTCAGAGGCAGGCAACAAGAACCTCGAAATACTCTCCTGCGAAAGCCCATCCCTAACACCAGCAATCACCCCGGCAGTCGGCTTTGGCTTCTTAGAAAAGAAACCCATTTGCTCCAAAAGCTGATCCTTAGTAATCTCCTTAGACCCCTTAAAGACATAAACTTTAGGAATTTGGCCAAACCCCAATTCATGAACAGACACATAACTCCCAAAAGTGATCAACCCAACAAGGGAATTCTCCGGAATCATCCCCACAGCCCTAGACAGGGCAGATTTCAAAAACCCCATTTCCTCTTCAATAACACAAGTGTCAATAACAAAGAGAAACACACAGGGCGAACTGGGTTGCTTCGAATCGGACGATTGGTACTCAATTGTGGTGTATTGGGGGAACAATTCCGCCGGAAGATTGTCATCGGAGATGGAATGATAGTGAGGGGGGAAGTGATTCCGGTGGAGACAGAAGGAGCAGATCCAGATCTTAGTGGAGTAATCGACGATAGAAAAAGGGTTGAGGACGGATCGGCAATTGCGGCAACGGAGGGGGGAGTAGGGGAGGAGAGGGGCGGTGGAGGGTAAGGGTTTGAGAGGGGTGTAGATGGCGGAGACGGGGATTATGCATTGCGCTGATTCTTGTTTTGTGCCGGGGATCACGTTCCATGGCATCCGCACTGCGTCTTGGGTTTCTAAGTCTAAAAATTCTGTCATGGTTGGAGAATTGTGAGAGAGGGAGAGAGCTCTGATTTAGCTTGAAATTGTTTGCTGTACGGAGAGTTTGATGATCACTTTCTGTGTGGAAATTGTTAAGGCCTGTGAGATGGATGATTACACCATGTTTGTGAGTTTAGAAGAGGAAACTAGTGGAAAAGTTAAGTTAGGAAAGAAAAAAATAAATTAGAGTTTATTAAAAAATATTATGAAATTAGTCGACATATAAATTAATTTTTCATAAATCCATTCAAATATGTTATATCAAAAATGATATTGATGTAGTCAGGGTAGAAAGTGTTGTTAACTACAATTACAAAAGTGTCATTAGATATTTATTTATTTTAATGGTTGAATTATTTAAAAGCTTATTTTTTGTCAATTATATCCTTAAAGTATATTTTTTAACTTTACAATTAAAAAAATAGAAGGATATAATAAGTTTTTAAACTCTATAATATAAAGAGTTTAGAGCTCTAGTTCATGCATCATCTTTGTTATGAATTCTAAACATGGTAACTTTCAAACATAATTTTTCTTCTTATAGTTAATAATCTTTAATATCTAATAATTAAGACAAATATTGACAAATACAAGTTTCAAAGAAATTAAACAGTTAAACCCTTAAAAATTAAACAACTTGAAAAACATCCTAAAATATAGTGTTTATTAAAATGTTAAACTTGTATCTGTGTATGTATATATTACTTATGTTAATATAGTGTTAATGAGTTCGCTTAAGAGCATTCACAATAGTTTCATTATATATATTCGTACTCTGCAGTGTTATTGGTTCATTCTGCAGAATATATAGGGATTCAATTTTTTTATTATGTACCCAACATATTCCTTATATTAATTCCTTAAATAATGAAATTTGAAATTTCAAAGTTAAAATTTGAAAGTTCCAACACTCAAATCATGTTTTGACCGTTGTAACTATTTTTTATTTAAAAATAATTGAAACTCTAGATTTTGTTTTTCCTGCAAAATACCTTCGAATTAAATGATTCAAGATGCCGCAAATGAGACTTTGGAGAAGAAGACAGTCGGTGAAGAGGACATTCAGTGAGAATACCGTCGATATAATTTTGGAGAAAAAAATCGTCGATTGAAGAAGCTCTAGAGAAGACAAGATTCTCGATGTTGCAAATGACACTAAATCCTTTACCTCTTTCTAAAGATGACGTGTCCACTTAAATGAGAGTGTAAAATGTCATTTTGCATACCTAGAGAATGGTCGTTTAACTCTCTCACCCTGAGTAGTAAAATCTTATATAAAGATTAAAATAGAGAGTTAAATAAAGATTAAAAAACTGATGAATAATGATTTGTTGGTGTATTATTTAAAGTTGAGAATAGAGAACTTATTGGGGAAATTTTCAGTGATTCAACTTCAAAATGCTGCGTTTAGGATGGCCTGGCTGCCTGGTACTCTTGTTCCATATTTTATTGCTCCCAAATACTCAGAAACTTAAAATTTTCAAACGCTTAGGCTTAACATCTTAATGTTTGAGTAGTTAGACTTTTTTTTCTTTTTAGTTAATTGTTAACACCAAGATTCGTCCACACTCCTCAATCACCAAAAGCGCGCCTAATCCTGCACAGAAATGGTAAGCACACCAAAAGTTTGACGGCTTGTGCCGCTCGAGGATAGCTCCGGTGTGAGAATAAGTACATGATGAATAAGGTTTAACAATGGAGGTAAAAAGCTCTAGTGCTGAAAAATAATAATGAGTTATGGTGTGACGTCCCCAAAATAGGTATACACAACCCATTATGAGTCGCCAAATACATGGTACATAATTTAAATACAAACTTCATTTATACAATACAATAAACGTAAGCTGAGATGTAAGACCCCAACTTATTAATAAATAAAATCAAATTTTCTCTAAATATTATTGTGAATAATAAGAGGTTAATTTGATATAATACTTTGGTTATGGGTGAAATGTGTAAATTTTGCAAAATAAGCAAGTGGTTATAAAATATTCATTTTGTCGGGGAATATTCGTTTGGTCGTGGAATATTCTTGCTATCGGGGAATATTCGTACGACGGCGCAGCCTTGTGTGGGCCCCATAACGGAAAGCGATTGGATGAAGAAAACGACAAGTATAAGTTATTTATAAATAACGACGTAGTTGTTACCGTTAATACTGTTGGAATACCCGGTGATTAAAATACAGTAGCACACGGTATTGCACCAATTATTGATTCTTACGTAAGAAGGCACTACTCAATAATTGTTACAGTAGTTATTGTTCAATATTTTATTTTATTGATTCAATAATTGCTGCGTTGATATTTTATATTATTGTTATTTCAATAATTGTTGCTGCACAGTATTTTCCTTTATCAGATCAATAATTCATATTATTTGAATAATATTATTCGATAATATTATTGGCAATGTCTAGAAAGTTCTGTCTAAGGAGAGGTTTGGTCATCTATGTGACAACCCCAAAACAGGTCCATTCCATCCAACTCATTCCGAGTCGTCAAATACATGGTACAGAAAACAACTACAACTTTATTACAACAATTATCGTGCAAAATACAACAACACATATGTTGTGAGTTTGAATACAAATATATACCAAATGTGACATTGGACACCATCATGTATCAGCACCTCACAAAGGTACCTCACAAAGGTACCTTACATAAAAGTACAGTCAAAAACTGTTTTAGAAACTAGAATATTTGGGAAGTGCTCAAGGAAACCTTCGTACATGGGAGGCCATGCTTCTAGGTTATGATAGATATCATATGGCCACAGAATTATTCTTGGTTGACCCAATAGACCCCAAAGAAAAACGAGAAGATTACTATCATATTCTTCCCAATGGTGAGTCTTCTCTTGACTTATCATTATCTCCACTATCTCTAATTGAGAATTATACTTCAAACAAATACCAAGATTATATAGGTAGTGCTCGTAGATATACTCAGCAAGTGGATGAGCACAACCCTGTCTTATGATGACACGAGGATGTATATCATTAGACATCTTGTATGATAGTGATGAAACACCCTTCCAACGTTGGGTTCGCCTCACCCTATTTTCTTCACCAAATATAACTACTAAATGATGACCACCGTTCTATTCCCTTGTTACCCCCGCTCGACCCAGCTACACTCTTATTACCTGAAAAGAATTGTGAAACAAAAGGGTGAGCACAACTAGCTTAGTAAAGAATATCATGACTAAAGATAATTAAATTATCAATAGCCTTCATCAATAATAAATCAGAGATTTAGAACATATGGTAAATGATAAAAATTTCAACCATAGTTGCAGCGGAACGAGCAATCCATTAGAAGAGTCAAATAGACCATAAAGTCTATTATCTTCTCCATGTTAAAAATCCACCAACAATGTTTTATCCCTGTAACATCACTCAACAGTTCCTTTCCACAATCATATGAATAACTCATAATCATAATTGTGATTCTAAATTTTTCTTCGCACCCAGGACGAAGAATATTTTCATCACCTGTCTTTACCTGAAACATCAAAGATCATGGTTATACCAAATCATAGTTCCTGTTCATAATCATACTAATAAATCTATCTTTACACTACGACCAAAGATATTCAACAACAGTTCATCTTTGCACTACAGGCCAAAGATATTCATCAACAGACCATCTTTGCACTACAGGCCAAAGATATTCAACAACAGTTCATCTTTGCACTACAGGCCAAAGATATTAATATCTCAAAGAAATATATAATCATTTCAGAATTTATATAAACAATAGTTATAACCATGTTAATCAATTCATCTTTACACTTAAGCTAAAGATATTCAATTATAAATTTAATGGTCATGATCATACCAGTTAACAATTCATCTTTGCACTACATGCCAAAGATATTTCTCAGTCACGATCATACCAATAATTTACCTATCTTTACACTCAAGTGAAAGAGAAATTCAACATCAGGGTTATAAAAATATTATATATGATAATAAAAATAATATTATCAACAACTGCATTTATTTTCAAGAGCAACAATCATAAATCAACGATAATTTGGTCAGAAAAAGAAACCAATTTTTCTGTAAATAGTAACTCATGAATATTAACTCGTGAATAGTAACTCGTGAATAGTAACTCATGAATAGTAACTCCGACATGAAAAAGATAGAAATTTCACAATAAAATCCATATCAATATTTCGGCATAATGATATTGAAAGAATAATATTTCCTAACCTTATAAACAATTTATTTAAATTATTTACACTTTACTAATTAATGCATTTAATCATCATAAAATGCCAACTCTTAAGATTTCATCACCAATAACCAAAATCCTCATCAAAAATCTGCATATAACTCATATATGATTCTCAAGCCATAAAATCATATTTTCTAATTTTCTTACTTCACAAAACATATTTAATTCATTTACTCATAACTAGACTATTTTCATGAAAAATACCAAATCAGTCCCAAAAATATTTCTTTTCTGAGATTTTGCCGAATATAGTCCTATATTGAACATATATTTTTCCCGAAATTTTTAAAATTCATTTACTATTTTGCATATGGCCAAAACCGCCGAATATTTAGACATTTATCATAAATTGTACTTTTATCCAAAAATTCCGAAATTCACAGAGTATACTGATATTATATAGATATACTTCCAATAAAAATTTTATCAATTTTGGAGTTAACCACAAGGAGTTATAAACGATTACTTTTAAAATAGTCTTTTCTCGTAAAATTCATAACTCTTAATATATACATCCAAAAATCACCATTTTTTGACACAATCAATAAAACTCATCAAAATATCATTTTAAATTTTTCCCGAATTTTCTGAAGTTCAGATGAATTACAAACTGAAAAATATAATAACCCTTAAAATCCCTTACTATCCCTTACCTCAAAAGTGCAGTATTTCTGACTGGAATGCAAAGCCGAAGGAAACTTGCACTGAATAGCAACTCTCAAAGTATCTAAATACTCACAAAATATGTTTCATAATATAGAGAGAGAAAGAGAGAAAGCTTATGTTTCTGGTGTGATTTTCAATTCTAACTTAGCCTTCTATTTATAGGAAAAGGTTAGCACGCCGAAGCAGACTTAACCTGCAACCTGATGGCTTTACCTGCTACTATTCCCACCCACCATATTTGAATAAAAATCTCAGCACATTTCTTCACCAACCAAGAGTGGGGCCCACCAATTCTAGAATTTTTCACCAAAATGATTAACTCCGAAAATTCAACAATTTCTGAACCAGTCATCTCGTAAAATTCATAACAAATTATACATTCATTTTTAACGGTTCAAAATTTGTAGACATATACTCAACTTATATATGTATAACATATCCAAATATTACCACGATCCAACGGTCAGATTAAAAATTATAACCCTCGCAAAATATCTCAAAAACCCTGATTTTTAATACCTCTATTCCGACCAAAATACTGATAAAAACCTCAACATTAACTCATTCATTTTTAACCACAAAAATATATCCCTCATTTATATCCACATAAAATAAATATTTCCTTATCATATGAATCAATAATTAATTATTCACAAATAATATTACAGAATTATATTTATGACAACCAGGCTGTTCCCAGGAAAGAGGGGGCTTTCCAATAAGAATTTCTCCTTACTGGCGCGCAATTAGGTGACCAAACCTCTCCTTAGACAGAACTTTCTAGACATTACCAATAATGTTATCTAATAATATTATTCAAATAATATGAATTATTGATCTGATAATGGAAAATACTGTGCAGCAACAATTAATGAAACAACAATAATATAAAATATCAACGCAGCAATTATTGAATCAATAAAATAAAATATTGAACAATAACTACTGTAACAATTATTGAGTTATGTCTTCTTACGTAAGAATCAATAATTGGTGCAATACCGTGTGCTACTGTACAATAACGCGTATTACTGTATTTTAACCACCGGGTATTTCAACAGTATTAACGGTAACAACTACGCCGTTATTTGTAAAAACTCAAATTTGTCGTTTTCTTCATCCGACAGTTATTCGTTATGAGGCCCACAAATAGCTGCGCCGTCGTACGAATATTCCCCGACAGAAAGAATATTCCACGACCAAACGAATATTCCCCGACAACAATGATTATTTTATAACCACTTGCTTATTTTGAAAAAAAATTCACATTTCACCCATAACTTTAAACTTTTATCAATTTAACCATTTACTGAATAGAAAAATTGAATACTTTTATTTCATAAAATTTGGGGTCTTACAATCTCCCCTCCTTATGAAATTTCGTCCTCGAAATTTACGTACCTGATATTTCGAAGATTTGAGAATACCTTGCTTTCATTCCATCTTCCCTGTCATCATAATTTCTCTATTGCTCATCTCCTGTATTTCAAATATCATTCTAGAATACAGCTTCAAAACAAGGGTTAATTTAATAAATTAACATATCACATAATATCCCGATATTATGACTGACCAACAAATAAGTTTAGGTAGGATACACTAGCCAATGATTTACTCATCTCTCTCCTCCTAGTTATATTCCCCGATCTCCGCCAGAGACCATATCCCTAAGCTCTGATACCACCTGTGACAAATGTCCCATCAGTGGACATCACCTCACATTGGTACCTATCAGTTTGCCACCGCAGAACGGCATCCCCTACGGAGAGTCTGGCTTCGGTGCATCCCCCATCAATAAGAAGTCACCAGCGAGAGGCTCGGGGCTCTTTACTTATAGCTCTGATACCACCTGTGACAACCCCAAAACAGGTCCATTCCATCCAACCCATTCTGAGTCGTCAAATACATGGTACAGAAAACAACTACAACTTTATTATAACAATTGTCGTGCAAAATACAACAACACATATGCTGTGAGTTTGAATACAAATATATACCAAATGTGACATTGGACACCATCATGTATCAGCACCTCACAAAGGTACCTTACATAAAAGTACAGTCAAAAACTGTTTTAGAAACTAGAATCTTTGGAAAGTGCTCAAGGAAACCTTCGTACATGGGAGGCCATGCTTCTAGGTTATGATAGATATCATATGGCCACAGAATTATCCTTGGTTGACCCAATAGACCCCAAAGAAAAACGAGAAGATTACTATCATATTCTTCCCAATGGTGAGTCTTCTCTTGACTTATCATTATCTCCACTGTCTCTAATTGAGAATTATACTTCAAACAAACACCAAGATTATATAGGTAGTGCTCGTAGATATACTCAGCAAGTGAATGAGCACAACCCTGTCTTATAATGACACGAGGTTGTATGTCATTAGACATCTTGTATGATAGTGACGAAACACCCTTCTAACGTTGGGTTCGCCTCACCCTATTTTCTTCACCAAATATAACTACTAAATGATGACCACCGTTCTATTCCCTTGTTACCCCCGCTCGACCCAGCTACACTCTTATTACCTGAAAGGAATTGTGAAACAAAAGGGTGAGCACAACTAGCCCAGTAAAGAATATCATGACTAAAGATAATTAAATTATCAATAGCCTTCATCAATAATAAATCAGAGATTTAGAACATATGGTAAATGATAAAAATTTCAACCATAGTTGCAGCGGAACGAGCAATTCAATAGAAGAGTCAAATAGACCATAAAGTCTATTATCTTCTCCATGTTAAAAATCCACCAATAATGTTTTATCCCTGTAACATCACTCAACAGTTCCTTTCCACAATCATATGAATAACTCATAATCATAATTGTGATTCTAAATTTTTCTTCGCACCCAGGATGAAGAATATTTTCATCACCTGTCTTTACCTGAAACATCAAAGATCATGGTTATACCAAATCATAGTTCCTGTTCATAATCATACTAATAAATCCATCTTTGCACTACGACCAAAGATATTCAACAACAGTTCATCTTTGCACTACAGGCCAAAGATATTCATCAACAGACCATCTTTGCACTACAGGCCAAAGATATTCAACAACAGTTCATCTTTGCACTACAGGCCAAAGATATTAATATCTCAAAGAAATATATAATCATTTCAGAATTTATATAAACAATAGTTATAACCATGTTAATCAATTCATCTTTACACTTAAGCTAAAGATATTCAATTATAAATTTAATGGTCATGATCATACCAGTTAACAATTCATCTTTGCACTACATGCCAAAGATATTTCTCAGTCACGATCATACCAATAATTTACCTATCTTTACACTCAAGTGAAAGAGAAATTCAACATCAGGGTTATAAAAATGATATATATGATAATAAAAACAATATTATCAACAACTGCATTTATTTTCAAGAGCAACAATCATAAATCAACGATAATTTGGTCAGAAAAAGAAATCAATTTTTCTGTGAATAGTAACTCGTGAATAGTAACTCCTGAATAGTAACTCATGAATAGTAACTCCGACATGAAAAAGGTAGAAATTCCACAATAAAATCCATATCAATATTTCGGCATAATGATATTAAAAGAATAATATTTCCTAACCTTATAAACAATTTATTTAAATTGTTTACACTTTACTAATTAATGCATTTAATCATCATAAAATGCCAACTCTTAAGATTTCATCACCAATAACCAAAACCCTCATCAAAAATCTGCATATAACTCATATATGATTCTCAAGCCATAAAATCATATTTTCTAATTTTCTTACTTCACATAACATATTTAATTCATTTACTCATAACTAGACCATTTTTATGAAAAATACCAAATCAGTCCCAAAAATATTTCTTTTCTGAGATTTTGTAGAATATAGTCCTATATTGAACATATATTATTTTCGAAATTTTTAAAATTCATTTACTATTTTTCATATGGCCAAAACCGCCGAATATTTAGACATTTATCATAAATTGTACTTTTATCCAAAAATTCTGAAATTCACAGAGTATACTGATATTATATAGATATACTTCCAATAAAATTTTTATCAATTTTGGAGTTAACCACAAGGAGTTATAAGCGATTACTTTTAAAATATTCTTTTCTCGTAAAAGTCATAACTCTTAATATATACATCCAAAAATAACCATTTTTGGACACAATCAATAAAACTCATCAAAATATCATTTCAAATTTTTCCAGAATTTTCTGAAGTTCAGAAGAATTACGAACTGAAAAACATAATAACCCTTAAAATCCCTTACTATCCCTTACCTCAAAAGTGCAGTATTTCTGACTGGAATGCAAAGCCGAAGGAAACTTGCACTGAATAGCAACTCTCAAAGTATCTAAATAGTCACAAAATATGCTTCATAATATAGAGAGAGAAAGAGAGAAAGCTTATGTTTCTGGTGTGATTTTCAATTCTAACTTAGCCCTCTATTTATAGGAAAAGGTTAGCACGCCGAAGCAGACTTAACCTGCAACCTGATGGCTTTACCCGCTACTATTCCCACCCACCACATTTGAATAAAAATCTCAGCTCATTTCTTCACCAACCAAGAGTGGGGCCCACCAATTCTAGAATTTTTCACCAAAATGATTAACTCCGAAAATTCAACAATTTCTGAACCAGTCATCTCGTAAAATTCATAACAAATTATACATTCATTTTTAACGGTTCAAAATTTGTAGACATATACTCAACTTATATATGTATAACATATCCAAATATTACCACGATCCAACGGTCGGATTAAAAATTATAACCCTCGCAAAATATCTCAAAAACCCTGATTTTTAATACCTCTATTCCGACCAAAATACTGATAAAAACCTCAACATTAACTCATTCATTTTTAACCACAAAAATATATCCCTCATTTATATCCACATAAAATAAATATTTCCTTATCATATGAATCAATAATTAATTATTCACAAATAATATTACAGAATTACATTTATGACAACCAGGCTGTTTTCAGGAAAGAGGGGGCTTTCCAATAAGAATTTCTCCTTACTGGCGCGCAATTAGGTGACCAAACCTCTCCTTAGACAGAACTTTCTAGACAATACCAATAATGTTATCTAATAATATTATTCAAATAATATGAATTATTGATTTGATAATGGAAAATACTGTGCAGCAACAATTAATGAAACAACAATAATATAAAATATCAACGCAGCAATTATTGAATCAATAAAATAAAATATTGAACAATAACTACTGTAACAATTATTGAGTAGTGTCTTCTTACGTAAGAATCAATAATTAGTGCAATACCGTGTGCTACTGTACAATAACGCGTATTACTGTATTTTAACCACCGGGTATTTCAACAGTATTAACGGTAACAACTACGCCGTTATTTGTAAAAATTCAAATTTGTCGTTTTCTTCATTCGACAGTTATTCGTTATGGGGCCCACAAATAGCTGCGTCGTCGTACGAATATTCCCCGACAGAAAGAATATTTCACGACCAAACGAATATTCCCCGACAAAAATGATTATTTTATAACCACTTGCTTATTTTGAAAAAAAAAATTCACATTTCACCCATAACTTTAAACTTTTATCAATTTAACCATTTACTGAATAGAAAAATTGAATACTTTTATTTCATAAAATTTGGGGTCTTACAATCTAATTGCGCGCCAGTAAGGAGAAATCCTTGTTGGAAAGCCCCCTCTTTTCTGGGAACGGCCGGGTTGTCATAAATGTGATTCTGTAATATTATTTGTGAATAATTAATTATTGATTCATATGATAAGGAAATATTTATTTTATGTGGATATAAATGAGGGATATATTTTTGTGTTCAAAAATGAAGGAGTTAATGTTGAGGTTTTTATCAGTATTTTTGTCGGAATGGAGGTATTAAAAATCATGGTTTTTAAGATATTTTGCGGGGGTTATAATTTTTAATCCGACCGTTGGATCGTGGTAATTTTTGGATATGTTATACATATATAAGTTGAGTATATGTCCACAAATTTTGAACCGTTAAACATGAACGCATGATTTATTATGAATTTTACGATATGACTGGTTCAGAAATTGTTGAATTTTCGGAGTTAATCATTTTGGTAGAAAATTCTAGAATTGGTGGGCCCCACTCTTGGTTGGTGAAGAAATGTGCTGATATTTTTATTCAAATGTGGTGGGTGGGAATAGTAGCAGGTAAAGCCATCAGGTTGCAGGTTAAGTCTGCTTCGGCGTGCTAACATTTTCCTATAAATAGAGGGCTAAGTTAGAATTAAAAATCACACCAGAAACAAGTTTTCTCTCTTTCTCTCTCTAGATTATTGAGTGTATTTTGTGAGTATTTAGATATTTTGAGAGTTTCTATTCATTAGAGCAAGTTTGATTCAGCCTCATATCCGATATTCAGTCAGAAGTACGGTTATTTTGAGGTAAGGGATATTATTTTCTTCTTAATGATATTATTTTCTTCAATATCATTATGCTGAAATATTGATATGAGTTTTTATCAAATTTAGAACTTTTTGTGTCGGGGTTACTATTCACGTATACGGCACTATTCACGTATACGGTACTATTCACGAATACGACACTATTCACCGAAAAATAAAATTTTCCCTTTTTGTCTAAGATGTCTATTATGGTTACTATCTTTGATTGTATCCATGTTTTGATCTTTATTTTTGAATTCTGCTTCACAATTGATTATTATGAAGTATTATTGATCTTGGTTAAACTGTTATACGAATCCCTAATATTTGTCCTTCTGTCTCACTGGATTCGTTCTCTTTAAGATATTTTTCATCACCTTCAGTCCTAAATGTTGATATTACTGAATATCTTTGGCCTGTAGTGCAAAGATGTATGATTACTTGATGAATATCTTTGGCCTGTAGTGCAAAAATGAACAGGTGTTGAGATGAACATGACTGACAGGTGATACAAATGAATATCTTTGGCCTGTAGTGCAAAGATGAATATTTGGATAAAGATGATTATTAATTGATGTTACAGGGATAAAATATTGATGATGGACTTTTAAATCTTAGAAGATAGTAGAATTCTTTCTCTACTTGACTCTTCTAATGGTTTGCTGTTTCCGCTGCAGTTGTTGATCTAAAACTTGTTGTCGATTATATTCTATCAGATTTTTCCCTGTTGAGGACTAACGATAATTTGTTGTATATTATCTTAGTCATAATATTCTTTACTGGGCTAGTTGAGCTCACCCTTTTTTCTTTTTGTTCCATTTTTCTTCTCAGGAGGAGAGAACATAGCAGGATCTAGTCGGGGTATGGAGTGATGGTTCTAGAAAGATGTTTTAGCAGTCCTCACTATTTTTATAAAATAGTGTTTGAATAATTGTAATGAGGATTTATTTGAGTGTGGATATTGTCCAGAAGACAATATTTATATTTAAACTCACAGTATGTGTTGTCGTATTTTGCACGACAATTGTATTATTGAAGTTGTAGTTTACTTTCTGTACCATGTATTTGGCGACTCAGAATGGGTGTTGTATACCTATTTTAGGGGCGTCACAGTTGGTATCAGAGCTTAGGGATATGATCCCTGGCTGAGATATGAGACAAGAACTAGGAGGGGAGAGACGGGGAATTTCTTCGCTAATATGACCTGACTAAGTTTATTTGGTGTTTATTTGGTCGGTCAGAGTATAGAGATTATATATGACATGACTATTAACCCTTGTTTTATGGCAGTATTTAAGAATGGCAGCTGAGAACGTTAATAATGGAGTAAATCAGACCGTGGAGACACCTTTGATCACCACCCAGGGGAACGTGCAACAGAAAGGCAATATTGTAAGACCCCAAATTATTAATAAATGAAATTTAATTCCTCTATTTATTATTTTGAAATAGTAAGGGTTGATTTGATTAATGTGGTTAGTTATGGGTAAAATGCGCAAATATTTTAAATAAGCAAGTGGTCCTAAAATATTCATTATTGTCGGAGAATCTTTGTTTGGTCGTGGAATATTCTTGTTGTCGGGAAATATTCGTACGACGGCGCAGCCTTGTGTGGGCCCCATAACGGAAAGCGATTGGATGAAGAAAATGACAAAAATAAGTTGTTTATAAATAACGGCATAGTTGTTACCGTTAATACTGTTGGAATATCCGGTGGTTAAAACACGGTAATACGCGTAGCACACGGTATTGCACCAATTATTGATTCTTACGTAAGAAGGCACTACTCAATAATTGTTACAGTAATTACTGTTCAATATTGTATTTTATTGATTCAATAATTGCTGCGTTGATATTTTATATTACTGTTGTTTCAATAATTGTCACTACGCAGTATTTTTTATTATCGGAGCAATAATTCATATTATCTGAATAATATTATTAGATAACATTATTGGCAATGTCTAGAAAGTTCTGTCTAAGGAGAGGTTTGGTCAACTAATTGCGCGCCAGTAAGGAGAGATCCTTATTGGAAAGCCCCCTCTTTCCTGGGAACGACCTGGTTGCTAGTACTGTGATTCTGTAATATTATTTGTGTATAATTAATTATTGATTTATATGACGAGAAAAATAGTGATTTTATGTGGATATAGATAGAGAAAAATTTTAATGTGACAATTGTTAAAAATTAATATTTTATCTTTTTCTGATAAAATAATTCATTTAAATATATTATTTTAATAATATATTGATGGTGGTATTTTTACAATGAATGTGAGATATATGAGTATATGAGGAGGAAGAGTATTTTTGTGGCATTAAATGATTAACACATGTTTTGTGTGTTGGTGGACATAATTCTTGACCGAAAATTTATTATTGACGATAAAATCGCCCGTTTGTGAATTTCGGTCAATTTTTGTTTGGAATTTGGAAAAACTTTCTTCTGCAAAGTTGTAGAGAATTGAATTTCCTATAAACACTCGCGAGATTCGAATTTTCTGATAAAAGGGCTATTTATTATAAATTATTGAAGTTCTGAAGTTCCGAAATAATTGATTTTTGGAAGTTTTATTTATTATTTTGAAGAAAAACGTTTTTTGGCATTTAAGTGGGCTAACATGTGATATAAATGGGCTGAGATTAGATGTCTAGAGGTGGGCTAAGGAAAATTTGATAAATATATTATTATTATATTAAATTTTCTGCTTTAGTGTTCTAAGCATTTTCCTATAAATAGGGTGCTTAAGTTAGAATTGAAATCACACCAGAAACACAAGTTTCTCTCTATTTCTCTCTCTATAACGAGCGTATTCTTGTAAGTATTTGATACTTTGAGTGTTGCTTTACGGTGCAAGTTTCCTTCAGCACTATATCTAGTATTCCAGTCAGAAGTACCGTCTTTCCGAGGTAAGAGATATTATTTCTTCTTAAATGATATTATTTTCTTCAATATCATTATGCCAAAGTATTGATCTGAATTTTTATCAAATTTGGAACTTTTTATGTCGGGGTTACTATTCATGAGTTACTATTCATGATTTACTATTTACGAGTTACTATTCACGAGTTACTATTCACCGAAAAATGAAACTTCCTTCTTTTCGTCCAAATATTTATTCTGGATACTAGCTTTGATTGTATCCATGTTTTGATCATTCTTGAATTTTACTTCACTATGATAAGGTATTTTTGGACATGGATAAATCGAAATACGAATCCTTAATATTTGTTATTTTGCTTCACTGGATTCGTTTTTTTTTAAAATATTTTTCATCATCCTCAGTCTTAAATGATGATATAACTGAATATCTTTGGCCTGTAGTGCAAAGATGAATAATTTCTGATGAATATCTTTGGCCCGTAGTGCAAAGATGAACAGGTGTTGAGGTGAACATGACCAACTGATGGATATCTTTGGCCTGTAGTGCAAAGATGACTATTTAATTCAAGATATTTATTGATTGATGTTACAGGGATAAAATGTTGATGATGGGCTTTTAAATTCATAGATAATCGTAGATTTCATTCTCTACGTAACTTCTCTATGAATTATTATTTTCCGCTGCGAATAATGAATTAAAACTTGTTGTCTATTGTATTCTATTAAATTTTTCCCTGTTGAAGACTAACGATAATTTGTTGTATATTATCTTAGTTATAATATTCTTTACTGGGCTAGTTGAGCTCACCCTTTTCCTTGTTGTTCCATTTTCTTCTCAGGAGGCGAGAATGTAGCAGGTACTAGTCGGGGTATGGAATGAAGGTTCTAGGAAGTTGTTTTAGTAGTCCTCACCATTTTTTTTTGTAAAATATTATTCTAATAATTGTAATGAGGACTTATTTGAGTGTGGATATTGTCTATATGACAATATTTGTATTTACACTCACAATTTTTATGTTGTATTAATAAAGTTGTAGTTGTTTCTGTACCATGTATTTGACGACTCAAAATGGGTTGGATGGAATGGACCTATTTTGGGGGCGTTACAGTTGGTATCAGAGCTTAGGGATATGATCTCTGGCGGAGATCGGGGAATAGAACTAGGAGGGGAGAGACGAGTAAATCCTTCGCTAGTGTGTCCTACCTAAGCTTATTTGTTGGTCGGTCATAATATAGGGATATTATGTGATTTGTTAATTTCTTAAATTAACCCTTGTTTTATGGCAGTATTTGAGAATGTCGACTGAGAATGTTAACAGTGGAGTAAATGAAACCGTGGAGACACCTGTACTCACCAACGAGGAGAACGTGCAACAGGCTGGCAATGTTCCTCCTGTGAACAACACCACTGAGCAGACGATGAACGATGAGATGTTTAGAAGCTTTTTGCGATTCATGCAAAACCAGACGAAGGAGATTCCTGTTCAAAATATAGGAAGAAACAATGGCAACGCACAGCTGGTCACAGCCAAGCAGTTCAAAGAGTTGGGACCACCAGAATTCTGGGAAAAGCCAGATCCGATTAAGGCGGAGACATGGGTCAAGCAAATTACCAAGATATTTGATGTCTTGGGATGCACGGAGGAACAGAAGGTTCCATTCGCCACCTTTATGTTCCGTGGCGAGGCAGACTACTGGTGGGAATCTGTGAAGCGTACCCATCCAGCCGCACTCAGCATGTCTTGGGAGACATTTCAGAAACTATTCAATGACAAGTACTTTCCTGAAAGTATTCGTCATATGAAGGAGGTAGAGTTTATTAGACTGGAGCAGAATAACATGACGGTGTCCCAGTACGAGGCGAAGTTTACAGAGTTGTCCAGGTTTGCACCTCATTTGGTGGAGAATGAGGAACGTATGACACGGATGTTTCTGAGAGGTTTGAAACCCGACATACGTCAATATCTCATTTCTCATAAATTTTCTCTCTATTCAGATGTTGTCAACAGGGCTCAATTGTTGGAGCGAGATAACGAGTACGGTCAACCGAGGGACCACAAACAGGATCATATCGGTGACAACAGTCATCAGAACAATGATAACCAGCGGAGAAAGAAAAGTACAGACAAGAACGGCAACCACTCTGGTGGTAATCGTGGCTATGAAAATAGAAGAAGCGAGTCGGGAGGAGATTTTAAAAAGAGGAGATTCAACAATGATAATACGAAGACGTCAGCACCAGCTGGTTCCAAGGGAGGAGAACGACCACCGGTCATATGCTATAAATGTGGAAAAGAGGGACATATCAGCCCAAACTGTCCACAATAGTTCAAGGTATGCTATAATTGTGGAAAGGAAGGACATATCGCTCGAGATTGTACGATAGCGAAACCAAGTTCAGCGGGGACGGTGACTCGAAAGGCTGCCCCAGAAAAGTCAAAGTCAACGGTTCCTGGAAGAGCGTTTGTCGTGACTGGTCAACATGCTAGGAACCCAAACGAGGTGATCACGGGTAAGCTAATCATAAATTCATGTGAAGTTTATACCTTACTAGATACCGGTGCTACCCATTCATTTATTTCTCCTGCTTGTGCTCAACGTTTAAACTTGACTCCGGAGAAATTAGACTTTGATTTATCTGTGGAGACTCCGTTAGGGGAAACTTTCATCACATCCACTATTTATAAATCTTGTTTGATCCAAGTTGGCACCATCACCTTACCTGTTGACCTTATCTCTTTAAAGATACTTGCATTTGACGTGATTTTAGGAATTGATTGGTTAACTACTCATCATGCCAAAATTGATTGTTTTCGTAAGGTGATTAGTTTTCATATTCCTAATCAACCTGTTGTTCGAATTCAAGCAACAAAGCCATTAAAATCAATCACTGTCATATCAAGTCATAAAGCCATTCGTTTATTGAAAAACGGATGTCAAGCTTTCCTAGCCCATGTTATGGATTTGAATAAAGACACGTCAAATATGAATAATATTCCTGTTGTTAGTAACTTTCCTGACGTATTTCCTGAAGAACTTCCCGGTCTACCCCCAGAACGTGAAGTTGAATTCTTTATTGATCTTGAACCTGGTACAAAGCCCATTTCTAAAACCCCATATCGAATGGCTCCTATTGAACTTCAGGAGTTAAAAGTCCAACTACAAGAGTTGTTGGACATCGGCTTCATTCGTCCTAGTACATCTTCTTGGGGTGCTCCTATTTTATTTGTAAAGAAGAAAGACGGGAGTATGCTACTTTGTATCGATTTCCGAGAATTAAACCATGTCACCATCAAGAATAGGTATCCGCTACCTCGTATTGATGACCTGTTTGACCAGTTACAAGGAGCACAATTCTTTTCAAAAATCGATCTTCGTTCTGGATATCATCAGCTGAAGGTTAAAACTGAGGATATTCCGAAGACTGCCTTTAGAACTTGGTACGGGCATTATGAATTCTTAGTCATGTCTTTTGGATTGACTAATGCTCCTGTGGCTTTCATGGATATGATGAACCGAGTATTCAAGGATTATTTGGATCAGTTCGTTGATGTCTTTATTGATGACATCCTCATATATTCTAAAAGTCGTGAAGATCATGAGCACCATTTGAAGATGGTACTCCAAAGGCTGCGTGAAAACAAGTTATATGCTAAGTTGAAGAAATGCGAGTTCTGGCTTGAGGAAGTAGCATTCCTAGGGCACGTGGTGTCAAAATATGGAGTATCTGTGGACCCGGCGAAGATTGAAGCAATACAAAGCTGGGAGCAACCGAAGACGGTGACCGATGTACGTAGCTTTTTGGGCTTAGCTGGTTATTATCGGAGATTCGTAGAAGGGTTTTCTCGAATCGCTACCCCGTTAACTCAGCTGACTCGGAAGGATATCAAATTCGTATGGAGCGAATAATGCGAGAAGAGTTTCCAGGAGCTTAAGAGGAGACTCATTTCGGCACCTGTTCTGACAATACCATCTGGTTCGGATGGATTTGTTATCTACAGCGATGCTTCAGGTAAAGGGTTAGGATGTGTTCTCATGCAACGTGGGAAAGTCATAGCCTATGCCTCGCGACAACTTAAAGAATATGAGAGGAATTATCCTACTCATGATCTAGAGTTGGCAGCAGTCATTTTCGCGCTAAAGATCTGGAGGCACTATCTATATGGGGAGAAGGTAGAGATATATTCAGACCATAAAAGCCTCAAATATTTCTTCACTCAGAAAGAACTCAACATGCGGCAACGACGTTGGCTCGAGCTGTTAAAAGATTACGACCACACTATTCAATACCATCCTGGAAAAGCAAACGTGGTAGCTAACGCGTTGAGTAGAAGATCATATGCAGGAACGAGTGCGATGATGTCAAGTATACACGTAGAACCAACTTTAATCGATAAAGTTAAAGTTGCTCAAGCTACAGACCCGGAGCTGATGCGTATGAAGAAGAAAGTGCAAGAAGGTGTTATTCCAGAAGCAAGAATCGATGAAGAAGGAATACTTCGAGTCCACTCCAGACTTTGTGTTCCTAACGATTCTGATTTAAAGTACAAGATCATGATGGAGGCACACAATACACCATTTGCAATCCATCCTGGAAGTACTAAAATGTATCGTGATCTTCGACATACATTTTGGTGGAACAATATGAAGAGAGAGATTGCAAAGTTTATCTCGAGGTGTTTAACTTGTCAACGTGTAAAGGCGGAGCATCAAGTACCAAAGGGTCCATTGCAACCACTTGAGATTCCGAAATAGAAGTGGGAACACATTACCATGGATTTTGTTACGGGTCTTCCCACGGTTTCTCAAGGTATAAATGCTATTTGGGTTATAGTTGATAGATTAACCAAGTCTGCTCATTTCTTGTCGATACGGGAGACTTATTCCCTTGAACGCCTTGCTAGTATGTACGTGAATGAGATTGTAAGGTTGCATGGCATGCCAGTATCCATAGTTTCGGATCGTGACCCAAGATTCACTTCAAGATTTTGGGTTAGCTTGCAAAAAGCTATGGGCACGGATTTACGGTTCAGTTCGGCATACCATCCTCAAACGGACGGGCAATCAGAAAGGACTATTCAAACTCTTGAAGATTTATTAAGACTTTGTGTCCTAGATTTCAAAGGAAGTTGGGATAAGTACCTACCATTGGTGGAATTCTCCTACAACAACAGTTATCAGGCAAGTATAGGTGTGGCTCCCTTTGAAGCATTGTATGGACGAAAGTGTCGCTCTCCAGTATGTAGGGATGAGGTGGGAGAAGCAACGTTGTTGGGACCAGAGTTGGTACGAATGACTACAGAGAAGATCCAAACGATTCGACAACGTATACAAACGGCACAGGATCGACAAAAGAGTTATGTGGATCTTCATCGAAAGGACGTGGAATTTGACATTGGGGATCATGTATTATTACGTTTAGCTCCATGGAAAGGAGTTACAAGATTTGGGAAGAGAGGAAAGCTCAATCCACGATTTATTGGTCCATTTCAGATTCTTGATCGAGTAGGAAATGTGGCCTATAGACTTGCGTTACCTCTAAATATGTCTCGTGTTCATAATATTTTTCATATATCTGTGCTTCGTAAATATGTGAAAGACCCGAACCATGTTATTGAGTTAGAACCGGACGAGATAGCTGAAGACTTAACGTACGAGGAGGTACCTGTCAAGATCATGGATAAGAAGGAGCATGTCCTATGCACGAAGGTCATGCCACAAGTTAAAGTTTTGTGGAGAAACCATGCTATTGAGGAAATGACCTGGGAGTTGGAAACGGAAATGAAGGCGAGGTATCCTCATCTTTTCGAAACACCAGGTACGTATGTCAATTTCGAGGACGAAATTTCATAAGGAGGGGAGGTTGTAAGACCCCAAATTATTAATAAATGAAATTTAATTCCTCTATTTATTATTTTGAAATAGTAAGGGTTGATTTGATTAATGTGGTTAGTTATGGGTAAAATGCGCAAATATTTTAAATAAGCAAGTGGTCCTAAAATATTCATTATTGTCGGGGAATATTTGTTTAGTCGTGAAATATTCTTGTTGTCGGGGAATATTCGTACGACGGCGCAGCCTTGTGTGGGCCCCATAACGGAAAGCGATTGGATGAAGAAAACGACAAAAATAAGTTATTTATAAATAACGGCATAGTTATTACCGTTAATACTGTTGGAATACCCGGTGGTTAAAACACGGTAATACGCGTAGCACACGGTATTGCACCAATTATTGATTCTTACGTAAGAAGGCACTACTCAATAATTGTTACAGTAATTACTGTTCAATATTGTATTTTATTGATTCAATAATTGCTGCGTTGATATTTTATATTACTGTTGTTTCAATAATTGTCACTACGCAGTATTTTTTATTATCGGAGCAATAATTCATATTATCTGAATAATATTATTAGATAACATTATTGGCAATGTCTAGAAAGTTCTGTCTAAGGAGAGGTTTGGTCATCTAATTGCGCGCCAGTAAGGAGAGATCCTTATTGGAAAGCCCCCTCTTTCCTGGGAACGGCCTGGTTGCTAGTACTGTGATTCTGTAATATTATTTGTGTATAATTAATTATTGATTTATATGACGAGAAAAATAGTGATTTTATGTGGATATAGATAGAGAAAAATTTTAATGTGACAATTGTTGAAAATTAATATTTTATCTTTTTCTGATAAAATAATTCATTTAAATATATTATTTTAATAATATATTGATGGTGGTATTTTTACAATGAATGTGGGATATATGAGTATATGAGGAGGAAGAGTATTTTTGTGGCATTAAATGATTAACACATGTTTTGTGTGTTGGTGGACATAATTCTTGACCGAAAATTTATTATTGACTATAAAATCGCCCGTTTGTGAATTTCGGTCAATTTCTGTTTAGAATTTGGAAAAACTTTCTTCTGCAAAGTTGTAGAGAATTGAATTTCCTATAAAAACTCGCGAGATTCGAATTTTCTGATAAAAGGACTATTTATTATAAATTATTGAAGTTCTGAAGTTCCGAAATAATTGATTTTTGAAAGTTTTATTTATTATTTTGAAGAAAAACGTTTTTTGGCATTTAAGTGGGCTAACATGTGATATAAATGGGCTGAGATTAGATGTCTAGAGGTGGGCTAAGGAAAATTTGATAAATATTTTATTATTATATTAAATTTTCTGCTTTAGTGTTCTAAGCATTTTCCTATAAATAGGGTGCTTAGGTTAGAATTGAAATCACACCAGAAACACAAGTTTCTCTCTATTTCTCTCTCTATAACGAGCGTATTCTTGTAAGTATTTGATACTTTGAGTGTTTCTTTACGGTGCAAGTTTCCTTCAGCACTATATCTAGTATTCCAGTCAGAAGTACCGTCTTTCCGAGGTAAGGGATATTATTTCTTCTTAAATGATATTATTTTCTTCAATATCATTATGCCGAAGTATTGATCTGAATTTTTATCAAATTTAGAACTTTTCATGTCGGGGTTACTATTCATGAGTTACTATTCATGAGTTACTATTCACGAGTTACTATTCACCGAAAAATGAAACTTCCTTCTTTTCGTCCAAATATTTATTCTGGATACTAGCTTTGATTGTATCCATGTTTTGATCATTCTTGAATTTTACTTCACTATGATAAGGTATTTTTGGACATGGATAAATCGAAATACGAATCCTTAATATTTGTTATTTTGCTTCACTGGATTCGTTTTTTTTAAAATATTTTTCATCATCCTCAGTCTTAAATGATGATATAACTGAATATCTTTTGCCTGTAGTGCAAAGATGAATAATTTTTGATGAATATCTTTGGCCCGTAGTGCAAATATGAACAGGTGTTGATGTGAACATGACCAACTGATGGATATCTTTGGCCTGTAGTGCAAAGATGACTATTTGATTCAAGATATTTATTGATTGATGTTACAGGGATAAAATGTTGATGATGGGCTTTTAAATTCATAGATAATCGTAGATTTCATTCTCTACGTAACTTCTCTATGAATTATTATTTTCCGCTGCGAATAATGAATTAAAACTTGTTGTCTATTGTATTCTATTAAATTTTTCCCTGTTGAAGACTAACGATAATTTGTTGTATATTATCTTAGTCATAATATTCTTTACTGGGCTAGTTGAGCTCACCCTTTTCCTTGTTGTTCCATTTTCTTCTCAGGAGGCGAGAATGTAGCATGTACTAGTCGGGGTATGGAATGAAGGTTCTAGGAAGTTGTTTTAGTAGTCCTCACCATTTTTTTTTATAAAATATTGTTCCAATAATTGTAATGAGGACTTATTTGAGTGTGGATATTGTCTATATGATAATATTTGTATTTACACTTACAGTTTTTATGTTGTATTAATAAAGTTGTAGTTGTTTCTGTACCATGTATTTGACGACTCAAAATGGGTTGGATGGAATGGACCTATTTTGGGGGAGTTACAAATATTCCTCCTGTAAACAACGTTACCGAGCAAACGATGAATGATGGAATGTTTAGGAGCTTTTTGCAGTTCATGCAAAATCAGACGAGGGAGACTCGTGTGCAAAATACGGGTGGAAATGATAACCACGCACGGTTTGTCACAGCTAAGCAGTTCAAAGAATTGGGACCACCAGAATTTAAGGGAAAGCCGATCCGATCATGGCGGAAACGTGGGTCAAGCAAATTACCAAGATATTCGATGTCTTGGGATGCACGGAGGAACAAAAGGTTCCATTCGCCACCTTTATGTTCCGCGATGAGGCAGACTACTGGTGGGATTCTGTGAAGCGTACCCAGCCTGATGCACTCAACATGTCCTGGAAAACATTTCAAAAACTGTTCAATGACAAGTACTTTCCTGAAAGTATTCGTCATATGAAGGAGGTGGAGTTTATCAGACTGGAACAAAACAACATGACGGTGTCCTAGTACGAGGCGAAGTTTGCAGAGTTATCCAGGTTTGCACCTCATTTGGTCAAAAATGAGGAACGAATGACAAGGATGTTTCTGAGAGGTCTAAAACCCGAGATTCGACAATATCTTATCTCTCATAAATTTTTTTTATATTCAGATGTTGTAAACAAGGCTCAATTATTAGAGCGAGATAATGAGTATGTGCAACTGAGGGACCACAACCAGGGTCATACCGGTGGCGGCAGTCATCGAAGCAATGAAAACCAGCAGGGAGAAAAATATTCGGACAAAAGCGGTAACCACTTTGGTGGTAATCGTGGTCGTGATAATAGAAGGAGCGAGTTGGGAGGAGATTTCAAGAAGATAAGGTACAACAATGATAACGTGAAGACGTCAGCACAAACATCAACTGTTTCTAGGGGAGGAGAATGACCACCGGTCGTATGTTACAAATGTGGGAAAAAGGGACATATCAGCCCAAACTGCCCACAAAACACCAAGGTATGTTATAACTATGGAAAGGAGGGTCATATAGCTCGAGAGTGTTCTGTAGCAAAACCAAGTTCAGCGAAGATGGTGACTCCAAAAGTTGTCCCGGATAAGTCGAAATCAGCGGTTCCTGGAAGGGCGTTTGTCGTGACTGGCCAAAATGCGAGAAACCCGAACGAGGTGATCACGGGTAAGCTAATCTTGAATTCTTATGAAGTTTATACTTTACTAGATACCGGTTCTACCCATTCTTTTATCTCTCCTGCTTGTGCTCAACTTTTGAACTTGACTCCGGAGAAATTGGACTTTAACTTATCTGTTGAAACTCCGTTGGGTGAAACCTTCGTTACATCTACAGTTTATAAATCTTGCATGATCCAAGTTGGCACTATCATATTACTTGTTGATCTTATCTCTTTAAAGATACTTGCTTTTGATGTGATTTTAGGAATTGATTGGTTAACCACTAATCATGCTAAAATTGATTATTTTTGTAAGGTTGTTAGTTTTCATATTCCTAAGCAACCTGTTATTCAAATTCAAGCAACCAAACCATTGAAGTCAAACTCTTTCATATCAAGCCGTAAAGTCATTCGTTTATTGAAAAACGGATGTCAAGCTTTCTTAGCTATGTTATAGACTTGAACAAAAATACGTCAGATTTGAATGATATTTCTATTGTTAGTAAATCCCTGACGTATTTCCTGAAGAATTTCTTGGCCTACGCGTGATATTGAATTTTGTATCATCTTTGAATCTGGTACAAGACCCACTTCTAAAATCTCATATCGAATGGCTCCTATTGAACTTCAGGAGTTAAAAACCTAACTGTAGAAGTTTGTACCCGAGCCTTTATCTGGTGACTTCCTTTGTGGAATGCACTGAATCCAGACTCTCCGTAGGGGACGCCATATTCGTGCGGTAGTAAACTGATAGGTGTCATTGTGACGTGCTATCCAAGATTGGGATATGAGTCACAGTTGAGAGCAACCTAAGTCAGTAATCGAAATACATAGCTTTCTAGGCTTAGCTGGTTATTATCGGAGATTTGTAAAAGGATTTTCTCGAATCGCTACTCCATTAACTCAGCTGACTCGAAAAGATACAAACTTCGAATGGACCGAGGAATGCGAGAAGAGCTTCCAAGAATTCAACATGCGACACCGACGTTGGCTCGAGCTGTTGAAATATTTCGATCATACCATCCAATACCATCCTGAAAAAGCGAACGCGGTAGCTGACGCATTGAGTAGAAGATCATATGCAGGAACGAGTGCGATGATGTCAAGTATACGCGTAGAATCAACTTTAATCGATAAAGTTAAAGTTGCTTAAGCCACAGACCGGGAGCTGATGCGTATGAAGAAGAAATTACAAGAAGGTGCTATTCCGGAAGCAAGAATCGATGAAGAAGGAATACTTCGAGTCCACTCCAGACTTTGTGTTCCTAACGATTTTGACTTGAAGCATAGAATAATGATGGAGGCACATAACACACCGTTTGCAATCCATCTTGGGAGTACCAAAATGTATCACGATCTTCGACATACATTTTGGTGGAGCAATATGAAAAGAGAGATCGTGGAGTTTATCTCGAGATGTTTAACTTGTCAACGTGTAAAAGCGGAGCATCAAGTATCAAAGGGTCCATTGCAATCACTTGAGATTCCGAAATGGAAGTGGGAACACATTACTATGGATTTTGTTATGGGTCTTCCCAAGGTTTCTCGAGGCATAGATGCGATTTGGGTTATTGTTGATAGATTAACCAAGTCCGCTCATTTCTTGCCGATACGTGAGACTTATTCCCTTGAACGTCTTGCTAGTATGTACGTGAACGAGATTGTGAGATTGCATGGCATGTCAGTATCCATAGTTTCGGATCGTGACCCAAGATTCACTTCACGATTTTGGGTTAGCTTGCAGAAAGCTATGGGCACGGATTTACGATTCAGTTCGGCATACCATCCTCAAACGGACGGACAATCAGAGAGGACTATTCAAACTCTTGAAGATCTATTAAGACTTTGTGTCCTAGATCTCAAAGGGAGTTGGGATAAGTACCTACCATTGGTGGAATTCTCCTACAACAACAGTTATCAGGCGAGCATAGGTGTGGCTCTATTCGAGGCATTGTATGGAAGAAAATGTCGTTCTCCAGTATGCTGGGACGAGGTGGGTGAAGCAACATTGTTGGGACCAGAGTTGGTACGCATTACTACAGAGAAGATCCAAACGATTCGACAACGTATACAAATGGCACATGATCGACAAAAAAGTTATGCGGATCTTCATCGGAAGGACGTGGAATTTAATATTGGGGATCATGTATTATTACGTGTTGCACCATGGAAGGGAGTTACAAGATTTGGGAAAAGAGGAAAGCTCAATCCAAGATTTGTTGGTCCATTTGAGATTCTTGAGCGAATAGGAAATGTGGCTTATAGACTCGCATTACCTCCAAGCATGTCTCGTGTTCATAATGTTTTTCACATATCTATGCTTCGTAAATATGTTAAAGACCCGAACCACATTATTGAGTTAGAATCAGACGAGATAGCTGAAGATTTAACGTACGAGGAGGTACCTGTTAAGATCTTGGATAGGAAAGAGCATGTCCTACGCACGAAGGTTATACCACAAGTTAAGATTTTGTGGAGAAACCATGCTATTGAAGAAATGACCTGGGAGTTGGAATCAGAAATGAAAGCGAGGTATCCTCACCTTTTTGAAACATCAGGTACGTACGTCAATTTCGAGGACGAAATTTCATAAGGAGGGGAGGTTGTAAGACCCCAACTTATTAATAAATAAAATCAAATTTTCTCTAAATATTATTGTGAATAATAAGGGGTTAATTTGATATAATACTTTGGTTGTGGGTGAAATGTACAAATTTTTTAAAATAAGCAAGTGGTTATAAAATATTCATTTTATCGGGGAATATTCGTTTGGTCGTGGAATATTCTTGCTGTCGGGGAATATTCGTACGACGGCGCAGCCTTGTGTGGGCCCCATAACGGAAAGCGATTGGATGAAGAAAATGACAAGAATTAGTTATTTATAAATAACGACGTAGTTGTTACCGTTAATACTGTTAGAATACCCGGTGGTTAAAATACAGTAGAACACGGTATTGCACCAATTATTGATTCTTACGTAAGAAGACACTACTCAATAATTGTTACAGTAGTTATTGTTCAATATTTTATTTTATTGATTCAATAATTGCTGCGTTGATATTTTATATTATTGTTGTTTCAATAATTGTTGATGCACAGTATTTTCCTTTATCAGATCAATAATTCATATTATTTGAATAATATTATTCGATAACATTATTGGCAATATCTATAAAATTTTGTCTAAGGAGAGGTTTGGTCATCTAATTACGCGCCAGTAAGGAGAAATCCTTGTTGAAAAGCCCCCTCTTTCCTGGGAACGGCCTGATTGTCATAAATGTGATTCTGTAATATTATTTGTGAATAATTAATTATTGATTCATATGATAAGGAAATATTTATTTTATGTGGATATAAATGAGAGATATATTTTTGTGGTTAAAAATGAAGGAGTTAATGTTGAGGTTTTTATCAGTATTTTTGTCGGAATGGAGGTATTAAAAATCAGGGTTTTTGAGATATTTTGCGGGGATTATAATTTTTAATCCGACCGTTGGATCGTGGTAATTTTTGGATATGTTATACATATATAAGTTGAGTATATGTCCACAAATTTTGAACCGTTAAACATGAACGTATGATTTATTATGAATTTTACGAGATGACTGGTTCAGAAATTGTTGAATTTTCGGAGTTAATCATTTTGGTAGAAAATTCTAGAATTGGTGGGCCCCACTCTTGGTTGGTGAAGAAATGTGTTGAGATTTTTATTCAAATATGGTGGGTGAAAATAGTAGCAGGTAAAGTCATCAGGTTGCAGGTTAAGTCTGCTTCAGCGTGCTAACATTTTTCTTTAAATAGATGGCTAAGTTAGAATTAAAAATCACACCAGAAACAAGTTTTCTCTCTTTCTCTCTCTAGATTATTGAGTGTATTTTGTGAGTATTTAGATACTTTGAGAGTTTCTATTCATCAGAGCAAGTTTGATTCAGCCTCATATCCGATATTTAGTCAGAAGTACGGTTATTTTGAGGTAAGGGATATTATTTTCTTCTTAATGATATTATTTTCTTCAATATCATTATGCTGAAATATTGATATGAATTTTTATCAAATTTAGAACTTTTTGTGTCGGAGTTACTATTCACGTATACGTCACGATTCACGTATACGGTACTATTCACGAATACTGTACTATTCACCGAAAAATAAAATTTTTCCTTTTTGTCCAAGATGTCTATTATGGTTACTATCTTTGATTGTATCCATGTTTTGATCTTTATTTTTGAATTCTGCTTCACAATTGATTATTATGAAGTATTATTGATCTTGGATAAACTGTTATACGAATCCCTAATATTTGTCCTTCTGTCTCACTGGATTCGTTCTCTTTAAGATATTTTTCATCATCCTCAGTCCTAAATGATGATATTACTGAATATATTTGGCCTGTAGTGCAAAGATGTATGATTATTTGATGAATATCTTTGGCCTGTAGTGCAAAGATGAACAGGTGTCGAGATGAACATGACTGACAGGTGATACAAATGAATATCTTTGGCCTGTAGTGCAAAAATGAATATTTGGATAAAGATGATTATTAATTGATGTTACAGGGATAAAATATTGATGATGGACTTTTAAATCTTAGAAGATAGTAGAATTCTTTCTCTACTTGACTCTTCTAATGGTTTTTGCTGTTTCCGCTGCAGTTGTTGATCTAAAACTTATTGTCGATTATATTCTATCAGATTTTTCCTTGTTGAGGACTAACGATAATTTGTTGTATATTATCTTAGTCATAATATTCTTTACTGGGCTAGTTGAGCTCACCCTTTTTCTTTTTTGTTCCATTTTTCTTCTAAGGAGGTGAGAACATAGCAGAATCTAGTCGGGGTATGGAGTGATGGTTCTAGAAAGATGTTTTAGCAGTCCTCACTATTTTTGTAAAATAGTGTTTGAATAATTGTAATGAGGATTTATTTGAGTGTGGATATTGTCCAGAAGACAATATTTATATTTAAACTCACAGTATGTGTTGTCGTATTTTGCACGACAATTGTATTATTGAAGTTGTAGTTTGCTTTCTGTACCATGTATTTGGCGACTCAAAATGGGTGTTGTATACCTATTTTGGGGGCGTCACATGAGAGTTTTAACACGAATATTATCTCGTAGACAATATCCAAACTCAAATGAAGTCCTCATTATATTTATTATCACACTATTTCATAGAATATTGAGGACTACTATAGCCACCAACTTGGACCATCCCTCCATTCCCCGACTAGTCCCAACTATATTCTCATTTCCTGAAAAGAATAATGAAAGCAAAGGATGAGCTCAACTAGCCTAGTAAAGAATATTATGACTAAGATAATGCAGAATAAATTATCGTTAGCCTTCAACAATATTAAACTGATAGAATACAATAGACAACAAGTTTAACTACATGGGAACAAACAATCCATTAGAAGAGTTAAGTAGAGCATGATATCTACTATCTTCTATGATTTAAAAGTTCATCATCAATATTTTAAGGCTGTAACACAACTCAATAAATAATCCACATCACCAAATTATCCATGCACTACGGGCCAATGATATTCATTATTATCACATCCACGAATTATCCATGCACTACGGGCCAAGGATATTCGTTAGTATCACCAATGGTCATGATCATGCCAACAACTGTCCATCAATGCACTACGGGCCAATGAGGACTTTTACCACATCATTTATAACATTACAAGTTATGATTATACCAATACATAATTCCTAGTCATAATCATACCAATCAACAATCCATCTATGCACTATAGGCCAAAGATGACTTTCATCACAATATAAACATGAGGATGATGACAATGATATAAACATCAATCAAACGAAATCAAGAATAACTATTAAAGATTTTTAATTTATCTAGAGTTTAAAAATGTCCAAATTGTCAACATGACAACTACTTTGTGGAGTAAAATTTAAGAATAATATTCATGTATCAAAAATAATTTGGATAGCAAAGAAATCAATTTTTATCGTGAATAGTACACCGGGTGAATAGTACACGAGTAAATAGTACCCGGTAAATAGTACTTCGTGAATAGTACTCGACATGAAAAGATTAAAATTTAACAAGAATATTCAAAAAATATTCTTGTAAAAAGATAGTAGATAAAACACTAATTTTAAGGATATTCTACTAATTTCAAAGAGTATAGAAGCAATACTTAACAAAATGAGTGTAGAATTCAGAATCTGAAACGAAATAATATTACTTATATACTACAGACTATGGAAGAAAATATTATTTCTTACGAATATTGAACAAAAATAATATCCCTTACCTTAAAAGGAGAGTACTTCTGACTGGTACAGCGGAGATATTCTTGAAAAAAACTTGTACTATTTTTTACACTCAAAACTTTCTTAAACTCAAAAGAAATATACTCAATATTATAGAAGAAGAATTCTCTGATTCTGGTGTGATTTTCATTTATAAACTAAGCATCTTATTTATAGGAGAATGACATGATACTATTTAAGAAAAATCACGGGTGAACAGTGGGAAATTCACGGACGACAAATTCGTTCGGTTGAATTTTTTTTGATTTACTATGCTGTACTATACAGCACTATGCAGTACTATGTACAATAAAATATTCTAATAAAACAAAAACTTATATATATATATATATATATATATATATATATATATATATATATATATATATATATATATAAGGTCGGATCAGGTCCGGACGCCCGGACCAGACCAAAATTCGGACCTTTTTAATTATTATTTTTTTACTTTTTTTTTAAAACAACTAAATATAAAAAATAAAAAATTTTGAAACTTGAATTTTTACATAATACAGTATTTTTGGTGTGATTTAGATACATATAACAAAATATGTATGTACAATCTGTGCAGACTGTACATACATTTTTTGGTATAGGTATCCAAATCACGCCCAAAATATTGTATTATAGAAAAATTTCAGTTCCATAAAATATTAAATTTATTTTTTTAGTTGTTTTAAAAAAAAAATTTGGTCCATTTTTGATCGGGTCCGGACTCCCGGACCTGATCCTTGTTGATATATATATATATATATATATATATATATATATATATATATATATATATATATATATATATATATATATATAAGTAATAAAATGAAACTGAGATAACTTTCTACCGATAATTTTGAAAAATAAGTAAGTGAGGGTCCATGTAATAAACTAAATTTACAACAAATACTTCATAAAATACTCCTCTATATTTATCTCAGTTCACTTGGCTTCACTAACCAAATTTTTAATAACATTTATTCATTATTAATATTATAACTCGCAATATTAACAACCAGATCATTCACAGGAAAGAAGAGACTTTCTAATAAGGACTTTTTCTTATTGGCGCGCAATTAGGTGATCAAACCCCTTTCCTCGACAGAACTTTCTAAACATCGTCAATAATGCAAATAATAATATGAACAACTTCGTCGTCTCAATTATTAATTTAATAATATAAAATATTGTGCAGATGATACTGTGACAATAATTTAATCAATAATATGAGATACTATGCAGCAATTACTGTGACAATAATTGAATAAAACTGAGTGACTTCTCACGTAAACATCAATAATCAAAGATATTGTACAATACCGTGTGCTACTATGCAACCACGTGTATTACTGTACTTTTATTACCGGGTAATTCAACAGTTAACAATAAAACTTTTGCCGTTATTTTTATAAAAAGTTATTTCTGTCGTTTTCTAACTCCGACAGTAATTTCGTTGTGGGGTCCACCAATGATTGTGTCGTCGTACGAATATTCCCTAATAAAACAAATATTCCCCGACCAAACGAATATTTTATAACAACTTGCTTACTTTGTAAAATTTGTAAATATTATCCACAACTATAACATTATATCAAATCCACACCTTATTATTCAAAATAACATTTAGAGAAAAATTAAATCTTTATTCATAAAAGTTGGGGTCTTACATATGTGTACCTTAGAATCAGTGCAAAGACTTGTATTTATAGTGATCTTACCACCTTCTCAAAGTCCTTCCCCGTACTGGATTAGGGTTCCTCATTAGGTATAATTCTTTAATTGGACCAAACAGAATTCCCTTAAGGAAAGGAAGTTGATTAGAAACAATTTCGCATGGACCCTGGCCCACCATATAATTCAAGCCCAGACATTCAGGCCCCAATATTGCCCCCAGTCTTCGGTTGAATGGAACATTTAATTGAAGAGTACCAAAGTAAGCCCAATAATTACCACACCTTTCTTTGACCCATCTCCTTAGAAAACCACAAAAAAAGAGCCCATAAACTACTCCCCACGCGGGCAATCATAACAACCCATTAATGAGCCGCCTCTTGATAATCACCACAAATTGAAAAGTCACCCCTTATTAAATCCCCTTACCAAACCATACAAAATTTTACCCCCAGATTCAAAATCTCACAACCCTTTCTTCCTTACTACGTCTTCTCGTTCTCCGGCCAAAATCTTTTCAAAGCACTCCACCTATGCAGCCACAAACAACCAAGTAGCCTCATCTCCCATCTCCGACGAATTGGTCAGGATCATGGGCTCCGACGAGCCAATCATGGCCATTCCTATACCCTCCATCCCCATCCTAACAACACCCGCTACAGAAAATCCCCAAACCCCCACAACCAGTATCACCACCGACTCCATCATAGTAACCACCTCCATTACCACCAGCTCTGCCCCCTAGTCCTCCAAACCCTCAGAACCAGAACCAGAGTTTAATTTCCAAAAAAATGATGCACGAGTACCCAAATGTGACTAAATTTCATCACATCAACACCCCTTCTGATATCACAGAAGCTGACCTCCTTACTATCCGCGACCATTACCACATACCCAAAACCCATCATCTCAGAGCCCTAACCTCTTTCGACCGTATGTACCATCACAATGACGGCTGGGTCGCTATGCCCCTTACATTCCTAGAGAAAGGGGTTCGATTCCCTCTCCACATCTTCATCACTTCCCTTTTGAGCATCATTGGCATTGGGTTCACCCAACTAGTGCCAAACTCTTACATCAATATTATCTCCTTAATCACTTTCTGCCACGAGATTGATATGACCCCCTCTTTAGACTTCTTCTTTGCTTTATTCCAATTCAACAAGTCCTGAGAACCGGGGTTCAAAGTTTTCGGCAAACAACAACCCAAACCTAACAAAAAAATAAAAAAATATCCACTGATGAGCACCCCCTCGAGCAACAGAGGATGGCATAAAGAGTGGTTCTACGTTATAGGACCAGAAACCCACCAAATTCCGCACTGGGCATCGTACGACAGGCCGAACGTCAACTTAGGAGAAACATATTCTGATCGAGTAAAAGAACTGGTTGTGTTGATAGCAAAACTTCCAATGAAAGAATGGGACCATACCCTCCTGACCAAACCTTCCTGGCTCTTCAACCATAAATGTAAGTTTCTAAATTCCCCATCATCTCTGTAACACCATATTAACTAACTACCCCCACTGACTTAAATCTGTTAATGCAGTATCACTCATTCGACCAATATCCATTGAAGTAAAAGATTTGGAAGAATTCATCTCCAAAAAACCTCAACAGAAACCTTCAACTTTAATCTCTTTCAGTCCATCAAATCCAAACCCTGAAGAACTAACAACCTCAAAGGCTATCCCAATAAATTCGAACCTGGATGGACCCCCATCCTCTTTATCCGAACCAACCCCAGCAACGAACACCATCCAAACATCCACAATCCCAATCCCCACCTTCACAAAAATAAGCCATTAGATCTGCCTTTATCTGAAAGAACCACATTCCTCCGAGCAAAACGAACACGAGCAAAGCCAAGCTCAACCTTAGCAAAAACTGGTCTATCCGACTCCACTCAACTACTCCCACAATCTTCTTCTACCAAAGCAACCATAACCCCACCAAACACCTCTAACCAAGCCCCTTTTCGTATTTTTGACCCTTCAACCAATGTCAACACAACTGACATTGCAGACACCACTGAACGAGAAACACCTGAAGACCCCCCACAAGCTAAAAAAAACACACATCACCTCCGAAAGCCCCATAATTGACCAGACCCTCCTCCAACCAGGTGTTTGAGGCCCAAAACCGAATGACCCTATGGCCAACCGAACTAGAAAAATATCCGCACGAGCTATTTGAAAACTTCATGCTTCCTGCAGACGACCATCGATTCAAAGACATTAGCATTCAGAAACTCATCTATTCGGGAATCATGCACCAAGGCAGGGTAAGTAACATTCTCCCTCTCCAATCATTTAGAATCTCTCCTATAAATCGTCTGATTGACCATACCTTATATAACCCAGGCCAACGCAGTTTTTGGCCATCTCATTCGATGATTCAACCAAATAAATGACAGAGAATAAGTACTTGAAACTAAAATAGAACAACTCAATCATGAACTGAACGAAGCCAACCTCCTAAAAGATGACCACCACCATTCTAATCTCTGAGCCGACGCTGTTGCTGCCAGATACAAAAAAGAACAAAGCCGCCACCTCAACACCAAATTTTACTGCGAAAAACTGGAGAAAGAATTGAAGACCACCAAACAAAAACTTGTTGAAGAAGATGAACGCAACAAAGCCCTAATCGCCCAACAGTCAATAATCCAACAGGAAAATGAAGACCAGAAGAAGAACGCAGAGACCATGATTACCCAATTCCACAAGATGAACGAAGAAAAGAATAAGATGATCAGTTTATTCCAAGTTAAAAAAAAGGAATTCGCTGATTATAAGGCACTCGGTCCCCCATTAACCGAAGAACTGAAAAAACAGACATGCCAAGAATATCGAAAATCTTTCGAGTTGTCGAAAGAGGTCATGAAAAAATTCGGGGATGGTTATTAAGCAGCTCGAGATAAAGATAAAGAAAGAATGATAGCCGCCGATCTAGACCCCTCCATCCTAGAATCTTCAAACGACGAGGCCGAGGCCTAACAACAATTCATTTTACATGTAAACAAGCTTGTAAATTGTAACCCCCTTTTGTAATAGAAACTATGTAATGATTGACCGATGTCCATGACACTATATATCTCCTTTATTTATCAAGCACCGAACTACCTAAACTACCACAACTAAATAAGTGATTCGTCTGAAAGACCAAACACTTAAACAAAGCAATGAGATCATTCACCAAGTTGAACAATTAGAAAAAATATAACTAAGAAAATAATCAAACTCCACCGACCATCAAAAAGAAAATGTTCACCCAATGGCTGAACATTCTGTTAGTTCCCAGAGGCACAATAGTTATCTAGAAGGGGGGTTGAATAGATATTTTAAATTCTTTTTCGAAATACTTGTTGGTTTTGATAATAACTTAAACACATCAGAATTGTGAGTTGTTTATTTCCCCTTTAAGATATATTAAGTTAATGAGTGTTAAGCAATTATAGCAGTTATAGCAAGAATATAAAAGACACAGTATTTTTAAGTGGGTCAGAGCACTTAAAGCTCCTAGTCCACTCTTCTACTCCTCGAGTAGGAAATCCGTTAAGGATATCTTTACACTTTCTGAATCTCACAGATTCCTTCAAGATCAGCAGTCTTGGAACTTCTTAGTTCACTTTTGAACTCTTCAAGTCCAGCAGACTTGGTACTTCACAGTTCACTTAGAACTCTTCATGTCCTTCTGACTTGGAACTTTTTACTTCACTTGACAGTAGTTGAGTTCTTGTGTGGTGCTACTCAGTTGCCGTTAAGCTTATGTTCAAAAGAACTGAGTAACTGAGCAAGCTTTCTCTTTCAGATTGTAGAGTTGAGCGTTGAGTGTTCTTTAGCATTTTTGTTCAATGCTTGCTTGGTTCTTTTCATCTGCTGATGTTTTGTATATATGATGCCTTAGAAATGTATCCGTTGAAGACATCCGTTGAAGCATTAAATGCATTTGTCATTTCTAAAATTTGATGGAGGCTTTTTGCATAACTTCTAATTTAAAGTCTAGCCCACTGACACAGCAGACTGCTGTCTCACCTAACACCTGAAAAGGTATTTTCTGCTGACCCATAGTCCTTTCCTTAGCTTCTTCAATACTCTTCTTTGTTATATACTAAGGAAGACTGTTATGTCATTGGGACTCCCGAGGACTCCAACGTTTATAACCCATTCCATATTTGTTGTAACTTATTCTTTAAATAAAATGGATAGGGCTCGATGCTTCTAACACCGACAGATGAAGCTCTACGATTCTGATCGTGGTGTCTTGCCACCTTAGTACTTGATCTGATACTAGCAAACGAGAACACTACGATTTTTCTTAAGTACTGGCACACTACGATCTTCACTTGCTTGGCTTGCAGACTCTACGCTTCTAAGAGCACACTACGATCTCTGAGTTGGCTCGGCAGACGTTTGGACCACTCTACGAATCTGGGAGAGGCCTTTCAAGGCAGACACACTACGTTTCTCTATACTCTACGATTCTGCCTTGACTTCTGCAATCTCTTGATCAGCTCGATAGACTACGATTCTGTTGAAGCCTATCTATTACATCTCAAGATATAGATCAACCTAACAACTTTGATCTCTTCATCTATACATTCATTTACAGAATGATGAACATTAAAAGCTCAGATCAACTTAACAATTGTGATCTATCACCAAGTCCTTGTACATATATTCCTTGAAAGACTTTACATAATCATGAATATTTACTTTCAACATCAAATTTAAATATGCAATCTCCCAACAATCTCCCCCTATTTGATGTTGACATAACCAAGAAGATTTTTGTCATGATTATCAATTTTAATTTTAGATACAGTTGCAAGAATGCAAATATAACTTAGTGTTTCAGTGAGCAACTAAAATTTCTAGAGAATAAGCATGAATTTATTGATGTTTGTAAAGACATATATTACAGTTTAGCTTAGCTACATCAATAAGAATTGAGTTTCAACTTATCTCTATTTCTTTTGCCTTTTGTTCCTTGGAGGATTGACATATTCTTCAACTCTCCTTCTCCTGCTGACTTCATTTCTCCATGCTATATCTTCCAACTCGCTTTGACTTAGCAGTTCATTATTCTCGTGTTTGTTCATGAACGCAGGATCTCTAATAGGAATGCGTAGGTGTGTAGTAGTTGCACCTTGTGAGATGGGCTCTTGACTTCTTATTGGTTGAGCCATGAGAATTCGCTGCTGTTCAGATCGTGGAGTCTGATGGTGAGGTTGTCTTGCAGGAGGGCTCCTTGATGATTGAGCGATGAATGTGCCTCTGCCCTTTCCTTTTTCTCCTTTCCCGTTATTCTCCCCCTTTATGTCAGCATCAAGGGTTCGAATATCTTTAGATAGGCGAGTCATGCCTTGTACAAGCTCGTTGAGCTGATTCTTGGATTGAGCAATGTCATCATAATTTTCCTGAATCAGAGAATCAGATCGAGCTTCCCTCTTTTGGAGAATGGCCAAGACATCTTCGGTCTGTTTCATTTGGCCCATGGAAAATCTTTGGAATTCTTTCATTGCAGTTTGTAGACTCGTGAGGCTTTCCATTATAAGGTTGTTCTGGGATTCCTGAGTAGTTTGCAGGACAAAAATAGCTTCCCAGTGTTTCTTAGCAGCTTGAAAGTGGATTTGATCCCTTTCATTGATACTCTGAATCATCTCCATTATAAGCTCCCTAAGCTTCTTTGAAAGCTCAGAACTTAGGTTGCTTGGGAGAGTGTTGGCAGCATCGATCAAGTGAGTCAGCTTTAGGTGAACAATGTCTGAGTGAACCTCAAGGTCTTTTTGTATGTCCTTAGTCACCTTCTTGGAAGCTTCAGACAACTCCATTTTGGTGGGAAGGTCTGATATAAGTTCAAGGAGTTGCTGACTGTTTGGAGGAGTGGCCCTTATGTATTGATCTTGCATATGGTAGAGAGCAAGATCAAGATTGAAGTACTCATTCGTTGATGAGGAAGGGATATCTGATGGAGGGGCTGAAGTGTGAGGTTGAGCTTCAAGAGGAGGTGACTCTATGAATTGAGCATTGGACTCTATGATTGGACTTGGATCAATAATCGTAGAGTGAGAGATGATAGGAGATTGGATCAGTATAAAGTTGGGCACATATGGTTCATCAGTTACAGAATGTTGAGATTCTGTAACTGGAAATTGGTTTAGTGGATGAAGAATCACTTCCAACCATCTTGGCAATTCATAGAATTGATTGAAAAATGATGGTGGATAGTGACTAACTCTAAAGGAGATGGGAATAGTTTGTACGTCATGCCCATTGTCTGAAGAGGGGCCATTGGTGATCAGCTTTTGGGCAAAGTTGAGGTTGGCTGGGAATCCATGAGCTAGCACCAAGATTGCTGGGTAGGCTTTGAAGGTCCAGAACATGTGATCCTAAGAGTTGAGAATTTGGGCTTTGTGAAAGGGCATCATAGGTAGATAGGAGAACAGTTGATTGTAGTTGGCCCTTCTATAACCATCACATCCCACAACTATAATCTCAACTTCATCATCATCTTCTTCATCTTCTTCTTCTTCAGTTGCAGCCTTTCCTTTTCTGCAGTTTCTGAAGCTAGAATCTCTTGAGAGGCTGAGGAAGATTCAGGATGATCTCTTGGTAATTCCTCCTCAGCTGCAGCCTCTTCTGACATAGGGACTTCATGAGGCTCCCCCTCGACTCGATCATTCATTTGTATTTCAAATAGCTCCCCCTTAGATTGAGCATTTTCTAGAGTAAAAACTTTAGGCAGCTCCCCCTCAACTTGAGTTATGTTCTTCTTACTTGCTTCGGATAGCCCCTTCTCAGCTTCGGGTAACCCTTTCTCAGCATCAGGTAATCCTTTCTCAGCAGCTATCTTTCTGTCTTCTTCCTTTAACACTCCTTCATTGACAAGGATGTACTTCTTGACCACTTTTCTTCTTGACTTCCTAGGCTGAGCCACAGCCTCAGCGCTTTCTTCAGCTTCAGCTCTAAATGGTTGATCAGCCTGAGAGGTTGTTGCAGCATCCTCTTCGGGAGTGGTGTCTAGTCTAGGCTCTACGATCAGTAGAGACTCTACGATCGAAGAGAAAGAAGGCTTCTTTGACTTGTGACTGCGTTTTCCCTTCTTAAGCAGCTGAGAGATGGTAGCTCTGTCTTCATCTTCCTCAGACTGCTGTTCTTTCCTCTTTAAATTCCTCAGAGTTTCTGTGCCAGAACACTCTTGAGGTGCATCAGTAGTTGAACCTTAAGGCTCCTCTGCCATTTGAACCTTCATCTTTCTCTTACCCTTATTTTTTCTGACCAAAGCAATGGGTTCCTCCTTGTTGATCTCTTTTTCTTCTTCAGCTTCCCTTACAACTGATATATTTCTAGGTAGCCCAGACTCCTTCACTTCATCAGTTCTTCCACTAGATTCAGACATCATCCTGACATTTTCTGCTGGATTTCTTTTCCAGTTCTCAAACAGCTGCTGAGTCATCCTTCTGTTTAGATTGATGGATTCTCCTTCATCATCCCCAATCTTATCACCCAATGCTGAATGTAGGATGATGCTTATAAACTGCCCGTAGAGCATCTTTCCAGAGCTCTTTGATTTCTTCGAACTGAGTATCCATTTTCCAGTCCAGTCGATGAGTAAAGCTCCATATTTGAGTTGAATCCCAAAATTGATTGCTGTCATGAGCTTAAGTTGCATTTCATTCACGGAGTCATGGCCAGAGCTCTTGCAGCATATGCATTTCCTAACAATGTTAGCCAAGAACTCACACCTTTGGGGAAACTCTTTCTTTTTGTACCCTTTGACAGTCGGAAACGTCTTATGATGCATCTTCTTCAGTCCTTCATGAAAATCGATGCCTTCCATGAATGGAAATCCTTTCGATTTGAAACCTAGGGCTAGGTTTATATCTTCAGCTTTGAGCTTGATTTCCACACCCTTGACTTTTGTGGTTATAACATCGTTCTCGAACACTCCATTTCTGTAGAACTCTTTTACTAGCTTAGGGTAGATCCATGTGCTGGTACCCAGAGCCTCTTCAAGACCAACTTTCTTTAATAGAGCTAGAATCTTATGAAATTGAGAGTCAGCTATCTTGAACTCATTGAAGCACAGTCTGTAACTAGTGATAACATTTGAAGTCGCCATTGATTTCTTTGTACTGAGGTTGATTGAGCTTTTCGGAAAGCTAGGGTTTCTGCTTGCAGAGAGAGAGGGAGAAAGAGGAATGAGCTTTTTGAACTTCTGATTTCAAAAAGATATTTTTAAACTGTACTTGTAATTTCCCTCCTCTCGATCTTCTTAGTGGGGCATGTGTCCAGTTCTGCTTCACTTCTCTTTCTCTTTCTTCACAGCTCTCTCATCCAATTCTCTCTCTCTCGTCTCTCAGTCTTTCTTCTCCGACTTACCCTCTCATCTTCTCTGATTTCTTTTCTCTATCTAATATACTTCTCATATGACAATCTATCCTCAATATTTCAGTCTTATTCTTCTCTTAATCTTGATCAATCGATCCATTTTTCTCGCCAGTTAAGGTTTGTTGTGACGCCCCCAAAATAGGTATACATCACCCATTCTGAGTCGTCAAATACATGGTACAGAAACAAATACAACTTTATTAAAACACTTGTCTCGAAAAATACGACAACACAATACTGTGAGTTTAAATACAAATATTGTCTTCTAGACAATATCCACACTCAAATAAGTCCTCATTACAATTATTGAAATATTATTTAATAAAATTGTGAGGACTGCTAACACCACTGACTAGAAACATCACTCCACACCCCGACTAGTTCCCGCTATATTCTCGCCTCCTGAGAAAAATAGAAAAAAAAGGAAAATGGTGAGCTCAACTAGCCCAGTAAAGAATATTATGACTAAGATAATATACAACAACTTATCATTAGTCTTCAACAGGGAAAAATTTGATAAAATATAATATACAACAAGTTTTAGATCAACAACTGCAGCGAAAATAACAAACCATTAGAAGAGTCAATTAGAGAATGAGTTCTACTATCTTCTAAGATTTAAAAGTCCATCATCAATATTTTATCCCTGTAACAATAATCAATAACCATCTTTAATCAAATATTCATCTTTGCACTACAGGCCAAAGGTATTCATTTGTATTACCAGTTGGTCATGTTCATCTAAACACCTGTTCATCTTTGCACTACGGGCCAAAGATATTCATCAGTTAATCATTCATCTTTGCACTACAGGCCAAAGATATTCAGTAATATCATCATTTAGGACTGAGGATGATGAAAAATATTTTAAAGAAAACGAACCCAGTGAGACAGAAGGACAAATATTAGGGATTCGTATTACAGTTTATCCAAGTGCAATAATACTCCATAACAACCAATTGTGAAGTAGAATTCAAAAATAAAGATCAAAACATGGATACAATCAAAGATAGTAACCATAATAGACATCTTGGACAAAAAGAAAATTTTTTATTTTTCGATGAATAGTGCCGTATATGTAAATAGTGCCGTATACGTGAATAGTAATCCCTACACAAAAAGTTCTAAATTTGATAAAAAATTCATATCAATATTTCAGCATAATGATATTGAAGAAAATAATATCATTTAAGAAGAAAATAATATCCCTTACCTCAAGATAACAGTACTTCTGTTCGGAATATCGGTATAAGGCTGAAGGAAACTTGCACTGATAAATAAAAACTCACAAAGTATCTAAATACTCACAAAATACGCTCGATAATATAGAGAGAAAGAAAGAAAACTTATGAATTCTGGTGTGATTTTCAATTCTAACTTAGCCCTCTATTTATAGGAAAATGTTAGCATGCCAAAGCAGACTTGACCTGCCACCTGATGGCTTTATCTGCTACTATTCTCACCCACCACATTTGAATAAAAATTCCAGCACATTTCTCACCAACTAAAAGTGGGGCCCACTCAATTCTAGAATTTTCCACCAAAATCATTTATAAACCTAATTTCTGAATCATTCACTTCTTAAAATTCATAACAAATTATACGTTCATTTTTAATGGTTCAAAATTTGTGGACATATACTCAACTTATATATGTATAACATATCCAAAAATCTCAACGATCCAACGATCAGATTAAAATTATAACTCACGCAATATATCTCAAGAACAGTGATTTAATTTTTAATACCTCCATTCCGACAAAAACACCTCAACATTAATTCCTTCACATAAAATAAATATATCCATCAATTATATCCACATAAAATAAATATTTCCTTATCATATAAATCAATAATTAATTATTCACAAATAATATTACAGAATCACAATTATGACAACCAGGCCGTTCCCAGGAAAGTGGGGGCTTTTCAATAAGGATTTCTCCTTACTAGCGCACAATTAGATGACCAAACCACTCCTTAGACAGAACTTTCTAGACATTGCCAATAATGCTATCTAATAATATTATTCAAATAATATGAATTATTGATCTGATAATGAAAAATACTGTGCAGCAATAATTATTGAAACAACAATAATATAAAATATCAACGCAGCAATTATTGAATCAATAAAATAAAATATTGAACAGTAACTACTGTAACAATTATTGAGTAGTGCCTTCTTACGTAAGAATCGATAATTGGTGCAATACCGTGTGCTACTGTATTTTAACCACCGGGTATTCCAACAGTATTAACGGTAACAACTACGCCGTTATTTATAAACAACTTATACTTGTCGTTTTCTTCATCCAATTGCTTTTCATTATGGGGCCCACACAAGGCTGCGCCGTCGTACGAATATTCCCCGACAGAAAGAATATTCCACGACCAAAAGAATATTCCCCGACAACAAATTAATATTTTATAACCACTTGCTTATTTTGTAAAATTTGCACATTTCACCCATAACCAAAGCATTATATCAAATTAACACCTTATTATTCACAATAATATTTAGAGAAAATTTGATTTTATTCATTAATAAGTTGGGGTCTTACAACCTCCCCTCCTTATGAAATTTCGTACGTACCTGGTGTTTGGAAAAAGTGAGGATACCTCGCTTTCATTTCTGATTCCAACTCCCAGGTCATTTCTTCAATAGCATGGTTTCTCCACAAAATCTTAACTTGTGGTATAACCTTCGTGCGTAGAACATGCTCTTTTCTATCCAAGATCTTAATAGGTACCTCATCGTACGTTAAATCTTCGGCTATCTCGTCTGGTTCTAACTCAATTATGTGGTTCGGGTCTTTCACATATTTACGAAGCACAGATACGTGAAAAATATTATGAACACGAGACATACTTGGAGGTAATGCGAGTCGATATGCCACATTTTTTATTCGGTCAAGAATTTCAAATGGACCAACAAATCGTGGATTGAGCTTTTCTCTCTTCCCAAATCTTATAACTCCTTTCCATGGTGCAACACGTAACAATACATGATCCCCAATACTAAATTCTACATCCTTTCGATGAAGATCCGCATAACTCTTTTGTCTATCCTGTGCCGTTTGTATACGTTGTCAAATCGTTTGGATCTTCTCTGTAGTTATGCGTACCAATTCTTGTCCCAACAACGTTGCTTCACCCACCTCGTCCCAGCATACTAGAGAATGACACTTTCGTCCATACAAAGCTTCAAATGGAGCCATACCTATACTTTCCTGATAACTGTTGTTGTAGGAGAATTCCACCAGTGGCAAGTACTTATCCCAACTTCCTTTGAAATCTAGAACACAGAGTCTTAATAGATCTTCAAGGGTTTAAATAGTCCTCTCTGATTACCCGTCCGTTTGAGGATGGTATGCTGAACTGAATCGTAAATCCGTGCCCATAGCTTTCTGCAAGCTAACCCAAAATCGTGAAGTGAATCTTGGGTCACGATCCGAAACTATGGATACTGGCATGCCATGCAATCTCACAATCTCATTCACGTACATACTAGTAAGACGTTCAAGGGAATAAGTCTCACGTATAGGTAAGAAATGAGCAGACTTGGTTAATCTATCAACAATGACCCAAATCGCATCTATGCCTTGAGAAACCTTGGGAAGACCCGCAACAAAATCCATAGTAATGTGTTCCCACTTCTATTTTGGAATCTCAAGTGGTTGCAATGGACCCTTTGGTACTTGATGCTCCGCTTTTACACATTGACAAGTTAAACACCTCGAGATAAACTTCGCGATCTCCCTTTTCATATTGCTCCACTAAAATGTATATCGAAGATCGTGATACATTTTGGTACTCCCAAGATGGATTGCAAACGGTGTGTTGTGTGCCTCCATCATGATTCTTGCTTCAAGTCAGAATAGTTAGAAACATAAAGTCTGGAGTTGACTCGAAGTATTCCTTCTTCATCGATTCTTGCTTCTGGAATAGCACCTTCTTGCACTTTCTTCTTCATACGCATCAGCTCCATGTCCGTAGCTTGAGCAACTTTAACTTTATCGATTAAAGTCGGTTCTACTCGTATATTTGATATCATCATGTGGGTACTTGGAGCCTTCATCTCTATCTCTATCCTTTGCAAATCATACAAAATGGGTCTTTGTGTTAACAACATTGCACTCATACCCGCATATGATCTTCTACTCAATGCGTCAGCTACTATGTTCGCTTTTTCAGGATGATATTGGATGGTATGATCGTAATCTTTCAACAGCTCAAGCCAACATCGTTGCCGCATGTTGAGTTCCTTTTGGGTGAAGAAATATTTGAGGCTTTTATGATCCGTATTGATCTCCACTTTCTCCCCATACAGGTAGTGTCTCCAAATCTTCAACGCAAAAACGACTGCTGCCAACTCCAAATTATGAGTAGGATAATTCCTCTCATATTCTTTGAGTTGTCGCGAGGCATAGGCTATAACTTTCCCATGTTGCATGAAAATACATCTTAACCCTTTGCCTGAAGCATCGCTGTAGATAACAAATCCATCCGAACCAGATGGTATTATCAGAACAGGTGCCGAAATGAGTCTCCTCTTGAGTTCTTGAAAACTCTTTTTACAATCCTCGCTCCAACCGAATTTTGTATACTTCCGAGTCAGCTGAGTTAACGGAGTAGCGATTCTAGAAAATCCTTCCAAGAATCTCCGATAATAACCAGCTAAGCCCAGAAAGCTACGTACTTCGTGTGAGACCCCAGATTTTTTTAAATAAAGATTTAAATTTTTCAAAATATTTTTTTGAATATTAAAGTGTGGATTTGAGATAATGTTATAGTTGGGGGTAGTATTTGAAAATTTTACAAAGTATGCAAGTTGTTATATAATATTCGATTGGTCGGGGAATATTCTTTTTGTCGGGAAATATTCGTACGACGACACAATCATTGGTGGACCCACAACAGAAGAACTGTCATAGTTAGAAAACGACAGAAATACTTTATGAAAATAACGGCAGAAGTTTTACCGTTGATACTGTTGAAACACCCGGTGTTAAAAGTACAGTAATACGCGTGGTTGCATAGTAGCACACGGTATTGATTATTGATGCTTATGTGAGAAGTCACTCAGTATTGTTCAATCGGGTATTCGGGACACTTTTTGTGTCAGAGTACTATTCACGAGTTACTATTTATGAGTTACTATTCACGGGTTACTATTCACAGATTACTATTCACCCAAATTACTATTCACTCTAGTATTGCTCACTCGGGTATTCGGAACACTTTTCGTGTCAGAGTACTATTCACGAGTTACTATTCATGAGTTACTAGTCACGAGTTACTATTCATAAGTTACTATTCAGGAGTTACTATTCACGAATTACTATTCACGGGTACTGTTGATTCACATGATTTACTATTAGGGGAGTTGGTACAAGATTGATAATACTTGCAGGACTAAATAAAAAATGAAGAAAAAGAGGAAGGTATTATACTGTAATTTTCGAGTCCCAAAACGTGCAATTATCGAAACTATATTTTTCTATAAATAGAAGCTCATCCTTCCTTCATTTCTCACCAATTCACTAAAGCTTTAGAGCCATTATTATAGAGAAAAATTATAGAGAGAAGCTATAGAGAGAAAATCTATAAAAGAAGAGAAGTCTGCTCCCTCACTACTCCATATCCAGTTTCTTTCAAAGGTAGGGAATATTATTTCTTTCTTTCATCTTCATGAAGAGAACTTCTGTTACTCCATTCTTTGTTATTATGTTGGAATAACCTGTTTATGCGAAGTACCGCATACATGGTGAAATTCTTTTATTATTTCATTCTTTATTACTCTGCTGGAACATCCTGTCTGTGCGTTCTACGCCGGACCTGGTTCCATTATTTATTATTCTGCTGGAACATCCTGTCTGTGCGTTCTACGCCAGACCTGGTTCCGTCTTTATTATTCTGTTGGAACATCCTGTTTGTGCGTTCTACGCCGGACCTAGTTCCGTCTTTATTATTCTGTTGGAATATCCTGTCTGTGCGTTTTACGCCGGACCTGGTTCCGTTAATTATTATTCTATTGGAATAACCTGCTTGTGCGGTCTATCGCATGCTTGGTGATTTCCTTTGTTATTCCATTCTTTATTATACACAGTTGGTTAAAGTTTTGACTTCTATACTCCATGAAATTAGTGGAATATCCTTGATATTTGCGCTTCATCCAGTATCTTTTCATGAAAATATTCTTTTGAGCATTCTTGACTTTTACTTTACAAAGAAGTATCATGTTGACAATTTGGATATTATTAGTTCCTGGATAAATTAATTCTTGAACTTGTTTAATTGAATTCTTATAACATTGTCATCATCCTCATGTTTATATTATGTTGAAAGTCATCTTTGGCTTACGTGCATAGATGGACTTAGTATGATTATGACAAGGGATCATTCGGTATAATCATGAACTGTGATGTGGTAAAAGTCCTCAGTGGCCCGTAATGCATTGATGGACAGTTTTTGGTATAATTATGACCAGGGATTATTCGGTATAGTCATGACCATGGATGATTTAATGAATATCTTTGGTTCGTAGTACAGGGATGATTAGAAGATGTGGTTTATTTATTAAGCTGAGTCTCAGCGATAAAAATTGATGAAAACATTTTTAAATCATAGAAGATAGTAGATTTTATTCTCTACTTGACTCTTCTAAGGATTGCTTATTCTGCTGCAGTTAAACTTGATATCTATTGTATTTTATCAGTTTAACATTGTTAAAGACTATTGATAATTTATTTTGCATTATCTTAGTCATAATATTTCTTACTGGGCTAGTTGAGCTCACCCTTTCTTTCAATGTTCTCTTCAGGAAATGAGAATATAGCTGGGACGAGTCGGGGAAATGAGTGATGGTCCAGAAGATAGTATTAGTAGTCCTCACTATTCTGTTAAATAGTGTGACAATAAATGTAATGAGGACTCCTTGAGTATGGATATTGTCTAGATGACAATATTCCTATTAGAACGCTCAGTTTATGTATTGTAGTATGTTACACGACAGTTGTATAATTAAGTTTGTATTTGTATTCTGTACCATGTATCTGGCGACCCAAGATGGGTGATGTATACCTAATTTTGGGGGCGTCACAGTTGGTATCAAAGCTTAGGGATATGATCCCTGGCTAGGATGTGAGAATAGAACTAGGAGGGGAGAGACGGGAAATTCCTTCGCTAATATGACCTACTTAAGTTTATTTGGTATTTAATTGGTAGGTCAGAGTATAGGGATAATATGTGATATGTCAATTAACCCTTATTTTGTGACAGTGTTTGGGAATGACATCTGAAAATGCTGAGATAAGCAATGAAGCACATGAGAGCATTGATTCAGCTCAAGCAAAAGGTAACGACCAACAACACGATAATAATCATACCGGTGGCAACGGCTATCGGAACAATGATAACCATCGTGGGGGAAATTATCATGCCAAGAATGGTAACCACTTCGGTGGTAATCATGGCCAAGATAATAGAAGTGGAAATTTCAAGAAGAGAAGGTCATTTAGCTCAATTTTGTCGTATAGTGAAGTCAAGTCCAGCTGGGACGGTGGCACCAAAGGCGGATACAGACAAAATAAATTCGGTAGTTTAAGGGAGAGCGTTTTTCGTGACGAGGAATCGAACGAAGTTATCACGGGTTAGTTAATTATAAATTTTTGCGGAGTCTATACCTTATTAGATACCGGTTCTACCCATTCTTTTATCTCTCTTGCTTGCGTTCAATGTTTAAATTTGACTCCAGAGATATTAGACTTTGACTTATCGATTGAAACTCCGTTAGGAGAAACCTTCATTTCATGTGCTATCCAAGTCTTGGATGAGAGTCACAGTTTTGAGTGATATTTTTATTGTTAATAAATTTTCTGACGTATTCTTGAAGACTTCTTAAACTATCCCTAGAGCATGAAATCGAATTTTGTATTGACCCCAGTACAAAACCCATTTATAAAACCCTCAAATATTTCATCAACTAAAAGGATCTAGTTACGTTGATTATAATGAGAGTTATAATAAAAGCGTTGGAATAATGAAAATCATGGGTATATGTGGTATTAGTAAGTGTTATGATGAGTTATGTTGGTTATTATGTGAAAACATGAAAGTTTCTTAGAAATCACAAAGGGTTGAAAAATCAGATTTTGGTAAAAACGTAACATGAAATTCAATTGACCATATCTCCTATTATATTTTGAATTTTTGAGTGTGGTCAAGTCCTAGAGTTAGATCTATGAGTTACCTAACTAATCCAAGTGGAATCATTGAATAATGTGTTGTAGATTTTCGTGCGGACTGATTTTAGCAAAGGAGTCAAAACTTCAAAATGTCCAAAAAGCTGCTGCCACATTTTTGTAAGGGCTGTTTCAGCCACTAAATTAGTGAGAAAAATTTAGGCCTTTTGGGACATAAAAGTATATGGTATAAAGAACATCGTGTCCAAAAATGAGCTCATTCCGACTTAAAATGAGCAAGTTATGACCATTTCAATATTTAGGTTTTTCGGACAAAAAACGCTATAACCGGAGTTCTACAACTCTGATGACCATGAAATTTAAACTGGAGGCTCACATTAACATGTGTAAGGTCCTTCCAAGATTTGGGAATTTTTGGAGTTAAACTTGAGGTAGCAAATTTCTTAAGGAATTAATTGGAAATTATTTTTTTAAAAATAGTAAATAAATTTTAAAATTTCTGAGAAAAATGTATGTTCATTATGAGACTATATTATGCTAAATTCCAGAAAAGAAATATTTTTGGGACTGATTTGGTATTTTCATGAAAAATGTTTAGTTACGAATATATGAGTTAAATATGTTATGTGAAGTAACAAAGTTGGAAAATAGAATTTTATGGCTTGGAAATCCTATATAGAGCATATACATATTTTTTTGATGAGGGATTTGATCATTGGTGATGATATCTTATGAGTATGGCATTTTTGAATGATTAAATGCATTATATGGTAAAGCGTAAACAATTGAAATAAATTGTTTATAAGTTTAAGAAGTGATTAAAATATTGTTATAAGATTAATGATATTAGATTATAAGATTATTAAGTGATTGATAGCATTGGGATATTCTTGAACCCTGGATAAATTATATTATAAATGTTTAATATTTATCCTTTATCTCATTTGATTGATTCTTTATATCATTATCCTCATGCTTATATTGTGTTGAAAGTCATCTGTGGCTTACGTGCATAGATGGACTTGGTATGATTATGACCAGGGATTGTTCGGTATAATCATGACCGTAATTGAAAACACGATTATCTTTGGCACGTAGTGCATGGATAATTCGTGGTCGTGATACTAAAGAATATCCTTGGCCTGTAGTGCAGGGATGATTCGACGATGTGGATTAATTATTGAGCTGAGCCTCAGCAATGAAATATTAATTCATGGATGTGGTAATAGTCATCTTTGGCCGTAGAGCTTAGATGGACTTAGTATGATTATGACCAGGGATTATTCGGTATAATCTTGACCGTAATTGAAAACACGAATATCCTTGGCCCGTAGTGCATGGATAATTCGTGGTCGTGATACTATTAAGCTGAGTCTCAGCATTATTGGTTTTATAGTTGTATATCTTTGGCCTGTAGTGCAAAGATGAATTGTTAATGAATATCTTTGACCGAATTGCAAAGATGAATTTAATGCTTTCAACGATAAAGGTATTCAAGGTATCCTCACCTCTTTATCATACCAGGTACGTACGTAAATTTCGAGGGCGAAATTCTATAAGAAGGGGAGATTATGAGACCCCAGATTTTTTTAAATAAAGATTTAAATTTTTTAAAATATTTTTTTGAATATTAAAGTGTGGATTTGAGATAATATTATAGTTGGGGGTAGTATTTGAAAATTTTACAAAGTATGCAAGTTGTTATATAATATTCGATTGGTTGGGGAATATTCTTTTTGTCGGGAAATATTCGTACGACGACACAATCATTGGTGGACCCACAACAGAAGAACTGTCATAGTTAGAAAACGACAGAAATACTTTATGAAAATAACGGCGGAAGTTTTACCGTTGATACTGTTGAAACACCCGGTGTTAAAAGTACAGTAATACGCGTGGTTGCATAGTAGCACACGGTATTGATTATTGATGCTTATGTGAGAAGTCACTCAGTATTGTTCAATCGGGTATTCGGGACACTTTTTGTGTCGGAGTACTATTCACGAGTTACTATTCATGAGTTACTATTCACCGGTTACTATTCACAGATTACTATTCACCCAAATTACTATTCACTCTAGTATTGCTCACTCGGGTATTCAGAACACTTTTCGTGTCGGAGTACTATTCACGAGTTACTATTCACGAGTTACTATTCAGGAGTTACTATTCACGAATTACTATTCACGGGTACTATTGATTCACATGATTTACTATTAGGGGAGTTGGTGCAAGATTGATAATACTTGCAGGACTAAATAAAAAATGAAGAAAAAGAGGAAGGTATTATACTGTAATTTTCGATCCCCAAAACGTGCAATTATCGAAACTATGTTTTCCTATAAATAGAAGCTCATCCTTCCTTCATTTCTCACCAATTCACTAAAGCTTTAGAGCCATTATTATAGAGAAAAATTATAGAGAGAAGCTATAGAGAGAAAATCTATAGAAGAAGAAAAGTCTGATCCCTCACTACTCCTATATCCAGTTTCTTTCAAAGGTAGGGAATATTATTTCTTTCTTTCATCTTCATGAAGAGAACTTCTGTTACTCCATTCTTTGTTATTATGTTGGAATAACCTGTTTATGCGAAGTACCGCATACATGGTGAAATTCTTTTATTATTTCATTCTTTATTACTCTGCTGGAACATCCTGTCTGTGCGTTCTACGCCGGACCTGGTTCCATTATTTATTATTCTGCTGGAACATCCTGTCTGTGCGTTCTACGCCAGACCTGGTTCCGTCTTTATTATTCTGTTGGAACATCCTGTCTGTGCGTTCTACGCCGGACCTAGTTCCGTCTTTATTATTCTGTTGGAATATCATGTCTGTGCGTTTTACGCTGGACCTGGTTCCGTTAATTATTATTCTATTGGAATAACCTGCTTGTGCGGTCTATCGCATGCTTGGTGATTTCCTTTGTTATTTCATTCTTTATTATACACAGTTGGTTAAAGTTTTGACTTCTATACTCCATGAAATTAGTGGAATATCCTTGATATTTGCGCTTCATCCAGTATCTTTTCATGGAAATATTCTTTTGAGCATTCTTGACTTTTACTTTACAAAGAAGTATCATGTTGACAATTTGGATATTATTAGTTCCTGGATAAATTAATTCTTGAACTTGTTTAATTGAATTCTTATAACATTGTCATCATCCTCATGTTTATATTATGTTGAAAGTCATCTTTGGCTTACGTGCATAGATGGACTTAGTATGATTATGACAAGGGATCATTCGGTATAATCATGAACTGTGATGTGGTAAAAGTCCTCAGTGGCCCGTAATGCATTGATGGACAGTTTTTGGTATAATTATGACCAGGGATTATTCGGTATAGTCATGACCATGGATGATTTAATGAATATCTTTGGTTCGTAGTACAGGGATGATTAGAAGATGTGGTTTATTTATTAAGCTGAGTCTCAGCGATAAAAATTGATGAAAACATTTTTAAATCATAGAAGATAGTAGATTTTATTCTCTACTTGACTCTTCTAAGGATTGCTTATTCCGCTGCAGTTAAACTTGATATCTATTGTATTTTATCAGTTTAACATTGTTAAAGACTATTGATAATTTATTTTGCATTATCTTAGTCATAATATTTCTTACTGGGCTAGTTGAGCTCACCCTTTCTTTCAATGTTCTCTTCAGGAAATGAGAATATAGCTGGGACGAGTCGGGGAAATGAGTGATGGTCCAGAAGATAGTATTAGTAGTCCTCACTATTCTGTTAAATAGTGTGACAATAAATGTAATGAGGACTCCTTGAGTATGGATATTGTCTAGATGACAATATTCCTATTAGAACGCTCAGTTTATGTATTGTAGTATGTTACACGACAGTTGTATAATTAAGTTTGTATTTGTATTCTGTACCATGTATCTGGCGACCCAAGATGGGTGATGTATACCTAATTTTGGGGGCGTCACAGTTGGTATCAAAGCTTAGGGATATGATCCCTGGCTAGGATGTGAGAATAGAACTAGGAGGGGAGAGACGGGAAATTCCTTCGCTAATATGACCTACTTAAGTTTATTTGGTATTTAATTGGTAGGTCAGAGTATAGGGATAATATGTGATATGTCAATTAACCCTTATTTTGTGACAGTGTTTGGGAATGACATCTGAAAATGCTGAGATAAGCAATGAAGCACATGAGAGCATTGATTCAGCTCAAGCAAAAGGTAACGACCAACAACACGATAATAATCATACCGGTGGCAACGGCTATCGGAACAATGATAACCATCGTGGGGGAAATTATCATGCCAAGAATGGTAACCACTTCGGTGGTAATCATGGCCAAGATAATAGAAGTGGAAATTTCAAGAAGAGAAGGTCATTTAGCTCAATTTTGTCGTATAGTGAAGTCAAGTCCAGCTGGGACGGTGGCACCAAAGGCGGATACAGACAAAATAAATTCGGTAGTTTAAGGGAGAGCGTTTTTCGTGACGAGGAATCGAACGAAGTTATCACGGGTTAGTTAATTATAAATTTTTGCGGAGTCTATACCTTATTAGATACCGGTTCTACCCATTCTTTTATCTCTCTTGCTTGCGTTCAATGTTTAAATTTGACTCCAGAGATATTAGACTTTGACTTATCGATTGAAACTCCGTTAGGAGAAACCTTCATTTCATGTGCTATCTAAGTCTTGGATGAGAGTCACAGTTTTGAGTGATATTTTTATTGTTAATAAATTTTCTGACGTATTCTTGAAGACTTCTTAAACTATCCCTAGAGCATGAAATCGAATTTTGTATTGACCCCAGTACAAAACCCATTTATAAAACCCTCAAATATTTCATCAACTAAAAGGATCTAGTTACGTTGATTATAATGAGAGTTATAATAAAAGCGTTGGAATAATGAAAATCATGGGTATATGTGGTATTAGTAAGTGTTATGATGAGTTATGTTGGTTATTATGTGAAAACATGAAAGTTTCTTAGAAATCACAAAGGGTTGAAAAATCAGATTTTGGTAAAAACGTAACATGAAATTCAATTGACCATATCTCCTATTATATTTTGAATTTTTGAGTGTGGTCAAGTCCTAGAGTTAGATCTATGAGTTACCTAACTAATCCAAGTGGAATCATTGAATAATGTGTTGTAGATTTTCGTGCGGACTGATTTTAGCAAAGGAGTCAAAACTTCAAAATGTCCAAAAAGCTGCTGCCACATTTTTGTAAGGGCTGTTTCAGCCACTAAATTAGTGAGAAAAATTTAGGCCTTTTGGGACATAAAAGTATATGGTATAAAGAACATCGTGTCCAAAAATGAGCTCATTCCGACTTAAAATGAGCAAGTTATGACCATTTCAATATTTAGGTTTTTCGGACAAAAAACGCTATAACCGGAGTTCTACAACTCTGATGACCATGAAATTTAAACTGGAGGCTCACATTAACATGTGTAAGGTCCTTCCAAGATTTGGGAATTTTTGGAGTTAAACTTGAGGTAGCAAATTTCTTAAGGAATTAATTGGAAATTATTTTTTTAAAAATAGTAAATAAATTTTAAAATTTCTGAGAAAAATGTATGTTCATTATGAGACTATATTATGCTAAATTCCAGAAAAGAAATATTTTTGGGACTGATTTGGTATTTTCATGAAAAATGTTTAGTTACGAATATATGAGTTAAATATGTTATGTGAAGTAACAAAGTTGGAAAATAGAATTTTATGGCTTGGAAATCCTATATAGAGCATATACATATTTTTTTGATGAGGGATTTGATCATTGGTGATGATATCTTATGAGTATGGCATTTTTGAATGATTAAATGCATTATATGGTAAAGCGTAAACAATTGAAATAAATTGTTTATAAGTTTAAGAAGTGATTAAAATATTGTTATAAGATTAATGATATTAGATTATAAGATTATTAAGTGATTGATAGAATTGGGATATTCTTGAACCCTGGATAAATTATATTATAAATGTTTAATATTTATCCTTTATCTCATTTGATTGATTCTTTATATCATTATCCTCATGCTTATATTGTGTTGAAAGTCATCTGTGGCTTACGTGCATAGATGGACTTGGTATGATTATGACCAGGGATTGTTCGGTATAATCATGACCGTAATTGAAAACACGATTATCTTTGGCACGTAGTGCATGGATAATTCGTGGTCGTGATACTAAAGAATATCCTTGGCCTGTAGTGCAGGGATGATTCGACGATGTGGATTAATTATTGAGCTGAGCCTCAGCAATGAAATATTAATTCATGGATGTGGTAATAGTCATCTTTGGCCGTAGAGCTTAGATGGACTTAGTATGATTATGACCAGGGATTATTCGGTATAATCTTGACCGTAATTGAAAACACGAATATCCTTGGCCCGTAGTGCATGGATAATTCGTGGTCGTGATACTATTAAGCTGAGTCTCAGCATTATTGGTTTTATAGTTGTATATCTTTGGCCTGTAGTGCAAAGATGAATTGTTAATGAATATCTTTGACCGAATTGCAAAGATGAATTTAATGCTTTCAACGATAAAGGTATTCAAGGTATCCTCACCTCTTTATCATACCAGGTACGTACGTAAATTTCGAGGGCGAAATTCTATAAGAAGGGGAGATTATGAGACCCCAGATTTTTTTAAATAAAGATTTAAATTTTTCAAAATATTTTTTTGAATATTAAAGTGTGGATTTGAGATAATATTATAGTTGGGGGTAGTATTTGAAAATTTTACAAAGTATGCAAGTTGTTATATAATATTCGATTGGTTGGGGAATATTCTTTTTGTCGGGAAATATTCGTACGACGACACAATCATTGGTGGACCCACAACAGAAGAACTGTCATAGTTAGAAAACGACAGAAATACTTTATGAAAATAACGGCGGAAGTTTTACCGTTGATACTGTTGAAACACCCGGTGTTAAAAGTACAGTAATACGCGTGGTTGCATAGTAGCACACGGTATTGATTATTGATGCTTATGTGAGAAGTCACTCAGTATTGTTCAATCGGGTATTCGGGACACTTTTTGTGTCGGAGTACTATTCACGAGTTACTATTCATGAGTTACTATTCACCGGTTACTATTCACAGATTACTATTCACCCAAATTACTATTCACTCTAGTATTGCTCACTCGGGTATTCAGAACACTTTTCGTGTCGGAGTACTATTCACGAGTTACTATTCACGAGTTACTATTCAGGAGTTACTATTCACGAATTACTATTCACGGGTACTATTGATTCACATGATTTACTATTAGGGGAGTTGGTGCAAGATTGATAATACTTGCAGGACTAAATAAAAAATGAAGAAAAAGAGGAAGGTATTATACTGTAATTTTCGATCCCCAAAACGTGCAATTATCGAAACTATGTTTTCCTATAAATAGAAGCTCATCCTTCCTTCATTTCTCACCAATTCACTAAAACTTTAGAGCCATTATTATAGAGAAAAATTATAGAGAGAAGCTATAGAGAGAAAATCTATAGAAGAAGAAAAGTCTGATCCCTCACTACTCCTATATCCAGTTTCTTTCAAAGGTAGGGAATATTATTTCTTTCTTTCATCTTCATGAAGAGAACTTCTGTTACTCCATTCTTTGTTATTATGTTGGAATAACCTGTTTATGCGAAGTACCGCATACATGGTGAAATTCTTTTATTATTTCATTCTTTATTACTCTGCTGGAACATCCTGTCTGTGCGTTCTACGCCGGACCTGGTTCCATTATTTATTATTCTGCTGGAACATCCTGTCTGTGCGTTCTACGCCAGACCTGGTTCCGTCTTTATTATTCTGTTGGAACATCCTGTCTGTGCGTTCTACGCCGGACCTAGTTCCGTCTTTATTATTCTGTTGGAATATCATGTCTGTGCGTTTTACGCCGGACCTGGTTCCGTTAATTATTATTCTATTGGAATAACCTGCTTGTGCGGTCTATCGCATGCTTGGTGATTTCCTTTGTTATTTCATTCTTTATTATACACAGTTGGTTAAAGTTTTGACTTCTATACTCCATGAAATTAGTGGAATATCCTTGATATTTGCGCTTCATCCAGTATCTTTTCATGGAAATATTCTTTTGAGCATTCTTGACTTTTACTTTACAAAGAAGTATCATGTTGACAATTTAGATATTATTAGTTCCTGGATAAATTAATTCTTGAACTTGTTTAATTGAATTCTTATAACATTGTCATCATCCTCATGTTTATATTATGTTGAAAGTCATCTTTGGCTTACGTGCATAGATGGACTTAGTATGATTATGACAAGGGATCATTCGGTATAATCATGAACTGTGATGTGGTAAAAGTCCTCAGTGGCCCGTAATGCATTGATGGACAGTTTTTGGTATAATTATGACCAGGGATTATTCGGTATAGTCATGACCATGGATGATTTAATGAATATCTTTGGTTCGTAGTACAGGGATGATTAGAAGATGTGGTTTATTTATTAAGCTGAGTCTCAGCGATAAAAATTGATGAAAATATTTTTAAATCATAGAAGATAGTAGATTTTATTCTCTACTTGACTCTTCTAAGGATTGCTTATTCCGCTGCAGTTAAACTTGATATCTATTGTATTTTATCAGTTTAACATTGTTAAAGACTATTGATAATTTATTTTGCATTATCTTAGTCATAATATTTCTTACTGGGCTAGTTGAGCTCACCCTTTCTTTCAATGTTCTCTTCAGGAAATGAGAATATAGCTGGGACGAGTCGGGAAAATGAGGGATGGTCCAGAAGATAGTATTAGTAGTCCTCACTATTCTGTTAAATAGTGTGACAATAAATGTAATGAGGACTCCTTGAGTATGGATATTGTCTAGATGACAATATTCCTATTAGAACGCTCAGTTTATGTATTGTAGTATGTTACACGACAGTTGTATAATTAAGTTTGTATTTGTATTCTGTACCATGTATCTGGCGACCCAAGATGGGTGATGTATACCTAATTTTGGGGACATCACACTTCGGTCACCGACTTCGGTTGCTCCCAACTTTGTATGGCTTCAATCTTCACCGGGTCGACAGATACTCCATGTTTTGACACCACGTGCCCAAGGAATGCTACTTCCTTAAGCCAAACCTCGCATTTCTTCAGTTTGGCATATAGCTTGTTTTCACGAAGCCTTTGCAGTACCAGCTTCAAATGGTGCTCATGATCTTCACGACTTTTGGAATAGATGAGGATGTCATCAATAAAGACAACAACGAACTGATCTAAATATTCTTTAAATACACGGTTCATCATATCCATGAAGACAGCAAGAGCATTAGTCAATCTAAAAGACATGACTAAGAATTCATAATGCCTGTACCGAGTTCTGAAGGCAGTCTTTGGAATATCCTCAGTTTTAATCTTCAGCTGATGATATCCAGAACGAAGATCGATCTTTGAAAAGAATTGTGCTCCTTGCAATTGGTCGAACAGGTCATCAATACGAGGTAGCGGATACCTATTCTTGATGGTGACATAGTTCAATTCTCGATAGTCAATACAAAGTCGCATACTCCCGTCTTTCTTCTTTATGAATAAAACATGAGCACCCCAAGGAGACGTACTAGGACGAATGAAACCGATGTCTAACAATTCCTATAATTGGACTTTTAACTCCTGAAGTTCAATAGGAGCCATTCGATATAGAATTTTAGAAATGGGCTTTGTATCGGGTTCAAGGTCAATAAAAAATTCAACTTCTCGTTCTGGGGGTAGACCAGGAAGTTCTTCAGGAAATACGTCAGGAAATTCACTAACAATAGAAATATTATTCAAATCTGACGTGTTTTTGTTCAAGTCCATAACATGGGCTAAGAAAGCTTGACATCCGTTTTTCAATAAACGAATGGCTTTATGGCTTAATATGACAGCGATTGATTTTAATGGTTTGGTTGGTTGAATTCTCATAACAGGTTGGTTAGGAATATGAAAACTAACAACCTTACGAAAACAATCAATTTTGGCATAATGAGTAGTTAACCAATCAATTCCTAAAATCACATCAAAAGAAAATATCTTTAAAGAGATAAGGTCAACATGTAATGTGATTGTGCCAACTTGGATTAAGCAAGATTTATAAACTGTAGATGTAATGAAAGTTTCTCCTAACGGAGTCTCCACAGATAGGTCAAAGTCTAATTTCTCCGGAGTCAAGTTTAAACGTTGAGCACAGGTAGGAGAGATAAACGAATGGGTAGAACCGGTATCTAGTAAAGTATAAACTTCGTAATAATTCAAGATTAGCTTACCCGTGATCACCTCGTTCGGGTTTCTCGCGTTTTGGCCAGTCACGACAAACGCTCTTCCAAGAACCGCTGATTTTGACTTATCCGGGACAGCTTTTGGAGTCACCATCCCTGCTGAACTTGGTTTTACTATAGAACACTCTCGATCTATATGACCCTCCTTTTCACAGTTATAACATACCTTAGATTATTGTGGGCAGTTTGGGCTGATATGTCCCTCTTTCCCGCATTTGTAACAAACGACCGGTGCTCGTTCTCCTCCCCTAGAAACAGTTGATGTTTGTGCTGACGTTTTCACGTTATCATTGTTATACCTTCTCTTCTTGAAATCTCCTCCCGACTCGCTCCTTCTATTATCTCGGCCACGATTTCTACTAGAGTGGTTACCGCTTTTGTCCGAATATTTTCCTCCCTGCTGGTTTTCATTGGTCCGATGACCGCTGCCACCGGTATTACCTTGGTTGTGTTCCCTTGGTTGAATATACTCATTATCTCGCTCTAATAATTGAGCCCTGTTTACAACATCTGAATATAAAGAAAATTTATGAGAGATAAGATATTGCCGAATCTCGGGTTTTAAACCTCTCAGAAACATCCTTGTCATTCGTTCCTCATTCTCGACCAAATGAGGTGCAAACCTGGATAACTCTGCAAACTTCGCCTCGTACTGAGACACTGTCATGTTATTTTGTTCCAGTTTAATAAACTCTACCTCTTTCATATGACGAATACTTTCAGGAAAGTACTTGTCATTAAACAGTTTCTGAAATGTTTCCCAGGACATGTTGAGTGCGTCAGGCTGGGTACGCTTCACAGACTCCCACCAGCAGTCTGCCTCACCGCAGAACATAAAGGTGGCGAATGGAACCTTCTGTTCCTCCGTGCATCCCAAGACATCGAATATCTTGGTAATTTGCTTGACCCATGTTTTCGCCTTGATCGGATCCGGCTTTCCTTGAAAGTCTGGTGGTCCCAACTCTTTGAACTGCTTGGCCGTGACAAACTGCGCGTTGTTATCATTTCCACCCGTATTCTGCACACGAGTCTCCCTCGTCTGATTTTGCATGAACTGCAAAAAGCTCCTAAACATTCCATCATTCATCGTTTGCTCGGTAACGTTGTTTACAGGAGGAATATTGCATTCCTGTTGCACGTTCTCCTGGTTTGTGACTAAAGGTTGTTCCACAGTCTCATATACTCCATTGTTAACGTTCTCGGCTGCCATTCTCAAATACTGTCATAAAACAAGGGTTAATTAAACAAATTAACATATCACATAATATCCCTATATTATGACCAACTAACAAATAAGCTTAGGTAGGACACACTAGCGAAGGATTTACTCGTCTCTCCCCTCTTAGTTCTATTCCCCAATCTCCGTCAGAGACCATATCCCTAAGCTCTGATCCCAACTGTGACGCCCCCAAAATAGGTATACATCACCCATTCTGAGTTGCCAAATACATGATACAGAAAAAAATACAACTTTATTAAAATACTTGTCGCGCAAAATACGACAACATAATACTGTGAGTTTAAATACAAATATTATCTTCTAGACAATATCTACACTCAAATAAGTCCTCGTTACAATTATTGAAACACTATTTAATAAAATAGTGAGGATTGCTAACACCACTGACTAGAAACATCACTCCACACCCCGACTAGTTTCTGCTATATTCTCGCCTCATGAGAAAAATAGAACAAAAAGGAAAAGGGTGAGCTCAACTAGCCTAGTAAAGAATATTATGACTAAGATAATATACAACAACTTATCATTAGTCTTCAACAGGAAAAAATTTGATAAAATATAATATACAACAAGTTTTAGATCAACAACTGCAGCGAAAACAGCAAACCATTAAAAGAGTCAAGTAGAGAATGAGTTCTACTATCTTCTAAGATTTAAAAGTCCATCATCAATATTTTATCCCTATAACAATAATCAATAACCATCTTTAATCAAATATTCATCTTTGCACTACAGGCCAAAGATATTTATTTATATCACCAGTCAGTCATGTTCATCTCAACACCTGTTCATCTTTGCACTACAGGCCAAAGATATTCATCAGTTAATCATTCATCATTGCACTACAGGCCAAAGATATTCAGTAATATCATCATTTAGGACTGAGGATGATGAAAAATATTAAAAAAAAAACGAACCCAATGAGACAGAAGGACAAATATTAGGGATTCGTATTACAGTTTATCCAAGTGTAATAATACTCCATAACGACCAATTGTGAAGTAGAATTCAAAAATAAAGATCAAAACATGGATATAATCAAAGATAGTAACCATAATAGACATCTTGGACAAATTTTTTTTTATTTTTTGATGAATAGTGCCGTATTCGTGAATAGTGCCGTATACGTGAATAGTAACCCCAACACAAAAAGTTCTAAATCTGATAAAAAGTTCATATCAATATTTCAGCATAATGATATTGAAGAAAATAATATCATTTAAGAAGAAAATAATATCCCTTACCTCAAGATAACAGTACTTCTATTCGGAATATCGGTATAAGGTTGAAGAAAACTTGCACTAATAAATAAAAACTCACAAAGTATCTAAATACTCACAAAATACGCTCGATAATATAGAGAGAGAAAGAGAGAAAACTTATGAATTTTGGTATGATTTTCAATTCTAACTTAGCGTTCTATTTATAAAAAAATATTAGCACGCCGAAGCAGACTTGACCTGCAACCTGATGGATTTACCTGCTACTATCTCCACCCACCAGATTTGAATAAAAATTCCAGCACATTTCTCACCAACCAAAAGTGGGGCCCACTCAATTCTAGAATTTTCTACCAAAATCATTTATAAACCTAATTTCTGAATCATTCACCTCTTAAAATTTATAACAAATTATACTTCATTTTTAATGGTTCAAAATTTGTGGACATATACTCAACTTATATATGTATAACATATCCAAAAATCACAACGATCCAACGGTCAGATTAAAAATTATAACTCACGCAATATATCTCAAGAACAGTGATTTAATTTTTAATATCTCCATTCCGACAAAAACACCTCAACATTAATTCCTTCACATAAAATAAATATATCCATCAATTATATCCACACGCAATATTTTTTTCATCAAATTGCTTTCCATTATGGGGCCCACACAAGGCTGTGCCGTCGTACGAATATTTCCCGACAGAAAGAATATTCCACGACCAAACGAATATTCCCCGACAACAAATAAATATTTTATAACCACTTGCTTATTTTGCAAAAATTGCACATTTTACCCATAACCAAAGCATTATATCAAATTAACACCTTATTATTCACAATAATATTTAGAGAAAATTTGATTTTATTCATTAATAAGTTGGGGTCTTACATTTGTGTTAATTTTTTTTTGTGCTCTACAATTTTACAAAAACATGCATATGTTCTTCTAAGTTTTTTTAATCGCTTCTCTGGAATCTTAAGGTTTTGGTCAAAATTTTTCTCGAACACTTGCAAATGTTCATTTTGTTTAAATTTTCTTAAAACCTCTGAAAAATTAATTATATGAAATTTTTTTGGGTTAGGGTTTCTTCGCCGAACTAATTTTTTTTTACTTTTTAACAAAATTTTTTTTGGGGGTCTTTGATCTTCTGTCTGAATCTGAAAATGCGTATTCAAAGTTTTTCGAACACTCGTGTGTGTTCTTCTGCTCGCCAAAATTAAAAGATTCTCAGTTTTGATTAAACACTCAAAATCGACTTTATTTTAGTCTTCAAAATCCATAAAAAGTTCTTCCAAATTTTCTTTGGGTTTTCTGACTTTTGTTAAAAAAAAATTTCTTTGCAGAATACACTCTGCTTTATAAAATAAATCGTGTATTACTGGTAAAGATATGTTGTAATTTTTTTTACTTTATGAAATTTTCGTTCAAAACCCCAATTTTTATAAACCCAAACCTATTTGTTTATAATCACCTCATTTTATTTTAAACAGATTTGTTTCAGAAAATTTTTGTTACTACATAATTTTATTAAAACCAATCATCAATCTTTACGTTCTTCAAAATTGTTACTGACCTTTATTTTTTCCGTCATAATATATATATATATATATATATATATATATATATATATATATATATATATATATATATATATATACTATCTATAAAAGCATATCTATTTGTCTCTGCATCTTTGTTGGGCTCGCTGCTGCTTTCGCTAAGAAATATGTCTGACGAAGAGCTTAGCATACTGAAACTGGTATATTATTGATACCACCTCAAGTATAACTTCTCTATCTCTCTGTATACTATTATGTGTGTGGATGCTGATGTCCACTGGATTCATTTCTATGTCTTATATAATGTGTGAATACTGATATTCACCGGATTGTTCATTGCATTAACTGCTCTATGATATCTCCATATAAGATTTGCTATTAATTTTGAAATCTTGTATTTTACCTGTATCTTTGAAAAATTGGTGCCTGAAATAATAATTTCTTGCAGTGTTTTATAAAACTTTTTCTGGCTGTAGTAATCATTCTTACGTTTGACTGAAAACTTTTATTCTCGGTGTTCTTCAACTGACATGTGGAGAATTTTTTTACTAATAACTGTTCCTTCTTAAATGACAGTTTTTAAACAGTGTTTACCCTACTGTTTAACTTAAATATTTCCTGTCCCTTATTATTGTATCATCTTGTTACTTGCTCCTACACCAACTTATTAATTGCTACTTTTGCTTGATTACTTGGAGTGCATATTACCTGCCGCATTTCATATTTCTTTTCCCTCTCTCTCTGTATATATATATATATATATATATATATATATATATATATATATATATATATATATATATATATATATATATATATATATATATATCAGGCATTTCAAAAATATGCATTTCTATGTGCAATCTTTTCTCAGTTTAATACTTTCTCCTATCATTCCTGCATCCATACTAATCATGTCTAATATATTTTCTTCCAAATGAAAAGTTCTACTTAATTCTGAACTTCAATTTTCAAATGTTGTCCCACATCTTACTTATAGATCCATGAGACACAATCGTTATCCTGGTAATGTCATCACATTTCATGGTTTTCCAAAACTATTTAACCACTTTAAAAATGTTGGGTGGGACTACTTGGTTTCTTTCAATGACAAATCTATTTATCCTAGTCTCATTGCTGAATTTTATTCTCACATGGAGTTTTCAACTGACTCATCTGGATTACTAAAAAGCATTACGACTTGTATTCAAGGACAAACTCATATCATTGATGAATTATTTCTTGTCAATGCCCTACAGTTAACTCCTTCCACTCTCGAATTACCTAGAGTAAATTCGTATATTTATCCCTCTGGAATATCTGTCGAAGAATGCATGTTGTTTAAATTCAATCTATCTGTGGTAACTGATCAAATGGTACCAGCTATTTTGTTTGACTTTCCATGCAAAGTTGGTTTAGAGTTCTTAACTCCTAAGTGTCAATTTATAGGCAAAATCCTAAGACAAAATTTTATGCATGTTCTCGTAAAATGTTACCATTTGACTTGGAAATTATCAAGAGTTTGTTAAATGAGTGTATGCCTTACAATCTGGCATATTTTTTGCTGTCTTCATTCGAATTCTGTTTTCAGAACAATTGTCTTGGTTTTGGTCTTCTTCTCACCCAAATATTCCATTATTTGAATCTTCCTCTGACCACTCATCAATCTCAGCATATTCCCACTATCAATATTATTGCTCACCTCAATCTGCCACCACAACCTCTCATTATCTTCAAACCTCTTGATAATGGACATCTTGAAACTACCATCAACTTGAGTTCAAAACTCGACTCTCTCAACAGTATGAATCAACTTCTCCTGCAAAATCAAACACTGCTTACTGAAAAATTGGAAGATATTCAGCTCTCCTTACACATTGTCAAAACCGTAGTCTGTTTGTTATTAGAGCACAACAACATGCTGCTGAATCCCTTCAATGCCAATACCACACCAGATTTCACTGTGTCTATTCCCCCACCGGTTGATCCAGAAGGCAATATTCCGGATATGTCTCATTTCTCTCCTCTTGATCTAGAGGACATCCAACTGTATGACCAAGTTGACTAACTATTTGTTTACCTTTATCTACTACTTCGGATAACTGTACTCCCTAATCCCTTACCCTTCTCTCGCTACAACTACCCTTGCTCCTAGTACTACTTATACCTCCTATTCTTGTATATATTTATTTTGGCTAACTACCTTTCAGTGCAGGTTTTCCTACACATTTTATGCAGCTTTCAGATTATCTTTTACCCCGTCATTTTTTATGATGACAAAGGGGGAGAAGAGAAATATGATTGATTGCTATAATTTGCCATTAATGGATTCTAAATATAAACTGCTATGATTGATTGCTATAATCTACCATGAATGGATTCTATAAAAACTACCTGCTATGATTAAATTTAAAAGGGTTCACAATTTAAGGGGGAGTTAAAACTAAAAATATTTTTATATAATTGTCATCATAAAAAGGGGGAGATTGATAGGTATACTTTTATTTTAGATTTTGATGATAACAATTAAGCTTTAAATAAATATATAATTATTTATTTAAGTTATTATTTTTTGTTTGAATTAATTTTTATTGACCTTGATAAATTATATGTCAAGTGTTAAATAAATTAATTCATATAATATTCATGGCAAGGAAACCCTATTTCTTTTTCTAAACCAAAGTTGGGCAAAAATATTTTATGCATGCATACTAAAACAAGTTGTATTAATATATAGACAATACTTTATATATATTCTGTATCTATATATATATATATATATATATATATATATATATATTATATATATATATATATATATATATATATATATATAAGTGTGATTAATGTGCATATGGTAAAAACCGTGTGTGTGTGTGCAAGTGACAAACAATTCGGGACCAATATTTAAAGCATGTGTTGGTTGGCATGAGCTTTAAACATATTGGTCAAATAAGCAATAAATGCTCAGTAGATGAAAAATAGCCCGGGCGGTTTTCAATCTACTACCGCGTAAAAGCTTAGCTAAATCTGGACCATTCAATTCAAAAATGTTTGATCATAACCGTGCATTCAAAAATCAGCTTTCGAAATTACAATTTTTCCCCCAACTTCAAAAATTCTATAAATAGGGAGTATTTCATTCATTTGATTTTTACCAATTTTAGTGAAAAAAAAATCTTACTCTCCTTGCCTACATTCTCTCTAAGTTTTATATCTCTTCTTACAAAAGGTTCTGAATTTTTGAAGAGAAAAATTGGTCCAAGTATTGAGATAAGTTTGATTTCTATTAAATTATTTCTTACTTGAATTTTATCTATAGATATACAAATACATATTGTTCTACACAATTTTATATATCCATATTTCATCTATTTATCAAATAAAAGGATACTTGGGCGCCGCAAGGCTACGGAGATAAACCTCTACGGAGAGGAATCCGACCGTACGATTCCTTATAGTCTTCAATAACCTTTTATTGATATTATTTATATAAATATTATAAAATAGATACGACACTTGATAACTCAAAATAACACTGAGATACTGCTCCAAAAAGAGTAGTCATTCGAACCGAATTTTAGAATCGTAGTGATCTATTAAAAATATTTATATAAATATCAATTGTGAAAATTATAAATTCCGTCAAACTTGGGCGCCGCAAGGCTACGGAGATAAACCTCTACGGAGAGGAATCCGACCGTACGATTCCTTATAGTACAAAGTGACACTATTTATAAAAGTTCACATAATAGATAAAATATTCTTATATATTATTTGAGTTAAACAAATAATATTTGTTATATCAGTTTATGTTTAACTAAAATTATACTTGATAAATATTGTTTAAATTGAATTATTCTTTTCTTCAAGAATTGATATTTATATAAAAGGAACAATTCTATATTATCCATAGAAAAATACTCTTTATTTTATAGAATTGTTAAGTCCTGATAAAGTGCTTCAAATATTATATTCTTGCTTAATCAGAAGCATCAGTAGATCCAACCAAAATTTCTATCTGCTTTACAGAAGCCTTTTATTGAACATAAAAGTACTTGAACTTTCAAATTAATATATACTGTCCAAATTTATATCTGCTTATTTGAGAAGCATTAATCTATACTTAACTTTTATCAGCTTATTGAAGAAGCACACTTTGTTGTAAACTCATTTGTAAACAGAGAAAGAATTATAGTTAGTTTATTTTATGTATTTGTGAGAAAGACAACTAATTTCTTGACCAGGACCAGAGTCATAGTGAGGTCAGCGGGTAGTTGAGTCTCTAGTATACTTGTCAGGTGAGGAAGAGGCTGTTGTTTCAAGACCAGAGCATAGAATAGAACTAATATTAAAGAGGAGGTGCAACTAGACTTGAGGAAGGAGCGGGGAGCTTGCTGTCCAAGATAGAATAGTTGAATAGTTGAAAGTTTGTCTATAAAACTTTGTAAAGGCTTCTCCGCCTGTTGAAGGAGTTTTATTACTGATAGTAATAGGATCTCAAGTTCCAAGTAAGGACTTGAGATTGGACGTAGCAACATACCAAGGGGTGTATGTTGTGAACTAGATAAATCTCTGTGCATTGTGATTAAATTTTTTTATCTTGCATGCTAATTGCTAAAATTGTTAATTAATAACTAAAAATTTAAAAAAGGCTTAAACATAATTTTTAACTGGTAATAATCTATTCAACTCCCCTTCTAGATTATTATTGGACTTTCAATTGGTATCAGAGCAGTGCTCTTTAACTTATTTGTTGAGTGTATACAGGCATACTTAAGAGTAATCCATGGCCTACAATGCTATTGGTTGCGGGGAAGGACTATTTATGTCCAGACCACCACTATTTGATGGTACCAACTTTGCCACTTGGAAAAACAGATTCAAAATCTATGCCAAATCCCAAGGAATCAAAATCTGGTGTGCCATTGAACGAGGCGTGCAAATTCCAACCAAAATTGAAGGAGAAAAGACTGTCGAGAAAGACATATATGAATTCACCACTGAAGAAGAAGAGATCATGAATATTGCATCACGAGCAGAACAAGTGCTAACCAGTGTGTTGATTGAAAAAGAATACAAAAGAGTTAATAACTGTGAAAATGCAAAAGAGATTTGGGAAAAATTGATTGTAACCTATGAAGGTACCAATCACATCAAAGAAACCAGAAAAGATGCTCTAATTCAAGAGTATGAAAGTTTCAAGCTTGAAGAAGGAGAAAAGATCATTGATATGGAAACTCAGTTTTCCAGAATCATTGATGAGCTAGAGCAATTGGGAAAAGCATACACTACGAATGAGAAAAATAGAAGAATTCTCAAAGCCCTTCCATCCATCTGGAAAATAAAAGTCACTGCAATAAAAGAAATGCAAGATCTAACTACATGTCCTATGGATAATCTCATCAGGAATCTTCGTGCCCACGAAGTTGATATGTTCGTTGAAAAAGCTGGATCAGATACAGATCTCAAAAAGAAAGGAATCGCCTTCAAAGCTGTTTTGGTAGATCAAGAAAGTGACGATTAAGAATTAAATGAAGAACTTCTCAGTCTAGACAACAATGAAGTTGCTCTACTATCCAGACAACTCAGAAGAGTAATTCAAAGCAAAACAAAAAAATATGGCAAAGGCTTCATGAAAACAAACAATAACTTCAACAACTTCAAAGGCAAACAATTTTTCAAACCTAAGACGCAAGGAGGAAATTTCATAGCAAGTAACAACAACTTCAGAAGTACTAATCCAAATGAAAATTCAAACACATGTTTCGAATGTAAGCAGCCTGGACACTTCAAGAAGGACTGTCCAAAACTAGTCGACAACAAAGTTTTTGTAGCTGAAGAAGGATGGGATCTAAGTGACGAGGAAGAAACTGCTGAACAAATCGAAGAAATTGCAAATCTCTGCTTAATGGCAGATGATGACTCATCACCAAGATCTAAGGTAAATTCTGAACATCAACTGCCTAGCACTTCATTTTCTTCATACACACTAGAAAATATAAATGAAGAACACTATGAATTACAAAAAGCTTATAGTCATTTATATGGAAGTAATGAACTATTAAAAGAAGAATTAGAAAGATTAAGAAAAATAAATACAAGTCTTGAAATTGAAAATGCTAATTTAATTACCACTAACAAAAGTTTAAATGAAATAAACTTAGAAAATAAAGAAGAATTAGAACAACTTAAGAAAATTAATAAAAATCTTGAAATAGAAAATTCCTCACTCATTATCTCAATTGAAAATCTTGAAATTAAAAATTCAACACTTGTTGTAATCAATGAAGATAATCAAGTACAAGATCAAGTAGTAATTGAAGAAATTAAAAATGAAAATTCAAGCTTAAAGTCAAAATTAGAAAACCATAATTACATAATTGAAAACTTAACCAAAGAACGTGAAGATTTAAATAATATAATTTATAAATTTACAAAAGGAAAAGAAAATCTTGATGTCATGTTAAATCAACAAAAATGTAGCTTTAATAAAGAAGGTTTAGGATATACAGGTGAGACAAGTGAATTAAAAGATAAAGGATTGTATCATGTTAAAATTAAAGAAAATAAAAGTCATATACCTCCATTCACAAAATGTTCTTATTGTAACAGAAATGGTCATTCTTTTTATATGTGCAATGCTAGAAATGGAAACTGTAAAGGAAAAATGATCTAGGTTCCCAAAAGAACATACACTACACCAACCATCACAAGAAGAGAATTTCACAAATAGTATTATCATACTTCTCACAATCCAGTTACTTATAGAATGCTTTTCTCAACTAAAATTGATTATCCTATACCGAGTTTTGTAAAGGAAACTTCAAATACTCCTTATACAAAATGGAAAACTCACCCTAAGGACCCTTCAACTTAAAGGGTACCAACTTGTGAAATTAGTACATATATTGCAAGTATGTCTTGCAGCTGATATGAATAAAAGCAAATGGTATCTTGACAGTGGATGCTCTAGACATATGACTGGAGACAAATACAAATTAAGAAATCTGCAAGCTACAGACTTTGGTGAAGTAATATGACGCCCCCAAAATAGGTATACAACACCCATTCTGAGTCGCCAAATACATGGTACAGAATGCAAACTACAACTTCAATAATACAATTGTCGTGCAAAATACGACAACACATACTGTGAGTTTAAATACAAATATTATCTTCTGGACAATATCCACACTCAAATAAATTCTCATTATAATTATTCAAACACTATTTTACAAAAATAGTGAGGACTGCTAAAACATCTTTCTAGAATCATCACTCCATACCCGACTAGATCCTGCTATGTTCTCACCTCCTGAGAAGAAAAATGGAACAAAAAAGAAAAGGGTGAGCTCAACTAGCCCAGTAAAGAATATTATGACTAAGATAATATACAACAAATTATCGTTAGTCTTCAACAGGGAAAAATCTGATAGAATATAATCGACAACAAGTTTTAGATCAACAACTGCAGCGGAAACAACAAACCATTAGAAGAGTCAAGTAGAGAAAGAATTCTACTATCTTCTAAGATTTAAAAGTCCATCATCAATATTTTATCCCTGTAACATCAATTAATAATCATCTTTAACCAAATATTCATCTTTGCACTACAGGCCAAAGATATTCATTTGTATCACCAGTCAGTCATGTTCATCTCAACACCTGTTCATCTTTGCACTACAGGCCAAAGATATTCATCAAGTAATCATACATCTTTGCACTACAGGCCAAAGATATTCAGTAATATCATCATTTAGGACTGAGGATGATGAAAAATATCTTAAAGAGAACGAATCCAGTGAGACAGAAGGACAAATAGTAGGGATTCGTATAACAGTTTATCCAAGATCAATAATACTTCATAATAATCAATTGTGAAGCAGAATTCAAAAATAAAGATCAAAACATGGATACAATCAAAGATAGTAACCATAATAGACATCTTGGACAAAAAGGGAAAATTTTATTTTTCGGTGAATAGTGCCGTATTCGTGAATAGTACTGTATACGTGAATAGTGCCGTATACGTGAATAGTAACCCCGACACAAAAAGTTTCAAATTTGATAAAAACTCATATCAATATTTCAGCATAATGATATTGAAGAAAATAATATCATTAAGAAGAAAATAATATCCCTTACCTCAAAATATCAGTACTTCTGGTCGGAATACCGGTATAAGGCTGAAAGAAACTTGCTCTGATGAATAGAAACTCTCAAAGTATCTAAATACTCACAAAATACACTCAATAATCTAGAGAGAGAAAGAGAGAAAACTTGTTTCTGGTGTGATTTTCAATTCTAACTTAGCCCTCTATTTATAGAAAAATGTTAGCACGCCGAAGCAGACTTAACCTGCAACTTGATGGCTTTACCTGCTACTATTCCCACCCACCACATTTGAATAAAAATCTCAGCACATTTCTTCACCAACCAAGAGTGGGGCCCACCAATTCTAGAATTTTCATCAAAATGATAAACTCCAAAAATTCAACAATTTCTGAACCAGTCATCTCGTAAAATTCATAATAAATCATACGTTCATTTTTAACGGTTCAAAATTTGTGGACATATACTCAACTTATATATGTATAACATATCCAAAAATTACCACGATCCAACGGTCGGATTAAAAATTATAACCCCCGCAAAATATCTCAAAAACCCTGATTTTTAATACCTCCATTCCGACAAAAATACTGATAAAAACCTCAACATTAACTCCTTCATTTTTAACCACAAAAATATATCCCTCATTTATATCCACATAAAATAAATATTTCTTTATCATATGAATCAATAATTAATTATTCACAAATAATATTACAGAATCACATTTATGACAACCAGGCCGTTCCCAGGAAAGAGGGGGCTTTCCAATAAGGATTTCTCCTTACTGGCGCGCAATTAGATGACCAAACCTCTCCTTAGACAGAACTTTCTAGACATTGCCAATAATGTTATCTAATAATATTATTCAAATAATATGAATTATTGATCTGATAATGGAAAATACTGTGCAGCAACAATTATTGAAACAACAATAATATAAAATATCAACGCAACAATTATTGAATCAATAAAATAAAATATTGAACAATAACTACTGTAACAATTATTGAGTAGTGCCTTCTTACGTAAGAATCAATAATTGGTGCAATACCGTGTGCTACTGTATTTTAACCACCGGGTATTCCAACAGTATTAACGGTAACAACTACGCCGTTATTTATAAATAACTTATACTTGTCATTTTTTTCATCCAATCGCTTTTCGTTATGGGGCCCACACAAGGCTGCGCCGTCGTACGAATATTCCCCGACAGCAAGAATATTCCACGACCAAACGAATATTCCCCGACAAAATGAATATTTTATAACCACTTGCTTATTTTGCAAAATTTGCACATTTCACCCATAACCAAAGTATTATATCAAATTAACCCCTTATTATTCACAATAATATTTAGAGAAAATTTGATTTTATTCATTAATAAGTTGGGGTCTTACAACCTCCCCTCCTTATGAAATTTCGTCCTCGAAATTGACGTACGTACCTGATGTTTCAAAAAGGTGAGGATACCTCGCTTTCATTTCTGATTCCAACTCCCAGGTCATTTCTTCAATAGCATGGTTTCTCCACAAAACCTTAACTTGTGGTATAACCTTCGTGCGTAGGACATGTTCTTTCCTATCCAAGATCTTAACAGGTACCTCCTCGTACGTTAAATCTTCAGCTATCTCGTCTGGTTCTAACTCAATAATGTGGTTCGGGTCTTTAACATATTTACGAAGCATAGATATGTGAAAAACATTATGAACACGAGACATGCTTGGAGGTAATGCGAGTCTATATGCCACATTTCCTATTCGCTCAAGAATCTCAAATGGACCAACAAATCTTGGATTGAGCTTTCCTCTCTTCCCAAATCTTGTAACTCCCTTCCATGGTGTAACACGTAATAATACATGATCCCCAATATTAAATTCCACGTCCTTCCGATGAAGATCCGCATAACTCTTTTGTCGATCCTGTGCCGTTTGTATACGTTGTCGAATCGTTTGGATCTTCTCTGTAGTAATGCGTACCAACTCTGGTCCCAACAATGTTGCTTCACCCACCTCGTCCCAGCATACTGGAGAACGATATTTTCTTCCATACAACGCCTCGAATGGAGCCACACCTATGCTCGCCTGATAACTGTTGTTGTAGGAGAATTCCACCAATGGTAGGTACTTATCCCAACTCCCTTTGAGATCTAGGACACAAAGTCTTAATAGATCTTCAAGAGTTTGAATAGTCCTCTCTGATTGTCCGTCCGTTTGAGGATGGTATGCCGAACTGAATCGTAAATCCGTGCCCATAGCTTTCTGCAAGCTAACCCAAAATCGTGAAGTGAATCTTGGGTCACGATCCGAAACTATGGATACTGGCATGCCATGCAATCTCACAATCTCGTTCACATACATACTAGCAAGACGTTCAAGGGAATAAGTCTCACGTATCGGCAAGAAATGAGCGGACTTGGTTAATCTATCAACAATAACCCAAATCGCATCTATGCCTTGAGAAACCTTGGGAAGACCCGTAACAAAATCCATAGTAATGTGTTCCCACTTCCATTTCGAAATCTCAAGTGGTTGCAATGGACCCTTTGGTACTTGATGCTCCGCTTTTACACGTTGACAAGTTAAACATCTCGAGATAAACTCCGCGATCTCTCTTTTCATATTGCTCCACCAAAATGTATGTCGAAGATCGTGATACATTTTGGTACTCCCAGGATGGATTGCAAACGGTGTGTTGTGTGCCTCCATCATTATTCTATGCTTCAAGTCAAAATCGTTAGGAACACAAAGTCTGGAGTTGACTCGAAGTATTCCTTCTTCATCGATTCTTGCTTCTGGAATAGCACCTTCTTGCACTTTCTTCTTCATACGCATCAGCTCCATGTTTGTAGCTTGAGCAGCTTTAACTTTATCGATTAAAGTCGGTTCTACTCGTATATTTGATATCATCATGTGGGTACTTGGAGCCTTCATCTCTATCTCCATCCTTTGCAAGTCATACAAAATGGGCCTTTGTGTTAACAACATTGCACTCGTACCCGCATATGATCTTCTACTCAATGCGTCAGCTACTACGTTTGCTTTTCCAGGATGATATTGGATGGTATGATCGTAATCTTTCAACAGCTCGAGCCAACGTCGCTGCCGCATGTTGAGTTCCTTTTGGGTGAAGAAATATTTGAGGCTTTTATGATCTGTATAGATCTCCACTTTCTCCCCATACAGGTAGTGTCTCCAAATCTTCAACGCAAAAACGACTGCTGCCAACTCCAAATCATGAGTAGGATAATTCCTCTTATATTCTTTGAGTTGTCGTGAGGCATAGGCTATGACTTTTCCATGTTGCATGAGAACACATCCTAACCCTTTGCCTGAAGCATCGCTGTAGATAACAAATTTATCCGAACCAGATGGTATTGTCAGAACAGGTGCCGAAATGAGTCTCCTCTTGAGTTCTTGGAAACTTTTCTCGCATTCCTCACTCCATACGAATTTTGTATCTTTCCGAGTCAGCTGAGTTAATGGAGTAGCGATTCGATAAAATCCTTCCACAAATCTCCGATAATAACCAGCTAAGCCCAGAAAGCTATATACTTCGGTTACCGACTTTGGTTGCTCCCAACTTTGTATGGCTTCAATCTTCGCCGGGTCGACAGATACTCCATGTTTTGACACCACGTGCCCAAGGAATGTTACTTCCTCAAGCCAAAACTCGCATTTCTTCAGTTTGGCATATAGCTTATTTTCACGAAGCCTTTGCAGTACCAGCTTCAAATGGCGCTCATGATCTTCACGGCTTTTGGAATAGATGAGGATGTCATCAATAAAGAAAACAACGAACTGATTCAAATATTCTTTGAATACACGGTTCATCATATCTATGAAGGCAGCAGGAGCATTAGTCAATCCAAAAGACATGACTAAGAATTCATAATGCCCGTACCGAGTTCTGAAGGCAGTCTTTGGAATATCTTCAGTTTTAATCTTCAGCTGATGATATCCAGAACGAAGGTCGATCTTTGAAAAGAATTGTGCTCCTTGTAACTGGTAACGGATATCTATTCTTGATGGTGACATGGTTCAATTCTCGATAGTCAATACAAAGTGACATACTCCCGTCTTTCTTTTTTACGAATAAAACAGGAGCACCCCAAGGAGACGTACTAGGACGAATAAAATCGATGTCCAACAACTCCTGTAGTTGGACTTTTAACTCCTGAAGTTCAATAGGAGCCATTCGATATGGAGTTTTAGAAATGGGCTTTGTACCGGGTTCAAGGTCAATAAAGAATTCAACTTCACGTTCTGGGGGTAGACCAGGAAGTTATTCAAGAAATACATCGGGATATTCTCTAACAATAGAAATATTATTCAAATCTGACTTGTCTTTGTTCAAATCCATAACATGGGCTAAGAAAGCTTGACATCCGTTTTTCAATAAACGAATAGCTTTGTGGCTTGATATGATAGTGACTGATTTTAGTGGTTTAGTAGTTTGAATTCGTATGACAGGTTGGTTAGGAATATGAAAACTAACAACCTTACGAAAACAATCAATTTTAGCATGATGAGTGGTTAACCAATCAATTCCTAAAATCACATCAAAAGCAAGTATCTTTAAAGAGATAAGATCAACAGGTAATGTGATAGTGCCAACTTGGATCATGCAAGATTTATAAACTGTAGATGTAACGAAGGTTTCACCCAACGGAGTTTCAACATATAAGTTAAAGTCCAATTTCTCCGGAGTCAAGTTTAAACGTTAAGCACAAGCAGGAGAGATAAAAGAATGGGTAGAACCGGTATCTAGTAAAGTATAAACTTCGCAAGAATTCAAGATTAGCTTACCCGTGATCACCTCGTTCGGGTTTCTCGCGTTTTGGCCAGTCACGACAAACGCCCTTCAGGAACCACTGATTTCGACTTATCTGGGACAACTTTTGGAGTCACCATCTTCGCTGAACTTGGTTTTGCTACAGAACACTCTCGAGCTATATGACCCTCCTTTCCACAGTTATAACATACCTTGGATTGTTGTGGGCAGTTTGGGCTGATATGTCCCTCTTTCCCACATTTGTAATATACGACCGGTGGTCGTTCTCCTCCCCTAAAAACAGTTGATGTTTGTGCTGACGTCTTCACGTTATCATTGTTGTACCTTCTCTTCTTGAAATCTCCTCCTGACTCGCTCCTTCTATTATCACGACCACGATTACCACCAAAGTGGTTACCGCTTTTGTCCGAATGATTTCCTCCCTGCTGGTTTTCATTGCTTCGATGACTGCCGCCACCGGTATGACCCTAGTTGTGGTCCCTCGGTTGCATATACTCATTATCTCGCTCTAATAATTGAGCCCTGTTTACAACATCTGAATATAAAGAAAATTTATGAGAGATAAGATATTGTCGAATCTCGGGTTTTAGACCTCTCAGAAACATCCTTGTCATTCGTTCCTCATTTTCGACCAAATGAGGTGCAAACCTGGATAACTCTGCAAACTTCGCCTCGTACTGGGACACCGTCATGTTGTTTTGTTCCAGTCTGATAAACTCCACCTCCTTCATATGACGAATACTTTTAGGAAAGTACTTGTCATTGAACAGTTTTTGAAATGTTTCCCAGGACATGTTGAGTGCGTCAGGCTGGGTAGGCTTCACAGACTCCCACCAGTAGTCTGCCTCACCGCGGAACATAAAGGTGGCGAATGGAACCTTATGTTCCTCCGTGCATCCTAAGACATCGAATATCTTGGTAATTTGCTTGACCCACGTTTCTGCCATGATCGGATCCGGCTTTCCCTTAAATTCTGGTGGTCCCAATTCTTTGAACTGCTTAGCTGTGACAAACCGCGCGTTGTTATCATTTCCACCCGTATTCTGAACACGAGTCTCCCTCGTCTGATTTTGCATGAACTGCAAAAAGCTCCTAAACATTCCATCATTCATCGTTTGCTCGGTAACGTTGTTTACAGGAGGAATATTACCTTCCTGTTGCACGTTTCCCTGGGTGGTGATCAAAGGTGTCTCCACGGTCTGATTTACTCCATTATTAACGTTCTCAGCTGCCATTCTTAAATACTGCCATAAAACAAGGGTTAATAGTCATGTCATATATTATCCCTATACTCTGACCGACGAAATAAACACCAAATAAACTTAGTCAGGTCATACTAGCGAAGGAATTCCCCGTCTCTCCCCTCCTAGTTTTTGTCTCACATCTAAGCCAGGGATCATATCCCTAAGCTCTGATACCAACTGTGACGCCCCCAAAATAGGTATACAACACCCATTCTGAGTCGCCAAATACATGGTACAGAAAGAAAACTACAACTTCAATAATACAATTATAGTGCAAAATACGACAACACATACTGTGAGTTTAAATACAAATATTGTCTTCTGGACAATATCCATACTCAAATAAATCCTCATTACAATTATTCAAATACTATTTTACAGAAATAGTGAGGACTGCTAAAACAACTTTCTAGAACCATCACTACATATCCCGACTAGATCCTGCTATGTTCTCACCTCCTGAGAAGAAAAATGGAACAAAAAGGAAAAGGGTGAGCTCAACTAGCCTAGTAAAGAATATTATGACTAAGATAATATACAACAAATTATCGTTAGTCTTCAACAGAGAAAAATCTGATAGAATATAATCGACAACAAGTTTTAGATCAACAACTGCAGCGGAAACAGCAAACCATTAGAAGAGTCAAGTAGAGAATGAATTCTACTATCTTCTAAGATTTAAAAGTCCATCATCAATATTGTATCCCTGTAACATCAATTAATAATCATCTTTAACTAAATATTCATTTTTGCACTACAGGCCAAAGATATTCATTTGTATCACCAGTCGGTCATGTTCATCTCAACACCTGTTCATCTTTGCACTACAAGCCAAAGATATTCATCAAGTAATCATACATCTTTGCACTACAGGCCAAAGATATTTAGTAATATCATCATTTAGGACTGAGGATGATGAAAAATATCTTAAAGAGAACGAATCCAGTGAGACAGAAGGACAAATAGTAGGGATTCGTATAACAGTTTATCCAAGATCAATAATACTTCATAATAATCAATTGTGAAGCAGAATTCAAAAATAAAGATCAAAACATGGATACAATCAAAGATAGTAACCATAATAGACATCTTGGACAAAAAGAGAAAATTTTTATTTTTTGGTGAATAGTGTCGTATTCGTGAATAGTACCGTATACGTGAATAGTGTCGTATACGTGAATAGTAACCCCGACACAAAAAGTTTCAAATTTGATAAAAAAATCATATCAATATTTCAGCATAATGATATTGAAGAAAATAATATCATTAAGAAGAAAATAATATCCCTTACCTCAAAATATCAGTACTTCTGGTCGGAATACCGGTATAAGGCTGAAAGAAATTTACTCTGATGAATAGAAACTCTCAAAGTATCTAAATACTCACAAAATGCACTCAATAATCTAGAGAGAGAAAGAGAGAAAACTTGTTTCTGGTGTGATTTTTAATTCTAACTTAGCCCTCTATTTATAGAAAAATGTTAGCACGCCGAAGCAGACTTAACCTGCAACCTGATGGCTTTACCTGCTACTATTCCCATCCACCACATTTGAATAAAAATCTCAGTACATTTCTTCACCAACCAAGAGTGGGGCCCACCAATTCTATAATTTTTCATCAAAATGATAAACTCCGAAAATTTAACAATTTCTGAACCAGTCATCTCGTAAAATTCATAATAAATCATACGTTCATTTTTAACGGTTCAAAATTTGTGGACATATACTCAACTTATATATGTATAACATATCCAAAAATTACCACGATCCAACGGTCAGATTAAAAATTATAACCCCCGTAAAATATCTCAAAAACCCTGATTTTTAATACTTCCATTCCGACAAAAATACTGATAAAAACCTCAACATTAACTCCTTTATTTTTAACCACAAAAATATATCCCTCATTTATATCCACATAAAATAAATATTTCTTTATCATATGAATCAATAATTAATTATTCACAAATAATATTACAGAATCACATTTCTGACAACCAGGCCGTTCCTAGGAAAGAGGGGGTTTCCAATAAGGATTTCTCCTTACTGGCGTGCAATTAGATGACCAAACCTCTCCTTAGACAGAACTTTCTAGACATTGCCAATAATGTTATCTAATAATATTATTCAAATAATATGAATTATTGATCTGATAATGGAAAATACCGTGCAGCAACAATTATTGAAACAACAATAATATAAAATATCAACGCAACAATTATTGAATCAATAAAATAAAATATTGAACAATAACTACTGTAACAATTATTGAGTAGTGCCTTCTTACGTAAGAATCAATAATTGGTGCAATACTGTGTGCTACTGTATTTTAACCACCGGGTATTCCAACAGTATTAACGGTAACAACTACGCCGTTATTTATAAATAAATTATACTTGTCATTTTCTTCATCCAATCGCTTTCCTTTATGGGGCCCACAGAAGGCTGCGCCGTCGTACGAATATTCCCCGACAGCAAGAATATTCCACGACCAAACGAATATTTTTCGATAAAATGAATATTTTATAACCACTTGCTTATTTTGCAAAATTTGCACATTTCACCCATAACCAAAGTATTATATCAAATTAACCCCTTATTATTCACAATAATATTTAGAGAAAATTTGATTTTATTCATTAATAAGTTGGGGTCTTACAGGTAACTTTTGGTAATAACAATAAAGGTAAAATAATTGGAGTTGGATGTGTGGGTAACAAACACATAACCATTTCCAATGTTCAGTTAGTTACTGGACTCAGGTATAATCTTCTGTCTATCAGTCAATTATGTGATAGTGGTTTTAAAATATCCTTCAGTACACATAACTGCTCTATTTTTTATCAAACTGGTAAATTAATCTTTAATTGTCCTATATATCAAAACGTGTATACCTGTGACTTAGATGTATACACTCACTTAGATAACATTTGTCTTGTATCTGCAAATGAGGATCCTTGGCTATGGCATCGCGGACTAGGACACATTAATATGAAACTCATAAATAACATTTCTTCTAAAGAACATGTTCGTGGTCTTCTCAAATTAAAATTTTTTAAAGGCCACATCTATGAAGCTTGCGAATTAGGTAAACAAATTCATGCATCCCATAAACCTAAATTCACTGTGTCAACCTCTCAACCCTTAGAATTGATACAGATGGACCTTGTTGGACCTATCCCTAAACACAGCATGGGTGGTGCTGTATATATTCTAGTTTTGGTTGATGATTATTCACGATTTACATGGGTTGATTTTCTAAAATTTAAAAATGAGGCTATTAATTCTTTTTCTACTCTGTGTAAAAAGATTCAAAATCAACAAGGGAATTCTATTGTTTATATTCGATCTGATCACGAAAGAGAATTTGACAGTTCTGATTTCATTATGTTCTGTGATGAGAACGGTTTAAGTCATAACTTCTCTGCTTCTTATACACCTCAGTCAAATGGTGTAGTTGAAAGAAAAAATCGGTCTTTGCAAGAAGTGGCAAATACCATGTTAAATGAATATCGTCTTCCAAAGTATTTCTGGGCTGAAGCAGTAGCAACATCGTGTTACATATTAAACAAAGTTTTATTAAGACCATTTTTGCTCAAAACTCCCTATGAGCTCTACTATAAGAGAACTCCAAAAATAAACTATTTTCGTATTTTTGGGAGCAAATGTTTTATTCTAAACACCAAAGGACACTTACTGAAATTTGATCCTAAATCTAATGAAGGAATATTTCTTGGATACTCTCTTAATAGTAAAGCATACAGAGTTTTCAACAAAAGAAGTCTAGTTGTGGAAGAATCAATGAATGTAACTTTTGATGAAACTCAGCCTCCTCCAAAATATAAAGAACTGACTGATAATTATGTTGTCATTGAAAACATTCTCAGAAATATGGAAGAACCAAAACTAGATAATGCATCTCCACCTATTATTGAGAATCCCCTTGAAAATCCAAACCCTCAGTTGAATGATTTGCCCAAAGAGTCTCATGTTATTAAAAATCATCCTATAGAAAATATTATTGGAGATATTGAAAAGGAGTTATCACTAGTTCACAAGCACATAATCTAGCTGGTCATTTATCTTTCTTGTCTCAAATTGAACCTAAATTGATAAAAGATGCCTTACTAGATGAAGACTGGATAATGGCTATGCAAGATGAACTTGAACAATTCACTAGAAACAACGTATGGGAATTAGTTCCACAACCTGAGAATATTTCAATCATTGGAACTCGATGGGTATTTCGTAATAAACTTGATGAAAATGGAACTGTTATTCGTAATAAAGTAAGATTAGTTACATAAGGATATAATCAAATGGAAGGAATTGACTATGATGAAACATATGCTCCTGTTGCTAGAATTGAATCTATTCGTATGTTATTAGCATTTGCATGTCATAAGAATTTCAAACTATTTCAAATGGATGTGAAATCTGTATTTTTAAATGGTGTTATAGAAGAGGAAGTCTATGTTAAACAACCTCCTGGATTTGAAGATTTTAGTCATCCTAAATATGTTTATAAACTACATAAAGCTCTATATGGTTTAAAACAGGCTCCCAGAGCTTGATATGAAAGGTTGAGTAAATTTTTATTGAAAAATGGCTTTAAACGAGGAACTGTTGATACTACTTTATTCACTAAAAATAAAAATAATGATATTTTGGTAATTTAAATATATGTTGATGATATTATTTTTGGTTCTACTGACATCACTATGTGTAATGATTTTTCTGAAAGTATGAGTAAAGAATTTGAAATGAGTATGATGGGAGAATTAAGCTTCTTCCTTGGACTGCAAATCAAACAAGGAGAAAAAGGTATTCATATATCTCAGTCTAAATACTGTAAAGAAATGATTAAGAAATTAGGCTTAGAATCAGCAAAACCTCTTAACACTTTTATGTCAACAACGGATAAATTAATTACTGTCGAAAATGGAAAATCTATTGACTCAAAGAAATATAGGGGAATGATCGGAAGTCTATTATATATAACTGCTAGTAGACCTGACATCATGTTTAGTGTTTATAAATGTGCCAGGTTTCAAGCTGATCCTAAAGAATCTCACTTGACCGCAGTGAAAAGGATTTTTCGATATCTTAAAGGAACCACTGAATTAGGTCTATGGTATCCTAAGGATCAACAATTTAATCTAGTATATTTTTTAGACTCTAACTATGCAGGTCATCATGTCGATCGAAAAAGTATCAGTGGTACCTGCCAATTCCTAGGGGGATGCTTGGTTTCTTGGTTTTCCAAGAAATAAAACTCGGTATCTATTTCAACCACTGAAGCTGAATATGTTGCAGTTGCACGCTGCTGTGCTCAAATACTATGGATGAAACAAACACTTGCTGATTATAACTTGAAATTGACTGTGTGTCAATTTTATGTGATAATACTAGTACTATAAATCTAAGCAAAAATATTGCCTTGCATGCTAGATCAAAACATATAGACATTAGGCATCATTTTTTACGTGATCATGTTAATAACGGGAGTATTAAGCTAGAACATATTGACACTGAATTAAATATAGTTGATATATTTACTAAACCACTAAGTTCAGAAAGATTCTACAAATTAAGAGTTGAGTTAGGAATGCTAGATAATTCTTGTTAATTATTTTAATTTGTGTCTAAACTAATCTTAATTTATCCTCTACTTAATTATTTTTATAAACTATATATATGAATTCTTGATATTTTTATACATATATTTGCACATCCAATGGTCCAACTAATTCAAGCCGCGTCCCACTGATCCAACCAATCAAATTCAAGCATCAAACGCACACGGATCATGCTCCCAAACCGTCCGATCAAGACTAAGCATTGATCTCAGCCATTGGATCATGTTTTAAAAAGAAACACAACTCAGATTAAGTTATGGCCATTGATCATGATCTACTCAGCCTTCTCTAACGTTGGATCTCCTGGTAAAACAAACTATATATAGATAATTTTTATTTTTTATTCATTTTCTTCACTTCTCTTTCTCTCTCTTCTCAGCTCTCTTATCCGATTCTCTCTCTCTTGCCTCTCAGTCTGTCTTCTCTGGCTTACCCTCTCATCTTCTCTGATTTCTTCTCTCTATCTAATATACTTCTCCTATGACAATCTATCTTCAATATTCCAGTCTTATTCTTCTCTTAATCTTGATCAATCGATTTATGTTTCTCGCCAGTTAAGGTTTGTGTTAATTTTTTTTCGTGCTCTACAGTTTTACAAAAACATGCATGTGTTCTTCTCAGTTTTTTTAATCGCTTCTCTAGAATCTTAAGGTTTTGGTCAAAATTTTTCTCGAACACTTGCAAGTGTTCATTTTGTTTAAATTTTCTTAAAACCTCTGAAAAATTAATTATATGAATTTTTTTTGGGTTAGGATTTCTTTGTCGAACCAATTTTTTTTACTTTTTAACAAAAAATATTTTGGGGTTTCTGATCTTCTATCTGAATCTGAAAATGCGTATTCAAAGTTTTTCGAACACTAGTGTGTGTTCTTCTGTTAACCAAAATTAAAAGATTCTCAATTTTGATTAAACACTTAAAATCGTCTCTGTTTTAGTCTTCAAAATCCATATAAAGTTCTTCCAAATTTTCTTTGGGTTTTCTGACTTTTGTTAATTTTTTTTCCTTTGCAGAATACATTCTGTTTTATAAAATAAATCGTGTAATACTGGTAAAGATATGTTGTCATTTTTTCTACTTTCTGACATTTTTGTTCAAAACCCCAATTTTTATAAACCCAAACCTATTTGTTTACAATCACCTCATTTTATTTTAAACAGATTTGTTTCAGAAAATTTTTGTTACTACATAATTTTATTAAAACCAATCATCAATCTTTACGTTCTTCAAAATTGTTACTGACCTTTATTTTTTCCGTCATTATATATATATATATATATATATATATATATATATATATATATATATATATATATATATATATATATATATATATATACTATCTATAAAAGCATATCTATTTGTCTCTGCATCTTTGTTGGGCTCGCTACTGCTTTCGCTAAGAAATATGTCTCACGAAGAGCTTAGCATACTGAAACTGGTATATTATTGATACCACCTCAAGTGTAACTTCTCTATCTCTATGTATACTATTATGTGTGTGGATACTGATGTCCACTGGATTCATTTCTGTGTCTTATATAATGTGTGAATACTGATATTCACCGGATTGTTCATTGCATTAACTGCTCTATGATATCTCCATATAAGATTTGCTATTAATTTTCTTGCATTTTACCTGCATCTTTGAAAAATTGGTGCCTGAAATAATAATTTCTTGCAGAGTTTTATAAAACTTTTTCTGGCTGTAGTAATCATTCTTACGTTTGACTGAAAACTTTTATTCTCGGTGTTCTTCAACTGACATGTGGAGATTTTTTTTACTGATCACTGTTCCTTCTTAAATGACAGTTTTTAAACAGTGTTTACCCTACTGTTTAACTTTAATATTTCCTGTCCCTTGTTATTGTATCATCTTGTTACTTGCTCCTACACCAACTTATTAATTGCTACTTTAGTTTGATTACTTGGAGTGCATATTACCTGCCGCATTTCATATTTCTTTTCCCTATATATATATATATATATATATATATATATATATATATATATATATATATATATATATCAGGCATTTCAAAAATATGCATTTCTATGTGCAATCTTTTCTCAGTTTAATACTTTCTCATATCATTCCTGCATCCATACTAATCATGTCTAATATATTTTCTTCCAAACGAAAAGTTCTACCCCACAATTCTGAACTTCAATTTTCAAATGTTGTCCCACATCTTACTACTATCTCTGCTCAGTCTAAATATAGATCCATAAGACACAATCTTTGTCCTGGTAATGTCATCACATTTTATGGTTTTCCAAAACTATTTGACCACTTTAAAAATGTTGGGTGGGACTGCTTGGTTTCTTTCAATGACAAATCTATTTATCCTAGTCTCATTGCTGAATTTTATTCTCACATGGAGTTTTCAACTGACTCATCTGGATTACTAAAAAGCATTACGACTTGTATTCAAGGACAAACTCATATCATTGATGAATTATTTCTTGTCAATGCCCTACAGTTAACTCCTTCCACTCTCGAATTACCTAGAGTAAATTCGTATATTCATCCCTCTGGAATATCTGTCGAAGAATGCATGCTGTTTAAATTCAATCTATCTGTGGTAACTAACCAAATGGTACCAGCTATTTTGTTTGACTTTCCATGCAAAGTTGGTTTAGAGTTCTTAACTCCTGAGTGTCAATTTATAGTCAAAATCCTAAGACCAAATTTTATGCTTGTTCGTGATGATCGCAAAATGTTACCATTTGACTTGGAAATTATCAAGAGTTTATTAAATGAGTGTATGCCTTACAATCTGGCATATTTTTTGTTGTCTTCATTCGAATTCTGTTTTCAGAACAATTGTCTTGGTTTTGGTCTTCTTCTCACCCAAATATTCCATTATTTGAATCTTCCTCTGACCACTCATCAATCTCAGCATATTCCCACTATCAATATTATTGCTCACCTCAATCTGCCACCACAACCTCTCATTATCTTCAAACCTCTTGATAATGGACATCTTGAAACTACCATCAACTTGAGTTCAAAACTCGACTCTCTCAACAGTATGAATCAACTTCTCCTGCAAAATCAAACACTGCTTACTGAAAAATTGGAAGATATTCAGCTCTCCTTACACATTGTCAAAACCGTAGTCTGTTTGTTATTAGAGCACAACAACATGCTGCTGAATCCCTTCAATGCCAATACCACACCAGATTTCACTGTGTCTATTCCCCCACCGGTTGATCCAGAAGGCAATATTCCGGATATGTCTCATTTCTCTCCTCTTGATCTAGAGGACATCCAACTGTATGACCAAGTTGACTAACTATTTGTTTACCTTTATCTACTACTTCGGATAACTGTACTCCCTAATCCCTTACCCTTCTCTCGCTACAACTACCCTTGCTCCTAGTACTACTTATACCTCCTATTCTTGTATATATTTATTTTGGCTAACTACCTTTCAGTGCAGGTTTTCCTACACATTTTATGCAGCTTTCAGATTATCTTTTACCCCGTCATTTTTTATGATGACAAAGGGGGAGAAGAGAAATATGATTGATTGCTATAATTTGCCATTAATGGATTCTAAATATAAACTGCTATGATTGATTGCTATAATCTACCATGAATGGATTCTATAAAAACTACCTGCTATGATTAAATTTAAAAGGGTTCACAATTTAAGGGGGAGTTAAAACTAAAAATATTTTTATATAATTGTCATCATAAAAAGGGGGAGATTGATAGGTATACTGTGACAACCCCAAAATAGGTTCATTCCATCCAACCCATTCTGAGTCGTCAAATACATGGTACAAAAAATAACTACAATTCTATTACAACAATTGTCGTACAAAATACAATAACACATATGCTGTGAGTTAGAATACAAATATATACCAAATGTGACACATGTCCCAACCGTGGACAACACCTCACAGTAACACCTTACATAAAGGTATAGTCAAAAACTATTTTAGAAATTAGAATCTTTGGGAAGTGCTCAAGAAAACCTTCGTACATGAGAGGCCATGCGTCTAGGTTATGATAGATATCATATGGCCACAGAATTATCCTTGGTTGACCCAATATACCCCAAAGAAAAACGAGAAGATTACTATCATATTCTTCCCAATAGTGAGTCTTCTCTTGACTTATCATTATCTCCACTGTCTTTAATCGTGAATTATACTTCAAACAAATACCAAGATTATATAGGTAGTGCTCGTAGATATACTCAGCAAGTGGATGAGCACAATCCTGTCTTATGATGACACGAGGTTGTATATCATTAGACATCTTGTATGATAGTGGTAAAACATCCTTCCAACGTTGGGTTCGCTTCACCCAAGATGATTCACCAAATATAACTCCTAAATGATGACCACCGTTCTATTCCCCTGTTACTCCCGCTCGACCCAGCTACACTCTTATTACCTGAAAGGAATTGTGAACAGAAGGGTGAGCACAACTAGCCCAGTAAAGAATATCATGACTAAAGATAATTAAATTATCAATAGCCTTCATCAATAATAAATTAGAGATTTAGAACATATGGTAAATGATAAAAATTTCAACCATAGTTGCAGCGGAACGAGCAATCCATTAGAAGAGTCAAATAGACTACAAAGTCTATTATCTTCTCCATGTTAAAAATCCACCAACAATGTTTTATCCCTGTAACATCAATCAACAATTCTAGTCCACAATCATATGAATAGCTCATAATCATAATTGTAGTTCTAAATTCCTCTTCTCATCCAGGACGAAGATAATTTTCGTCACCTATCTTTACCTGAAACATCAAAGATCATAGTTACACCAAATCACATTTCATGTTCATAATCATACTAATAACTTCATCTTTGCACTACGGCCAAAGATATTCATTTGTATCACCAGTTGGTCATGTTAATCTCAACACCTGCTCATCTTTGCACTACATGCCAAAGATATTCAACAATAATTCATATTTGTACTACAGGCCAAATATATTAATATCTCAAAGAAATATATAATCATTTCAGAATTTATATAAACAATAATTATAACCATGTTGATCATTTCATCTTTACGCTTAAGCTAAAAATATTTAATTATAAATTCAATGGTCATGATCATACCAGTTAACAATTCATCTTTGCACTACATGCCAAAGATATTCCTCAGTAACGATCATACCAATAATTTACCCATCTTTACACTCAAGTGAAAGAAAAATTCAACATCAGGGTTATAAAAATGTTATATATGATAATAAAAATAATATGATCAACAACTGCATTTATTTTTAAGAGCAACAATCATAAATCAACGATAATTTGGTCAGAAAAAGAAACTAATTTTTGTCGTGAATAGTATCCGTGAATAGTAACTCATGAATAGTAACCCCGACACAAAAAAAGTAGAAATTCTACAATAAAATTTATACCAATATTTCGGTATAATGATATTGAAAGAATAACATTTCTTAAATTTATAAACAATTTATTTAAATTGTTTACACTTTACTAATTAATGCATTTAATCATCATAAAATGCCAACTCTTAAGATTTCATCATCAATAACCAAAACCCTCATAAAAAATCTGCATATACCTCATATAGGATTCTCAAGCCATAAAATCATATTTTCTAATTTTCTTACTTCACATAACATATTTAATTCATTTACTCATAACTAGTCTATTTTTATGAAAAATACTAAAGCAGTTCTAAAAATATTTCTTTTCTGGGATTTAGCAGAATATAGTCCCATATTGAACATATATTTTTCTCAAAATTTTTAAAACTCATTTACTATTTTTTATATGGCCAAAACAGCTGAATATTTAGACATTTATCATAAATTGTACTTTTATCCAAAAATTCTGAAATGTACAGAGTACACTGATATTATATAGATATACTTCCAATAAAAATTTCATCAATTTTGGAGTTAACCACAATGAATTATAAGCGATTACTTTTAAAATAGTCTTTTCTCATAAAATTCATAACTCTCAATCTAGATATCCAAAAATCACCATTTTTGGACACAATCAAGAAAACTCATCAAAATATCATTTCAAATTTTTTCAGAATTTTTGAAGGTCAGAAAAATTACGAAACTGGAAAATATAACAACTCTTAAAATCCCTTACTATCCCTTACCTCAAAAGTGCAGTATTTCTAACTGGAATGCAAAGCCGAAGGAAACTTACACTGAATAACAACTCTCACAGTATCTAAATACTCACAAAATATGCTTCATAATATAGAGAGAGAAAGAGAGAAATCTTATGTTTCTGGTGTGATTTTCAATTCTAACTTAGCCCTCTATTTATAGGAAAATGTTAGCACGCCGAAGCAGACTTAACCTGCAACCTGATGGCTTTACCTGCTACTATTCCCACCCACCACATTTGAATAAAAATCTCAACACATTTCTTCACCAACCAAGAGTGGGGCCCACCAATTCTAGAATTTTCTACCAAAATGATTAACTCCGAAAATTCACACTTTCTGAACCAGTCATCTCGTAAAATTCATAACAAATCATACGTTCATTTTTAACGGTTCAAAATTTGTGGACATATACTCAACTTATATATGTATAACATATCCAAATATTACCACGATCCAACGGTCGGATTAAAAATTATAACCCTCACAAAATATCTTAAAAACCCTAATTTGATTTTTAATACCTCCGTTTTGACAAAAATACAGATAAAACACCTCAACATTAACTCCTTCATTTTTAACCACAAGCATATATCCCTCATTTATATCCACATAAAATAAATATTTCCTTATCATATGAATCAATAATTAATTATTCACAAATAATATTACAGAATCACATTTATGACAACCAGGCCGTTCCCAGGAAAGAGGGGGCTTTCCAATAAGAATTTTTCCTTACTGGCGCGCAATTAGGTGACCAAACCTCTCCTTAGACAGAACTTTCTAGACATTACCAATAATGTTATCTAATAATATTATTCAAATAATATGAATTATTGATCTGATAATAAGAAATACTGTGCAGTGACAATTATTGAACAACAATAATATAAAATTTCAACGTAGCAATTATTGAATCAATAAAATAAAATATTAAACAGTAATTACTGTAACAATTATTGAGTAGTGCCTTCTTACGTAATAATCAATAATTTCAAAAATACTATGCAATACCGTGTGCTACTGTGCAATAACGCGTATTACTGTATTTTAACCACCGGGAATTTCAACAGTGTTAACGGTAACAACTACGCCGTTATTTGTAAAAACTCAAATTTATCATTTTTTTCACCCAACAGTTATTCTGTTATGGGGCCCACAAATGGCTGCATCGCCGTACGAATATTCTCCGACAGAAAGAATATTCCACGACCAAACGAATATTCCCCGACAACAATGAATATTTTATAACCACTTGTGTATTTTGAAAAAAAAATTCATATATCACCCTTAACTTTAACATTTATCAATTTAACCATTTACTGAATAGTAATTATAAGAAAAATTGAATACTTTTATTTCATAAAATTCGGGGTCTTACATATACTTTTATTTTAGATTTTGACGAAAATAATTATGCTTTAAATAAATATATAATTATTTATTTAAGTTATTATTTTTTGTTTGAATTAATTTTTATTGACCTTGATAAATTATATGTCAAGTGTTAAATAAATTAATTCATATAATATTCATGGCAAGAAAACCCTATTTCTTTTTATAAACCAAAGTTGGGCAAAAATATTTTATGCATGCATACTAAAACATGTTGTATTAATATATAGACAATACTATATATATATTCCGTATCTATATACTATATATTATATATACATATATATAATATTATACTTTATACTACCAAATTTATAATATACTATATATATATATATATATATATATATATATATATAAGTGTGATTAATGTGCATATGGTAAAAATCATGTGTGTGTGTAAGTGACAAACAATTCGGGACTAATATTTAAAGCATGTGTTGGCTGGCATGTGCTTTAAACATATTGGTCAAATAAGCAATAAATGCTCAGTAGATGAAAAATAGCCTAGGCGGTTTTCAATCTACTACTGCGTAAAAGCTTAGCTAAATCTGGAACATTCAATTCAAAAATGTTTGATCATAACCGTGCAAACAAAAATCAATTTTCAAAATTACAATTTTACCCCAACTTCAAAAATTCTATAAATAGGGAGTATTTCATTCATTTGGTTTTTACCAATTTTAGTGAAAATAAAATAATACTCTCATGCCTACATTCTCTCTAAGTTTTATATCTCTTCTTACAAAAGGTTCTGAATTTTTGAAGAGAAAAATTGGTCTAAGTATTGAGATAAGTTTGATTTCTGTTAAATTATTTCTCACTTGAATTTTATCTATAGATATACAAATACATATTGTTCTGCACAATTTTATATATCCATATTTCATCTATTTATCAAATAAAAGGATACTTGGGCGCCGCAAGGCTACGGAGATAAACCTCTACGGAGAGGAATCCGACCGTACTATTCCTTATAGTCTTCAGTAACATTTTATTGATATTATTTATATAAATATTATAAAATAGATACGACACTTGATAGCTCAAAACAACACTGAGATACTGCTCCAAAAAGAGTAGTCATCCGAACAGGATTTGATAATCGTAGAGATCTATTGAAAATATTTATATAAATATCAATTGTGAAAATTATAAATTCTGTCAAACTTGGGCGCCGCAAGGCTACGGAGATAAACCTCTACGGAGAGGAATCCGACCGTACGATTCCTTATAGTAGTACCAAGTGACACTATTTATAAAAATTCACATAATAGATAAAATATTCTTATATATTATTTGACTTAAACAAATAATATTTGTTATATCAGTTTATGTTTAACTGAAATTTTACTTGATAAATATTGTTTAAATTGAATTATTCTTTTCTTCAAGAATTGATATTTATATAAAAGGAACAATTCTATATTATCCATAGAAAAAACACTCTTTATTTTATAGAATTGTTAAGTCCTGATAAAGTGCTTCAAATATCATATTCTTGCTTAATCAGAAGCATTAGTAGATCCAACCAAAATTTATATATGCTTTACAGAAGCCTTTTATTGAACATAAAAGTACTTGAACTTTCAAATTAATATATACTGTCCAAATTTATATCTGCTTATTTGAGAAGCATTAATCTGTACTTAACTTTTATCAGCTTATTGAAGAAGCACACTTTGTTGTAAACTCATTTGTAAACAGAGAAAGAATTAGAGTTAGTTTATTTTATGTATTTGTGAGAAAGACAACTAATTCCTTGACCAGGACCAGAGTCTTAGAGTGGTCAGCGGGAAGTTAGGTCTCTAATGCACTTGTGAGGTGAGGAAGAGGCTGTTGTTTCAAAACCAGAGCATAGAATAGAACTAATCTTAAAGAGGTGGTGTAACTACACTTGAGGAAGGAGCGGGGTGCTTGCTGTCCAAGATAGAATAGTTGAATAGTTGAAAGTTTGTCTATAAAACTTTGTAAAGGCTTCTCCGCCTGTTGAAGGAGTTTTATTACTGATAGTAATTGGATCTCAAGTTCCAAGTAGGAATTTGAGACTGGACGTAGCAACATACCAAGGGGTGTATGTTGTGAACCAGATAAATCTCTGTACATTGTGATTAAATTTTTTATCTTGCATGCTAATTGCTAAAATTGTTAATTAATAACTAAAAATTTAAAAAAGGCTTAAACATAATTTTTAACTGGTAATAATCTATTCAACCCCCGCTTCTAGATTATTATTAGACTTTCACAGGACACAAGTATGTTTCCTAGTAACTGACAGGTGCCACTAGTGCTTTTTTTATCTATTTTGTATCCTACAAAATCAACATCTGTATATCTTGTTAGTTCAAAGGAGGACTCCTTGGGATACCAAAGTTCCAAGTGAGGTGTACTCTTGAGATACCTGAAAATTATTTTTACAGTAATTAAGTTTGATTCCTTAGGATCAGCTTGAAATCTAGCGCATATGTAAGTTGCAAACATTAGATCTGGTCTACTAGCAGTTAAATATAGAAGGAAGCCTACCATACATCTGTATTGAGTTATATCAATACTCTTACCCTTTTCATCTTTGTCAAGCTTGGTTGCTGGAGCAATTGGGATTTTCATGGGAGAAATTGATTCCATGTCATACTTCTTAAGTAAGTCTTTAGTATACTTGGCTTGGTTTATGAAGATTCCTTCATCAGTCTACTTTACTTGCAGTCCAAGAAAGAAGTTCAGCTCACCCATCATGCTCATTTCAAACTTGCTCTGCATAAGCTTGACAAATCTCTTACATTATTTTTCATCAGTAGAACCAAAGATAATGTCATCAACATATATTTGGACTAGTAAGACTTTATCTTTATGCTTTTTAAGAAATAATGTGGTATCTACTCTACCTCTTGTGAACCCATTTTCAATAAGAAAGTTAGTTAGTGTTTCATATCATGCTCTAGGTGCTTGTTTAAGACCATATAAAGCTTTGTCTAATCTATAGACATAATTAGAGAGAGTTGGATTGATGAAACTTGGAGGTTTCTCTACGTATACTTCTTCTTGAAGTTCTCCATTCAGGAATACACTTTTGACATCCATCTGAAATACTTTAAATTTCATGTGAGCAACAAAGGCAAGAAATATTCTGATGGCTTCTAATCTGGCAACAGGTACAAAGGTCTCATCGTAGTCAATGCCTTCTTCTTGAGAGTAACCTTTGGCAACTAGTCTTGCTTTATTCCTTGTTATTACTCCATCTTCATCCATCTTGTTTCTGAAGACCCACTTGGTGCCAATGACTGGATGGCTCCTTGGTCTTGGAACTAATCTCCATACTTTGCTTCTTTCAAACTGATTTAGTTCCTCTTGCATGGCTTCTATCCAACTTGAGTTGTAAGACCCCAACTTATTAATAAATAAAATCAAATTTTCTCTAAATATTATTGTGAATAATAAGGGGTTAATTTGATATAATTCTTTGGTTATGGGTGAAATGTGCAAATTTTGCAAAATAAGCAAGTGGTTATAAAATATTCATTTTGTCGGGGAATATTCGTTTGGTCGTGGAATATTCTTACTGTCGGGGAATATTCGTACGACGGCGCAACCTTGTGTGAGCCCCATAATGGAAAGCGATTGGATGAAGAAAACGACAAGTATAAGTTATTTATAAATAACGGCGTAATTGTTACCGTTAATACTGTTGGAATACCCGGTGGTTAAAATACAGTAGCACACGGTATTGCACCAATTATTGATTCTTACGTAAGAAGGCACTACTCAATAATTGTTACAGTAGTTATTGTTCAATATTTTATTTTATTGATTCAATAATTGCTGCGTTGATATTTTATATTATTGTTGTTTCAATAATTGTTGTTGCACATTATTTTCCTTTATCAGATCAATAATTCATATTATTTGAATAATATTATTCGATAACATTATTGACAATGTCTAGAAAGTTCTGTCTAAGGAGAGGTTTGGTCATCTAATTGCGCGCCAGTAAGGAGAAATCCTTGCTGGAAAGCCCCCTCTTTCCTGGGAACGGCCTTGTTGTCATAAATGTGATTCTGTAATATTATTTATGAATAATTAATTATTGATTCATATGATAAGGAAATATTTATTTTATGTGGATATAAATGAGGGATATATTTTTGTGGTTAAAAATGAAGGAGTTAATGTTGAGGTTTTTATCAGTATTTTTGTCGGAATGGAGGTATTAAAAAATAGGGTTTTTGAGATATTTTGCAGGGGTTATAATTTTTAATCCGACCGTTGGATCGTGGTAATTTTTGGATATGTTATACACATATAAGTTGAGTATATGTCCACAAATTTTGAACCGTTAAAAATGAACGTATGATTTATTATGAATTTTACGAGATGACTGGTTCAGAAATTATTGAATTTTCGGAGTTAATCATTTTGGTAGAAAATTCTAGAATTGGTGGGCCCCACTCTTGGTTGGTGAAGAAATGTGCTGAGATTTTTATTCAAATGTGGTGGGTGAGAATAGTAGCAGGTAAAGCCATCAGGTTGCAGGTTAAGTCTGCTTCGGCGTGCTAACATTTTTCTATAAATAGAGGGCTAAGTTAGAATTAAAAATCACACCAGAAACAAGTTTTCTCTCTTTCTCTCTCTAGATTATTGAGTGTATTTTGTGAATATTTAGATACTTTGAGAGTTTCTATTCATCAGAGCAAGTTTCTTTCAGCCTTATACCGGTATTCCGACCAGAAGTACTGATATTTTGAGGTAAAGGATATTATTTTCTTCTTAATGATATTATTTTCTTCAATATCATTATGCTGAAATATTGATATGAGTTTTTATCAAATTTGAAACTTTTTGTGTCGGGGTTACTATTCACGTATACGGTACTATTCACGAATACGGCACTATTCACCAAAAAATAAAATTTTTTCTTTTTGTCCAAGATGTCTATTATGGTTACTATCTTTGATTATATCCATATTTTGATCTTTATTTTTGAATTCTGCTTCACAATTGATTATTATGAAGTATTATTGATCTTGGATAAACTGTTATACGAATCCCTAATATTTATCCTTCTGTCTCACTGGATTCGTTCTCTTTAAGATATTTTTCATCATCCTCAGTCCTAAATGATGATATTACTGAATATCTTTGGCCTGTAGTGCAAAGATGTATGATTACTTGATGAATATCTTTGGCCTGTAGTGCAAAGATGAACAGGTGTTGAGATGAACATGACTGACAGGTGATACAAATGAATATCTTTGGCCTGTAGTGCAAAGATGAATATTTGGATAAAGATGATTATTAATTGATGTTACAGGGATAAAATATTGATGATGGACTTTTAAATCTTAGAAGATAGTAGAATTCTTTCTCTACTTGACTCTTCTAATGGTTTGTTGTTTCCGCTGCAGTTGTTGATCTAAAACTTGTTGTCGATTATATTCTATCAGATTTTTCCCTGTTGAAGACTAACGATAATTTGTTGTATATTATCTTAGTCATAATATTCTTTACTGGGCTAGTTGAGCTCACCCTTTTCCTTTTTGTTCCATTTTCTTCTCCGGAGGTGAGAACATAGCAGGATCTAATCGGGGTATGGAGTGATGGTTCTAGAAAGATGTTTTAGCAGTCCTCACTATTTCTGTAAAATAGTGTTTGAATAATTGAAATGAGGATTTATTTGAGTGTGGATATTGTCCAGAAGACAATATTTGTATTTAAACTCACAGTATGTGTTGTCGTATTTTGCACGACAATTGTATTATTGAAGTTGTAGTTTACTTTCTGTACCATGTATTTGGCGACTCAGAATGGGTGTTGTATACCTATTTTGGGGGCGTCACATGAGTCTTCCATAACATCTGCTATTTTCTTGGGTTCCATTTGTGACAGAAAGCTCAGATAGAAACACTCATTTTGGGTGGCAGCTCTTGTTTTAACTCTTGCATTTGGATCTCCAATGATTAAGTCTTGAGTGTGATCTTTTTCCTATCTATTTCCTATTGGAACATCTGCCCTGATGCCTTCTTGTCTGAGACCTTCAAGATCAATTTCTGCTTCTTGATATAGAGGATCGCTGTCTTGCGTAGTCCTCTCTACGATCTCATTTCCTTGCTCGACGATTTTATTTTTTGGAAATACGATCGTGGTGTCGAGCTCGACGACCTCGTTCGTAGTGTCTGAACTGTCATTCGTAGTGTCTTGAGGCACTGCTTTGTCCAAGTCTATTTCATCAAAGATGATGTGAATCGAGACTTCAACACTCAACGTTTTCTTGTTGAACACTCTATAGGCCTTACTGTCTGTGGCATATCCAAGAAAGATTCCTTCGTCTGACTTGGATTGGAACTTTGTCAGATACTATTTCCCATTGTTAAGAATGTAGCATGCACATTCGAATACATGACAATAGCTGACACTTGGCTTCCTTCCTTTACACAGTTCGTAGGGAATCTTCTTTATCGTAGAGTGTATGAGCAATCTGTTCTGAGTGTAGCATGCAATGTTGATAGCTTCTGCCCAGAAGTATTCAGGCAGATGAGTTGCTGCTAGTAGAGTTCGTGCAGCCTCTATCAATGTTCTGTTCTTTCTTTCAGCTACTCCATTTTATTGAGGAGTTCATGGAGCTGAGAAGTTATGACTGATGCCATTGTTTGTGCAGAACTGGTCCATCTCAGAGAAGTCGAATTCTCTGCCATGATCACTCTTTATAGCCTAAATTTTCCCCCCTTTCTCGTTCATCACCAGTCTGAACATCTTGATTACTTGGGAGCTTATTTCATCTTTTGAGTTTAGAAAGAACACCCATGTGAATCTAGTGTAGTCATCCACCACGACCAGAGAGTATCTCTTCCCTCCAAGGCTTGTTATTGGAATTGGCCCAAAGAGATCCATGTGAAGCAGTTGCAGAGGCTTGTCGATTGAGTTGATAGTTTTGCTCTTGAATGAGCTTCTAGTCTTCTTTCCAAGTTAACATGCATTGCATGGTCTTTCTTTGACGAAGTTGAACTTAGGTATGCCTGCAACTAGATCCTTGGAGGCCAGTTTAGACATGCTTTTGAAGTTGAGATGAGACAATCTCCTATGCCATAACCAGCTCATTTTTTCATATGCTTTAGCCAGAAAGCATATCGTCTCGTCCGAGCTTAGTTGATCAAGATTAACAGTGTAGACATTTCCTTCTCTTGTTCCGGATAGCTTTATAGAGGATGTCTTTAGATCTCTGACTGACATTGATTGTTGAGGAAGGTGACTTGTTGACCCTTGTCGCAGAGTTGGCATATGCTCAGGAGATTGTGTTGAAAACCTTCCACATAGGCTACTTTACTGAAGGACACTGTACCATTCCTAACTGATCCATATTCTCTTTTCTTGCTAGAGCCATTGTCTCCGAAGATGACTGATGGACCCTCCTTCTCTATGAAGTTAGATAGAAGAGCTTTATTCCCAGTCATGTGCCTTGAGCATCCACTATCCAGATACCAGGTTGTGATCGTGGAGCTTGGTTCCCGTGGTAAGATAAAACTCTCATTTTGGTACCCATACTTGCATGGGTCCTACTTTGTTAGTACATTTGGGGACCCAAATTTGCTTAATTTTGGGTCTCACATGCATAGGATTATGGTAGCATATTGCAGCTTTATGACCAGTCTTATTACATACAAAGCATCTAATATGATGCATGCTTGTGTGTGTATATGGATTCTTCCTCCATTTGGACTTATGTGGGTTCTCAGCAGTCCTTCCTTTAAACTGACTCTCCTTTTTCCATGTATCCTTGAGTTTCATGATTTGTGAGGAGTGAGCCTTATCTCTACTGTTCCTTCCTGGTTGGTTAGTGGAGTTGATTTTACTCGACTCTACTATCCTTCGAGGTTGGAGAGTAATGACTGAGTTACTCTTCTCTTTTCTGAAACCTAGGCCAGCATGGGATCCTTTATTCCTTGGAACATGGATTGGATCAGAAGAGCAAGGTTGGACTGGTTCTACCTTCTGTGAGGATTTCACAAATGTAATGCTTCTACTAAAACTTGAAGTATTACTAGTGCTAGTTTCCTTTATCTTTTCCACACAGGCTCTGAGGTGGATTCCCCAAAGCCTAAACCTGTTTTTTCAAATGCACTTCTCTGACTGGAGATCAGGGAGTCCATGGATGAAGAGGGCTTATTCCATGTAGAGATTGTCCTTACTAGTTCCTCAATTTTAGAGGTTAAACTTGACTCTCTTTGTGCATTGAGCTCATTGGTCTGTTTTAAGAGCTTATTCTCAGTTTCAAACTTGGAGAGAGAGTCAGTACTTAGAAGGGTTGTTTCCAGTTTTTCCTGAACTTTCTCTTTCTCCTTTTGAAGAAGTGAATAATCTTTGGACAGAACTCTGAACCATTTCATGTATTGATGCAGATCAGATGTTACGCCATGTAGTGCAGTTCTTAAATCATCAATGTCTACATCAGGAGAATTAAAGTCAAATACCTCATCTAAACTTATTCATGAATGTCAGAGCTCTTCTTATCCTTCGCATGTTTGGCCATCAGGCAAAGATTTGTCATTTGAGGATCTTCATCATCTCCAGATTCGGGAGTTGAGTCGTTGTCTGAGTCACTCCACGTTCATCCAACTATAAGACCTTTGTCTTTCTCTTGAGGCCTTTTGTTGCCTTTGAATTCTTTCTTTGAATTTGATTTCTTCTGCAGTTCTTCTCTAAGAGGTTTGTTGCAGTTTGCAATGAAATGGCCAGGCTTCTTGCAGTTGTAGCATAGATCATTTATCTGCTCCTGGCTGTTGTAGTTGTTGACTTTCTTCGGTTTGCTTATTCTGCCTTGACGCATGAACCTTCTGAGTCTTCTCACCAGCATTGCGAAGTCCTCATCATCATCTTCATCATAGTCAGAGTCATTTTCAGTATTGGCTTTGGAGATGTTGTCAGTTGCTTTGAGAGCAACCCCTTTATCCTTCTTTCTTCCTTCAGATAGAGTTTCTTCTCGTTGAGTCAATTCCAATTCATATGTAAGAAGGTTGCCATATAACTGTTGAACAGTCATTTCATGGAGATTCTTTGATTCTTTGATGGCAATGATTTTGTCATCCCACTTGCTAGGTAAAGCTCTCATAAATTTTATGATTAGATCTTTATTTGGATAGATCTTTCCATAGGCTCGGAGAGAGTTTAGCAGTACATTAAATCTTTCGTTGGTGGAAGTGACATTTTCTCCTTGAACGTGTGCAAACATTTCATATTGCTGAGTCAGGAGAGATTTCTTATTTTCTCTGACTTCTTCTGTTCCTTCATGCATGATGAGCAATGCTTCCCATTCCTCCTTTGCTGTTTTGTTATTGACCATATTCTCGAACAGATCATCTTCTAAGGATTGGAACAAAATATTTTTGGCTTTTTTGTCGAGCTGGACAACTTTCTTTTCGTTATCAGTCCATTCTTCTTTAACCTTGATCTGGAATCTGTTTGGATCGTCTGAAGTTGGTGCAAGCTTTGTAGGAATGTAGGGCCCATTTTGAACAGTTTCAAATAGATCTTCATCTATTGAATCCATGTAGGCTTGCATACGAACTTTCCAGTTGGCGAATTTTTCTTTGTTGCACATAGGTGGCTTGCTGCCTCCTCCAGTCTTTGATTCGCTTATCAGATGTGCCATTGGATCTACTTAAGCTTTGTAGACTATTTGATAAAACCTGCTCTGATACCAATTTTTAGTTCCCAGAGGCACAATAGTTATCTAGAAGGGGGGTTGAATAGATATTTTAAATTCTTTTTTGAAATTCTTGTTGATTTTGATAATAACTTAAACACAATGGAATTATAAGGTGTTTGTTTCCCCTTTAAGATATAGCAAGTTAATAAGTGTTAAGCAGTTATAGCAAGAATATAAAAGACACAGTGTTTTTAAGTGGTTCAGAGCACTTAAAGCTCCTAGTCCACTCTTCTATTCCTCGAGTAGGAAATCCACTAAGGATATCTTTACACTTTCTGAATCTCACAGATTCCTTCAAGACCAGCAGTCTTAGAACTGTTAGGTTTGTAATATTCATGAACGCAATCAAATTGCACAAAATAGCGAAAACGTGGAAAAAGCAGAGTTTAAAATTTTACAAACCATATACCAGGATCACCCTTTATGTGCAATTATTAATTAAACGAAAAAGAAAGAACAAGAATCATACCCTTGAAAATCCGAGCTTCCTCAGGTACAAGTTCACCTCCAATCCTTTTCGCGTCCAACTTGAATCCACCGGGTTTGGTTCCTTCCTTTGATCAACGTTAGCCACCCAAGTGTTTGGCCTCTAGAGGTGATCCACCAAAGAAGAAGAAAGATCCAAGAAGATGAGTGTTTGGCAAAATCCTAGTTTTTTTATCTCTATAGAAAAGGAGCGTACTCTCCAACTGTTGGAATTTGCGTATCTTTGATATCTGATATAAGACTCCTCTTATAAAGATATCAAGTAACCCTATTAAAAATAAGGTATTATTTATTTAATTAAATTCTTTTAATTAAATGGGCTCCCTAATCTTATTAGAGATAATTAATTAAACTCCTTTAATTAATTTTCCCTCCTAATTCTATTAGGAATAAATGAGAGTACTTATATTAAATTAATTCTTAAACTCTTTTAGAAATTAAAATAATAATAATTGTAATAATATTAATAAGACTCATCTTATTAATTTATATTTAATATTTCTAAAATATTAAATAATAAATATTAAGCTATTTAATTTATTCTATCACCATAGATTAAATTAAATATACATAACATATTATTACGATTATGTCATTAACTTCTTAAATAATTATTCTTCCTTTTATGGTGTGACCCTTTAGGTTCTCCATATTAAACCGGTTGTGAATAAATCAATTAGAACAATTCTAATCTTATTTAAATAAATAAATTAAACGATTAATTTATTTAAATAAATAATATTTATTCTACAACAGGGATAAGTCTCCCTAGCGATCAACGACTTTCCAGATAATATAGATTTCAATATTAATCATAAAAGAACATTTGAGTAAATAGTTATCGTACAATTCAATCCTTCCACCATACAATGTCCCAATTAAATATAAGACATGGAATTACTATGAAGTCTTATTTTATTTAATTATATGTATTTCGACTCTTAAATGCACAACACCAAATAATGCAAATTAGAAACTCCTTTCTAATTTCATTTTGTCTTGGCCAAGGACTACTAGGTTGTCATTTATCGAATCGCATATGACATTTCTCTTCTTTTACTAAAAGTGGTAGATTCTTTATTGATCATACATTATCTCCATGTACAACTTATTATACCCAAGCATACCCTTTGATATACCCTAAGGGTCTTAAGAAATAAGTCAAAGTATAACTCATCATACACAAGATACTATGATGATCTCAAGTCCAAGGATCACTTGTACTACTATCACTACAGGAATTCCTATTGACAAGCAAGTAAAACTCTATTAGGTATTCCTTTGCGAGCCACGTTCAGTGAACTTATTCTCTAATAAGCACCTACATACTTGCTTTAGTGTCTCCACACAAATGATCATGAGATCAATCATCCTCATCCAATGAGCAAGCAATGTATGTACCAATCTATCTGGATTCACTAATCCCCAATTTAGTAATCCAACGATTGGGAACTATTTTAGTTTTAAGCTTTCTAAGAATTTAGATCTCATTAGAATGATCATCATCATTATTCTAAAAGCATTGCTTAAAACTATGGGTTTATCACATATTATAAAACAACATCATGTAGATAATTAAAAGCCTTTAATAAATTAATACTTTTTATTAATAAATGAATAAGATTGTTACAAAGTATATGTTTTATCATCAAACATGATTGGCTTGTGTGCATACTACTTTCAATCTCCCACTTGCACTAAAGCCAATCGTCATGGTATCTCATACTCTTCTTCTTTAAGTGACGATTATCCTGCTGTTGGATAAGCTTCAGTAAATGGATATGTAATGTTGTTCTTGAGAGTCCACTATCTCTATAGTGATTTCTCATCTTTCAATGATTCCTATAATCAAATGAAAGTGTCACAACACATGTTTAGATCCAAGATGAGACTTAGAAACTATTTCTAGTTCTGTAATGAACTTTTCATCCAAACAATCAACTTGTAGCTTCATTTATAGTTATATACTTTGTCTTTATCACTAAACCATCAACTCTTTGTTGTTTGAAACCTTTCTAATTCACTGCACCACCGTTCAAGGTAACGCTTTACCTTAAAGTAGATTTTCTGTCGTCTTGGTCTGTCTGAAAAAACTTGAGTCTGTAAAGCCCTCTAGTTTTAATTCAGACCCACCATGTATGATCACATCTTTAGTGCCGGTTAAGTACTTTAAGATATTTTTCACTGTCTCACAGTGAACCTCTCCAGAATATGACGGATCAACATCAGGTCTCATACATTTCATTGCATACATGATAGTTACTCATGCGATCTCTCTTTTTAGAGTCTATGGGGACTATTAAGAGAGACAAACTCCATGGCTCATCAACATGAGAAATCTCTTGGAGTTTGCCATGCTAAACGACTTTAGCATCAAATGAATATACGTTCCTTGGATTAAGTTGAGCATCCTCTTGAATCTATCTATATAGATTTTATCCCCAATTAAGATACTCTTCCCAAATCATTCATGGAGGAATGTTTAGACAACTTTATCTTTATTGATTGTTGCATTAGTATGTTATTCCTTATCCGTAGTATATCAAAATATAATACTAGAAATATCACAATGCTCCCACTAACCCTTTTGTACACACTAGGTTCATTCTTGTTTTTGATAAAATCAAACCTTTTTGATTGTCTCATCAAAACGAATGTTCCATATTTGAGAAGCTTGCTTCAATCCGTTTCTCTGAGTGTCTACAACTCTTACCTTATCGTATGTAACTGGAACATCATCTTCTATGATGTGTACCTCATCATCATCATCTATGATGAATTCATACCTCCTAGGTATCTTCGGTACTATTCCAGATTTACGATTCGGTTGTGGTACAATAGGTCTATCTACAGGTTTCTCTTATTTGACTCATAGTGATTTGTGGTTCTTGAACTCTTCAAGATCTATTATCCTCTCCCTAGACCCTTCAATGATAAACATCTTTATCTTAGAAGGCATTATGTTTCTCAATAAACACCTTTTCCTAAGTAGGATTATAGAACATATACCCTAAACTTACTTTAGGATGTCCTACAAATCTGTACTTGTCAAATTTTGTCCCAAGCTTATCCTTTGAAACCTTTTCACATAAGTTGGACAACCCCTTATCTTAACATACTTAAGATTAGGAATCCTCCATGTCCATAACTTTTTATGGAGTCTTGGGGCCAGATTTTGAGGTTACCTTTTCGTAGATATGCATCCATTTCTAGGATATGTTCCTAGAAGGATACTGGAATGTCGGTAAAATCATTATGGACCGCACTATGTCCAACAAGGAGGCGTCCATTATGAGAAAACCATTTAAGATGATCTAGAAACTTATTGCACAAGTATTTATTCCTTTATCTAATCAAAGAATCTTAATACTTTGTCAATTTGTTTCATTTCTGAATTCTTTGAACCTTTCAAATAATTCACACTTGTATTTCAACAAATACATTTAACTCTTTGAATGATCATCTCTTTTTCTTATACTAGTTTGTTCAATTTGCAAAATTATTTTCACGTAAGTCAAGTATATAAAATCCATTAAGTAATATTCCAGTTCTATACAAAATATTATTATTATTATAAATAGAACAACAATTGTTCTTAAATATAATATCAAAGATTTCATTGCCCAACAATAAAATGGAAGTAATATTTCTAACAAGAACTGGAATACAATAACAACTTATTAACTTAATAGATTTGCCCGTTGGCATTGCTAAACTATAAGTTTCTATGGATAATGTGGCAACCTTTGCTTCATTTTTCACACATAGGATTACTTATATTTGTTTAGCTTTCTACTTCTGTTTAGTCCCTTCATAAATCTATATTTATGATAACCAAAGTCGGTATCTAATACACAAGTAGAATCTTGACTTAAAAAAAATTTATTTTAAATCATGAACAAATTTATATTTGTAACCGAAACTTCACTAAACTTCTTTGGTTAGCCTCTGCAAGATGCTTCTCGCAATTTCCTTTCCAGTGTTCAGGCTTATTGCAGTGGAAGCAAACTCATTTGCTATCCGTATCAGTTTTGTTCTTATTATCCTTTACTTTTGCCTTTTATATTTACCTTCTTAGAATCGTTCTTCTTTTCAGAAGATCCTTTGGCCCCTATCAGTAAGACTTGGTCTTTCTTGATTGGAAAGTGACTCTCAACATTTTTCAACATGTTAAGCAAATCAGCGAGGCTGATATCTAGCTTGTTCATATGAAAAATTCACAACAATTGTGAAAGGAGTCTGGGAGTGAGTGCAAGATCAAATCTTGACTCAACTCTCTATCCATGACAAAACTCGTTATCCTAATTGATCAATCAAATTGATAATGTTAAAGATTTTTATCTGTACTGTAGTGTCATCGATCATTCTAGATCAAAAGAGTTCCTTAGATATCTGATATCTATCAGTCCTACTTTCCTCACCATCAACTACTTGATGTGCAGGAATATAGTAAGAGCATCCATAGTTTCATGCTGACGCTGAAGCTCGTTACTCATGGATGCGAGCATGATGCATTGAGCCAACTGTGCATCATCTTGCCACTTTCTAAAAGTAGCAATCTCTTCCTCAGAGGCATTGTCTGTAACCATTGCAGGGACAGGCGTATTAAGGACATAAGATAGCTTTTCAGCCATGAGAACTATTCTCAATTTTCTTAACCAATCCATTTAATTCGATCTGGTTAATTTAGCATCTAATATGCTTCGCAGTTATAATAATTTAGACATTGTAAAATTCTGTAAATGAATTTGTAATTAACAACATTTTAGCATATATTTTTTATTAATTACCAAAATAATTAGGTCTTATTTTAAATTGGTAGCTCCCACTATTTTCTTCAAACTATATTACCCTCACTTATATAGTTCGGCAAAATCTAATTAAAGATTTGTTAGTGAGAATAAGGATCCCATTTCAAATGTATATAGACTTGTGGTGACACAACAAACTATATATAAATAAATAGGTAGACAACTCTTGTCAATTACATCAACTATGCAACTCCTTGTATTTTGCCTCTTAGATCATAATGGTCAAGTGTGTGCACATCCGAACTAAAATGATCCAAGTTAAGTCCAACCTAGCACTCCATATATTCAAAAAAAAAATATCGTCCTTGTGGTGACACAACAAAATAATATTGTTCAATTTTCTTTATAAGCATCAAATGTGATAAATTAACATCTTAAATACTTAATACTTGCCTTGTGGTGACACAACAAACTCATATTAAATATTTAATACTCTATTAATTTTATCATGCTAGAAGGCGACGTTCGATATTCCAAATATCTTTGAACGCTTAGGACTTAATATAAAAATTTGAGGGGTTTGTTATTTAAATGTCTCATCTTGTTTAGCGCGTATGCACATACATATATAAAATACGCGTCATATTAATTAACATGCGAAGCATGTTTGCATAATATATATATATATATATATATATATATATATATAGTATAAGCATGCACATATAGAATACTATATTCTACCTGGACTGATTATGGACTTTTATTCTAGTTTGGTTCACTAGAGCCACCAAGTGAACCAAAAGGTCAAACCCTAGGGGTGCAATAATTAATATTTAAATATAACTATTACATTTAAACCCGAGCTCCATTACAAACGGGTCTTCAAGTGCTCCTTATTCCTTGATCTCCAATTTTTCAAAAATTAATTCTAACTATTCCTATTACAAAACTATTTAAAATAAATAGAAACCTTGATCAACAGTCAAGGAAAAGTACATTGGAGGGAGTTAGAATTTACATTAAGAAAAAATTAGAGAAGACGAGGTACGCAGACCCCATTTAATAAAACCCATACATTGATGCATCCAACTAAAATAAAATCCAATCACATTGGTCAATAGTCCATAATCAATCTCATTTATTATCATACATATCACCATATACATCAATAAATAACATTCATCTCATGAATAATAAATATTTAATATATATATATTGATATCATTTAATGAGCAAATTTAGTTAGTATAAAATTTAATTTTGAATCAAAATAAACTCCTTTATTTTAATCCAAATTTAAATCAAAATAAACCTCTTTTATTTTAACTTATCCTGTTTTGAATAAAATAAACTATTTTATTTTAATCAAAATCTTTAATCAAAATAAACTCATTTATTTTAATTAATTATGGAATCCAATTCCAAAAAAAATCTTTTATTAAAGGAAACACGGATTCTCTTTCCTATTCACAAATAAACACCTTTATTTTCAATAATATGAAATCTTATTCCATATCTAAATAAACTCCTTTATTTAAGGAAACATGAAATCCAATTTCAACTCTAATTAGTTATCATGGAATCCAATTCCAACTCTAATTAGTTAGCATAAAATCTAATTTTAAAATTAAAATAAACCTTTTATTTTAAGATTAAAATAAATCTTTTATTTTAATAATAAAATAATTAAGATTATTATTATATATATATATATATATATATATATATATATATATATATATTACGGTAATATATTATATATATAATATATAATTAATCATAAGAAAACAAATGATTTCTTATCCGTGAATCCTATTTAGTAATTCACCACTTGGAAAACATATTAACATGATTACCCTTTTGATATATATAATATATCCTGCTTGGTGAATCCCTTGGAAAAAATAAAAAACGTGATTCCATGCTAACCTTTTAACAGCATATATGTAATCCCATATATATAATCCGTATGATTACTTTTGCATATAGCAAACTCACGATCAGCTTTAAAAAAAAACGTGATTCGGCAACACTTTGCGACTTTGATTTTCGGTATAAAAATTTTTTTCGCAAAACAAAAGTAATTCACGGAATTAAAAAACAAAGTTTCGCGATCAGTTTCGGGATTTTTTTTTAAAAAAATTTTATACAATAAAATTATATCCAATTAAATTGTTCTAAACACATATCAATATATATATTAAATTAATCAATTAATAATTTACATAAAGGTTTGGCTCAGATGCCACTGTTAGGTTTGTAATATTCATGAACGCAATCAAATTGCACAAAATAGCGAAAACGTGGAAAAATCAGAGTTTAAAATTTTACAAACCATATACCCGGATCACCCTTTATGTGCAATTATTAATTAAACGAAAAAGAAAGAACAAGAATCATACCCTTGAAGATCCGAGCTTCCTCAGGTACAAGTTCACCTCCAATCCTTTTCGCGTCCAACTTGAATCCACCGGGTTTGATTCCTTCCTTTGATCAACGTTAGCTACCCAAGTGTTTGGCCTCTAGAGGTGATCCACCAAGAAAGAAGAAAGATCCAAGAAGATGGGTGTTGACAAAATTCTTATTTTTTTAGAAAAGGAGCGTACTCTCCCAACTGTTAGAATTTGCTTATTTTTGATATCTGATATAAGACTCCTCTTATAAAGAGACTCCTCTTATAAAGATATCAAGTAACCCTATTAAAAATAATGTATTATTTATTTAATTAAACTCTTTTAGAAATTAAAATAATAATAATTGTAATAATATTAATAAGACTCCTCTTATTAATTTATATTTAATATTTCTAAAATATTAAATAATAAATATTAAGCTATTTAATTTATTCTATCACCATAGATTAAATTAAATATACTTAACATATTATTACGATTATGCCATTAACTTCTTAAATAATTATTCTTCCTTTTATGGTGTGACCCTTTAGGTTTTTCATATTAAATTGGTTGTGAATAAATCAATTAGAACAATTATAATCTTATTTAAATAAATAAATTAAACGATTAATTTATTTAAATAAATAATATTTATTCTACAATAGGGATAAGCCTCCCTAGCGATCAACGACTTTCCAGATAATATATATTTCAACATTAATCATAAAAGAATCTTTGAGTAAATAGTTACCGTACAATTCAATCATTCCACCATACAATGTCCCAATTAAATATAAGACATAGAATTACTATCAAGTTTTTTTTTATTTAATTATATGTATTTCGACTCTTAAATGCACAACACCAAATAATGCAAATTAGAAACTCCTTTCTAATTTCATTATGTCTTGGCCAAGGACTACTGGGTTCTCATTTATCGAATCACATATGACATTTCTCTTCTTTTACTAAAAGTGGTAGATTCTTTATTGATCATACATTATCTCCATGTACAACTTATTATACCCAAGTATACCCTTTGATATACCCTAAGGGTCTTAAGAAATAAGTCAAAGTATAACTCATCATACACAAGATACTATGATGATCTCAAGTCCAAGGATCACTTGTACTACTATCACTACAGGAATTCCTATTGACAAGCAAGTAAAACTCCATTAGATATTCCTTTGCGAGCCACGTTCAGTGAACTTATTCTCTAATAAGCACCTATATACTTGCTTTAGTGTCTCTACACAAATGATCATGAGATCAATCATCCTAATCCAATGAGCAAGCAACGTATGTACCAATCTATCCGGATTCACTAATCCCCAATTTAGTAATCCAACGATTGGGAACTATTTTAGTTTTAAGCTTTCTAAGAATTTAGATCTCATTAGAATGATCATCATCATTATTCTAAAAGCATTGCTTAAAACTATGGGTTTTTCACATATTATAAAACAGCATCATGTAGATAATTAAAAGTCTTTAATAAATTAATACTTTTTATTAATAAATGAATAAGATTGTTACAAAATATATATTTTATCATCAAACATGATTGGCTTGTGTGCATACTACTTTCAGGAACTTCTTAGTTCACTTTTGAACTCTTCAAGTCCAGCAGACTTGGTACTTCACAGTTCACTTAGAACTCTTCAAGTCCTTCTGACTTGGAACATCTTACTTCACTTGACAGTAGTTGAGTTCTTGTGTGGTGCTACTCAGTTGCCGTTAAGCTTATGTTCGAAAGAACTGAGTAGCTGAGCAAGCTTTCTCTTTAAGATTGTAGACTTGAGCGTTGAGTGTTCTTCACCGTTTTTGTTCAATGCTTGCTTGGTTCTTTTCATCTGCTGATGTTTTGTATATATAATGCCTTAGAAATGTATCCGTTGAAGCATTAAATGTATTTGTCTTTTTTGAACTTTGATGGAGACTTTTTGCAAAACTTCTGATTTGCAGTCTGGCCCACTGACACAACAGACTGCTGTCTCACCTAACACCTGAAAAGGTATTTTCTGCTGACCCATAGTCCTTTCCTTAACTTCTTAAATACGCTTCTTTGTTATATACTAAGGAATACTGTTGTGTCATTGGGACTCCCGAGGACTCCAACGTTTATAACCCATTCTATATTTGTTGCAACTTATTCTTTAAATAAAATGGACAGGGCTCGATGCTTCTGACACAGACAGATGAAGCTCTACGATTCTGATCGTGGTGTCTTGCCACCTTGGTACTTGATCTGATACTAGAAAACGAGAACACTACGATTTCTCTTAAGTACTGGCACACTACGATCTTCACTTGCTTGGCTTGTAGACTCTACGCTTCTGAGAGCACACTACGATCTCTAAGTTGGCTCGACAGACGTTTGGACCACTCTACGAATCTGGGAGAGGCCCTTCAAGGCAGACACACTACGTTTCTCGATACTCTACGATTCTGCCTTGACTTCTGCAATCTCTTGATCAGCTCGATAAACTACGATTCTGTTGAAGCCTATCTATTACATCTCAAGATATAGATCAACCTAACAACTTTGATCTCTTCATTTATACATTCATTTACAGAATGATGAACATTAAAAGCTCAGATCAACTTAACAATTTTGATCTATCACTAAGTCCTTGTACATATATTCCTTGAAGGACTTTACATAATCATGAATATTTACTTTCAACATCAAATTTAAATATGCAATCTCCCAACACATTCCACCAAACACCATAAAAATAAACGTTCGCACAAAGGCTGAACGTATCTTCGAACTCCATTAAAATAAATGTTCGCCTAAAGGCTAAACAAACGTTCGCATGAAGGCTGAACGTATCACCGAACTCCATTTAAATAGATGTTCACCTAAAGGCTGAACAAACGTTCGCACGAAGGCTGAACGTATCATCGAACTCCATTAAATAAATGTTCGCCCATATGCTGAATAAACGCTTGCACGAAGGATGAATGTATCACCGAACTTCATTAAATAAATGTTCTCCCATAGGCTGAACAAACGCTTTCACGAAGGCTGAACGTATCACCGAACTTCGTCAAATAAATGTTCATCCATAGGCTGAACAAATGCTCGCATGAAGGCTAAACGTATCAACGAATAATTGTTCTCCCAAATGCTGAACACACTCCATCGAACCTCCGATAACACCAAAGTTTGCATAAAAGCTGAACATATAATCATATGCCAAGAACACAATAGATTCGCAAAACATAGCAACCATTTTATTAATAAATTCTGAGAAGGAATTACAAAGTCTACTTTGCCCTACTGATAATATTTGCGAAGTCTCCCAGCATGCCAGGTATTTTTGATCTCTGTACCATCCATCGCTCGAAGTCGATAAGTACCTAAATTCGGTACCTCAACCACCTTATAAAGGCTTTCCCAATTCGGCATCAACTTCCCCTGGTCTTATGGCATAGAAGCTTCAACCTCTCAAAGATCAAGATCACCAACCTGAAATCTCCTGAGCTTAACTCCTTTGTTATAATACCTAGTAATCCTCTTCTGATAAGTTGCTAACTTTAATAAGGTCGTTTCCTTGACTTCATCCCATAAGTCCAAATTAGCCCAAAGACCCTCCTCATTACATAACTCCTGAAATTGACTGACCCGAAGAGAAGCATAACCAATTTCAACAGGGACAAGTGCATCAGTACCATAGGCCAACCTGAATGGTGAGTCCCCTGTCGTAGACCTTAGAGTGGTCCAGTAAGCCCACAACACGCTAAGTAACTCTTCTGGCCACCTACCTTTTGCTTATTAAGCCTTCTTTTAATTCCATTTAATAGCGTTCTGTTAGTAACCTCTACTTGACCATTTGACTGAGGGCGAGCCACAAATGTCATCCAATGCTGAATGTTTAACTCCCCCAAGAACCCCTCAAACTTCGAACCCACAAACTATCGCCCGTTATCAGAAACCACCACCATTGGTATTCCAAATCGGAACACCAAAAATTGTTTTAAGAATTTAAGACACTCCTATTCCGTGATCTGCCGAAGGGGTTTTGCCTGAACCCACTTAGTCATATAGTCAAGACAAAGCTGACCTGCCCTTTTGCCTTCGGCAATGGACCCATAATATCGATTCCCCAAACAACAAAAGGAATTAGAGATAAAATTGAGTGCAACTCTTCTAGTGGTTGATGGGTAATGGGACTATTCAACTGACATTTCGAACACTTCTTTACATATTTTGTTGCCTCCTTGAAAATGGTCGGCCAATAATACCCTTGCCGAAGCACTTTATACGCCAATGCCTTAGCTGCCACGTGATCACCACAAATCCCCTTATTGACTTCTCAGAGCACATACTCGGCTTCAGACGACCTCAAACACTTAAGTAAAGGAGAAAAGTAGGCTATTCGATACAAATCCCCATCTATTAGTACAAAATTTGAACTCCTATATTTTACATTCTTCGCCAACATCCGATCCGAAGGTAGTACGCCATCAACCAAATAATCTAAATAAGAAGTCATCCAACAAGTTGACCGCTCCAGACACATAACCTCTGCACGCTAAACACTCGGTTGATTTAAGATTTCCAAATAAACTGACCTACCGAATGTGTTAGCATTAGTCGTAGCCAACCTCGCCAAAGCATATGTTATCGTATTGTCAGACATGTCCACTCCCTGAAAAGCAAACAAACTGAAGTACTGAAGCTGATCTTTCACCTCTGCCAAATACTTCATCATCCTTACCACTGGCCTCGTACTCCCCTAAAACTTGCTTGATCACCAGCTGAGAGTCACTGAAAATTAATATCCTCTGAACTTCTAGACTATTTGCCAATCGAAGACCTGCCAAAATCGCTTCATACTTAGCCTCGTTGTTATTAGTTTTAAACCCAAAACAGATCGCCTGCTGCACTCTAAATCCCTCTGGACTTGTTAGAATAAAACCAGCACCACTGAATTCCGAAGTAGAGGACCCATCTACATACAACGTCTACGAAATTTGAAATGGTTAAGCGTTTGTTACTGTCCGAACGATCCCTTCCAAACTGTCTTATGTCTCAGAAAACGAACACTCCACCACAAAGTTAGCCAAAACCTGACCTTTTATTGTCGTCCGAGGATGATACTCTATGACAAATTGTTTCAATTCCATAGCCAATGCCGCAAGCCGACCCAAAACCTCTGATTTTTCCAACACTTTCTTCAGTGGCTGATCAATATATACCACTATTAACTGACCCTGGAAGTACTGCTGAAGCTTCCTACCTATCATCAATGCATAAGCAAACTTCTCAAGGTTCGGATACCTTGGCTCTGTATCCCTAAAGGCATGGTTTACATAGTAAATCGAGTGCTACTTACCCCCAATATCTCGTATCAAAATTGCTCCTACTGCCAAAGAACTCGCAGCCAAATACACATATAAAGGCTCAGCAGAAACTGACTTCACCAACAAAGGTGCCGAAGACAAATACCTCTTAATTCACTGAAAAGCATCCTCACGTTCTGAAGTCCACTGGAAAGTCTTCTCATTCTTCTACCCTTTCAGCGTATCAAAAAAAGGCAAACACCTTTTGTGACACCCCCGAAATCGGGTCCTCTGACCCCAGTCCGGTCGTCACAATAAAATACAAACATCCACCTCTAAACAGCATACGATAACTAAAATACGGAATATAATAAACGCACGTCATTCATTCAAAAGGTGTTACTAGTTCCAAGATTCGATAACCTTAATACAACCTTACAAACATACCCTAAAATAATTATTAGGGTTTATATTACATAACAGTAATTCAAACTAGGCATAAGGTAAAGTCTGCTCCTCGCAACTATCCTACATCTTTCCTTTACCCTTGTCCTTCCCTAAGGTCTCGGGCTTTACTGCAATATAATTTATGATATAGCAAGAATGAGCAACAAGTTTACTCAGCAAGTTTAAATACAACAATAAGGATATATCATGATGAATGGAAAATATCTGATAATGAATTCAACAATATGAATATCTGAAGGATTCAACAATATGAATGAAGCAAAGATAATGATTGCTTTTAGAATAAGTGATAGTCAAGTAGACTTTAAACTATAAAACTCCAATGGAATCAATAGTTGATTGACCCTTTAGTTACTGGCTACAGAATAAGTACTTGAGGGGATCAACCTTGCGTAACATTTAAATCTGCTCTTTGTATCTTATACTACATACCTGGGGTACTCCCCTATCATAAAAGGGGTATTCTTTCAGTCTAAGAATCCTTACCATCAATTAGTTTGGATAGCTTTTATAAAACTTCATAAACTTGTTTGATCGAACAAAGGTTCAGACTCTATCTGACACAGTTCAAGAATTATAAAACTTTAAATGATGTACAAGTCCAAGACTATATTAACTCAAGTGCACTAAGTGCGAATATCAATAATATCGATGTGGAAAAATTGTAAAGTAATTAAACCACTTAATAGCATTCTTGGGAGTAAAGTTTCAAGCTTAAATGAATAACTTTCAATTCAACAATAACCTTCTCAATACAATATGAGAAGGATAGGAAACTTTCACAAAAATAAGTGAAGTGTAGCAACTTGCACAATATTCAAAGTTGTGTAAGGTAGAGAACTTGCACAATCAAAGGGTAAAGTTCGGGAACACTTGCTCAATATAAATTTGAGTAAAGTTAGGGAACTTGCAACACAATAAAAATAGTGTTCGGATACTTACTCAAGTAAAAGAGTAAGAATTAAGGAACTTACACAACCAAAGAGTGAAGTTCGGAGACTTGCTCAATATAAAAGAGAGTTTTGGATACTTGCCTGTTTGCTCAGCTACAATTTAATTCTAGCTTTAATTAACTCGCGTTGAAACGACTTAACATTAACAAGTTGATCTTTCCAATTAGTATGTGTAAACTAATATGAGTCTACACTTACAAGAATCGCATCATCACATAGGTCTATCCCATAATTCACGTAAGTCAATCTAATCGTGTCTTAGATTTAATAACTTTAGATTATCTAGTTTCTATATATCAATATAGGTTTGAACACATAGCACTTCGACTTACATCATTGCTTTATAGCTTGTAAACCTTATTTTGGATTCAACCTTTGAAGGTCATACTTTCTCATTAACATTCTTCTCTATCAACTAGCATGCTTCTTAACACATTACATAACATATTGGTCATATAATACAAGATAAAGTAATCATATAAGTATGCTTCGAATCATCAGATCAAAACAGAATCTATTCATCTTTGCAGGATGGCGCAGCTGCGCCCTGTCTAGGCTTAGGGACGGCGCAGCTGTGCTGTCCCCTAGCCAGACCAGGGTTGAGCTTTTGCACTTCCTATTTCTGTCCAACTCTAGCACACCAATTACACTTATACTTTAACATATATACATGCTAGAGGTTCTTACATAGCATATGACCAATCTTGAGTTCATTGCCACAAGTTTTAACTTTCAATTTACATGTCATTAAAACATAAAAAGGTCATGTAATCATCATGCTTTTACAACTCTTGCCATATGTCCACATAGAGATCATATAATCTGTTAATACACATGCTCATAGTGTTCATATCATAAATCCATAATTATCATCGTTTAGCACTTTGAAAAGTCTTTAGTTTCTTATCTTTGAAATTGTCTTAACTTTCAATCATGTATGCTAGTGTGTTTAATCACCTTAGACTTACATTTCATGTCAATATAAGCCATACTATCATGTTCATAAAATTAGAATGCTCACATGATGTGTTCGTGACAAATTTCACTTTTGAAACTATAAATTTCATTTCAAAACCATAAGTGTTGTGTCAATCATATGTACTAACATTGTCATACTTGTTCATACTACATGTATGTGCTTATATGTGTGTGCTAAAACAATTTACATGTTTGCTCTAACAAGGTACCAACAAGTTAGCATAAATAAAAACGAAACAGAAAACAAAAGGTCTGGTGCAGGCCTGGCGCAGCTGCGCTGCACCCTAGTTTAAATAGGGCGCAGCTGCGCCATGCCTGGACCAAAAGCAGAAACAGACTCTGTTTTACAGATCCTTATTCTACTTTGATTCTTTTCAGTTTAAACATGTTTCAATCCATCATTTAAGAGTTCATATATGTAAGCATACTTTCTAAACACATTATGGCATGCTAATTCACATTGATTAACTGAGAACTTCAAGTAATTCCTAAGAATTTGACAAACCCAACTAAGAACACAAGTTAGGACTTTTATACCTTTAGAAGCTTAATTGAATTCTCCAACACACTGATTATAATCCTTCACTTGCTCAGCAATTGCAATGAGGAAGGTGAGGGTCTCATTTATAGAAGAATGGTTACACAGATAATGTAATTACCTCCCAAATCAAACCAAAGGAATACAAGAATATATAATGGATAAGAGAGAGTTGGTGATTTCACTCATGAATCCCACTCTCCATCCACTTATTAGATCTATGTTGGTTGATTTTGAGATGAAGATAGAGTAGGTTAGCTAGCTTTTCACGTGGGAAGAATGAAGTGGGCTCTTATTATGGGACAATAGCAAATCTCAGTACTTGCAAAAAAAATGAAATACAACACTTGGTTTATACCATATATACACATAATATATACTTTGGTTATATAATATGTATACATAATTCATTTCATATAACATGGGTTATAATGACTTAAAGGGGCATACAATGTATTTTCTAATTACAAGGTATCAAGTAGTGTGGATACATATAACCCATGTATATTTTCTATTACCACCAAATACAATTGTGTATTGCTCATTATTTATTACCATAACTGTTATTATTATAATCATAATAAATTAATGAAATCATTATTAATTAACAATTGATCTTATTATATGTCAATAGGGTATACATGAATGTTTACCCACACACTTCATGTCATATAAACAATATTATTATGCAACTCACATGAATGCAATAACTCTTACTATATAGTCTGTATATATAATATATAGACATATTAATGTGTCACCTCGTACTATATAAAATATATAGTTAACTACGATATAATAAAGGTTTAATATATTGCATGCTTGCACAAATTAATCAAGTAAATAAAATCATATTATATTTATTAATTTCTTACTCATTAATTATTATTTATACATAATAATTATAAATCAACACCTTATCAATTAATTACCCATAATTACAATTAATCAATATGTTCAAACCCTGTCACTATATTCAAATAAATTGAATATTTAATTATTAATAATCCTATCGATTCTTTGATATTAAAGTCTTAGGGCTAGTCCACTAATTTAAATAAACTATTAGTGACTTCCTTTAATCATTTCATAAATTCACATAACCACATAAGGTTTAAATAGACTCACAAAACTAACTCATTAAAATTAAATCACATATTTAATTAATAAGGAGTTTATAATTCACGGTCATTACATCCCTCCACCCTAATAAAAATTTTGTCCTCGGAATTGTAAAAAATAAGGTTACTCAAATAAAAATGGATAATTCGCTCTCATTTTCTCTTCTAGTTCCCACGTAGCTTCTCCGACTGCGTGATTCCTCTAGAGAATCTTAACGGAATGGATGATTTTATTCCTCAGCTTCTGTTCCTTCCTATCTAGTATCTGGACAGGAACTTTCTCGTACGATAAGTCTTTCTCGACTTGGATTGGTTCATAGGAGATAACGTGCTTGTAGTATGGTTTATACAGCCATAATACTGACACATGAAACACGTTGTGAATGTGCTTAAGTTCAGGAGGCTACCTTGTACGCCACTTCACCGACTCGCCTCAGAATCTCGAACCGTCCTATGAGCCTAGGGCTCAACTTGCCCTTCTTCCTAAAACGAATCTTCCCTTTCCAAGGAGATACTTTCAGAAATGCATAGCTTCCTAATTCAAAATCTTTCTTCTTGCGATGTAAGTCCGCATACTTCTTCTGGCGATCTTGAGTTGCTACTAGTCGGGCTCTTATCACCTTGATGATTTTTACCGTCTGTTGTACCAACTCTGGTCCCAATAGTCGACGTTCTCCAACTTCGTCCCAGCATAAGGGCATTCTAAACTTCCTCCCATACAATGCTTCGTACAGCAGCATTCCAATACTGGCATGATAACTATTGTTATACGTGAACTTTACTAATGGAAGGTGATCCTCCCAACTATCCTTGAAGTCCATCACACAAGCTCGGAGCATATCTTCAAGTCTTTGAATAGTTCTCTCGCTTTGCCCATCGGTCTGCGGATGATATACGGTACTCATTCGTAGTTGTGTCCCCATTCTTTCTTGAAAACTCTTCCAGAAGTTTAACATGAATCGCGGATCTCTATCTAATATAATAGATACCGGCACCCCATGCCTCGAGATAATTTCCTTGACATATAATTTGGCTAACTGGTCCAAACTATACTTAATCTTAATCGACAAAAAGTGAGCTGACTTAGTAAGACGAACTACAATCACCCATATGGCGTCATGCCCTTTTTGCGTTGTCGGAAGTCCCACCACAAAGTCTATTGTGATGTGCTCCCATTTCCATTCTGGAATCTCTAATGGTTGTAATAACCCGCTTGGTCGTTGGTGCTCTGCCTTGACTCTCTGACAAGTTAGACATCTACTTACGCATTTCGCAACCTCTCTATTCATGTTTGGCCAGCAGAAGTGGTGACGCAAATCTTGGTACATCTTCGTGCTTCCTGGGTGTATCGAGTATCTCATTCTGTGCGCTTCTTGTAAAATCTCTTCTCTCAGTTCTGGTACTAACTGTACCCAAATTCGTCCTTCAAATCTTAACAGTCCAGTGCTATCAATCTTAAATTTCAATTCATCACCTTCAGTCAATCGCTTCTTGATGTTATTGCAATCTTCGTCATTCTCTTGTGCCTCTTTAACATTATCCAATAAAGTCGGGCTCACTGTCACTGTAAATAATTGTTCGTTAGTCTCCATCAGATACTTAATCTCCAAGTCTAGTCGTTCAAAATCTTTAACCAAATCATCTTGAATGGTCAACTTCAATAACTTCTCTTTGTCTTTTCTGCTAAAGGCATCTGCCACTACATTTGCTTTGCCTGGATGGTACAAAATCTCACAATCATAATCTTTGATCAATTCTAGCCATCGACGCTGCCTCATGTTTAACTCTTTCTGTGTGACGATATACTTCAGACTCTTGTGATCCGTATATATCTCACACTTCTCGCCATACATATAATGCCTCCAAATCTTCAAGGAAAAAACTACTGCTACTAACTCCAGGTCATGAGTCGAATATCCCTTCTCATAATCTTTCAGCTGACGTGAAGCGTACGTAATGACCCTGCCGTGTTGCATTAGTACACAGACAAGACCCTTGTGTGACGCATCACTATACACTATATACCCTCTCGTGTTATCTGGTAAGGTCAACACAGGTGCTTGACTAGGAAACTTTCTTCACACTTCTCCGTCCAAACGAACTTAATTGTCGTTTTGGTAAGATTGGTTAACGGCGATGCTAATTTCGAAAAATCCTGAATAAATCTTCGATAGTATCCCGCCAATCCTAAGGAACTCCTGATTTCTACCGGCATCTTTGGCTGCTCCCAATTGATAACCGCTTCTACCTTCTCTAAATCCACCGAAACACCATTCTTGTCGATAATGTGCCCCAAAAATTGCACTCGCTGCAACCAAAACTCACACTTGGAGAATTTTACATACAGCTTCTCCCTCCTTAATGTCTCTAACACTATCCGAAGATGCTCGACGTGTTCTTCCTTCGTCTCTGAATACACTAGAATGTCATCGATGAATACGACAACAAACTTATCCAAATACTGTTTGAACACTCTGTTCATCAAATCTATAAATGTTGCTGGCGCGTTCGTCAATCCAAATAACATTACCAGAAACTCAAAGTATCCATACTGAGTTCTGAATGTTATCTTTGGAATGTCCTCTGGCCTCACTTTCAGTTGGTGATAACCGGTCCTCAAGTCAATCTTTGAAAAGTACTTCGCCCTCTTCAACTGATCAAACAAATCGTCTATCCTGGGCAGCGGGTACTTGTTCTTAATGGTGACATTGTTCAACTCTCGATAGTCGATACAAAGTCTTAGCCACCCATCTTTCTTCTTTATGAATAAGACTGGTGCTCCCCACGGTGATACGCTCGGTCAAATGTATCCATTATCTAACAACTCTTATAATTGAGCCATCAGTTCTTTCATCTCTACCGGTTCCATACGATATGGCGCTTTGTATTTTGGTGATGTCACTGGTGCCAAATCAATAACAAACTCAATCTCTCTATCGGGTGGCAATCCCAGAATTTTGTCTGGGAAGACATCAATGAAATCCCTTACAATAGGTATCTGACTCAATTCACCCTTGACTCGTCGAGTATCAACCACGTGAGCCAAATAACTTATACAACCCTTCCTAAGCAATCTCTGCGCTTGCACTGTCGTCAGACAATGAGATTGTCTCGGCGATTTACTACCATAAAATACCACCTTCGACTTATTCAGAGTCTTAAGGTGTACACACTTCTTCTTACATTCTATAACTATTCTGTGAACCGATAACCAATCCATTCCAAGGATTACATCGAAATCCCCCAAACGAATTGGTATCAAATCCACTTTGAGCTTAAATTCTCGTAATTCGGTATAACAATTCTTATGAATGTATCCTACGGAGATAATTTCCTTGTTCCCTACTTTTACATTCATAGGGTGTTCTAATCTCTCATGGGGTAAGTCTAACTGTTTAGCAAATTCTTCGAAAATAAAAGAACAGGTAGCACCCAAATCAAATAACACGTATGCATCTATATCATTGATCGGAATGATACCTGACACCAAGTCCTTAGACTCCAACGCATCCCGTACGGTTATGTTGAACGTTCATGCCATTGGTTTGTTGGCTTGACTGGCTGGCCCTCTAATGTTCAACCCATTATTGTTGTTGTTGCGGTTGCTGCTAGCTGCATCGCCCTTTCTCTTCGGGCAGTCCTTGATTTGATGGTCTGTGGCTCCACACGAGAAACATCATCCCTTCTGCTTATTCAGACATTGAGGAGCTATATGCCTCGGTTGTCCACAATGATAACAAACACTCTTTCCCTTCATGCACTCTTCCGAGTGATTCCTCCCACAGTTGTTGCACTTCATACTTTTCTTGACCTCCCCTCCGGACTTATTACCTCCAGAGGATTGGCTCTCTGTCCATTTATGCTTATTGGGGTTACTGCCTCCGCTGCTTACCCCTTTCTGTCCTTCCTGATCGGTCTTCTTTTCTTGTTTGAATCAAGTGATGGCTTCATTGCCTCCTTCGGTAATGATAGCCCTCTCCAATAGATCAGAGTAAGTCTTAATCTTTAATACAACCACTACTTTCTGCACCAATGGTTTCAGTCCTAATTCGAACCTCCTTGCCTTCCTGGCCTCCGTGTCAACCTGATGTGAAGCGAATCGGGTCAACTCGTTAAATTTTGTCGCGTACTCTATGACAGACATACTACCTTGCTTCATTTCTAGAAACTTAACTTCCATATCTTGTTGCGTATTCTCCGAGAAATAATTCTCGAGGATTAGCTCCTTAAATCTGTCCCAAGGAATAACTCCTTCGCCTGTTCGTCCGTTATTAGCTTTCCACCAGTAGTTAGCTTCGCCCTTCATCATGAAAGTGGCAAACTCATCTTCTGTGTTTCGGCCACTCGTGCGACCTCAAACACCCTCTCCATCTCTTCTATCCATGTCTGGGCTTCAATTAGGTCCAAGGTTCCCCGGAACTCCAGTGGTCTTACCAATTTAAAGTCCTTAAAGCTAGCCATTTAATGTCCTGGCTGCCCTGCTGTTGGTGGGGGTCTGTTTTGCATTGCCTTAGTTAACAGGTTAACGAAGTTCTGCATTGGATCGACATTTTCCCCTCCATCATTGTTAACGGATCCTTCCTCCCTCTGGTTCCGCGGTAGTCTCCTAGGCGGCATGATCCTGGGGAAAGGAAGAAAACTATTAGGTTTTATGTGATATGATATACATGTTAGCATTAAGAAGTTTAAGACGTCTATCAATTATTTTTGATTTAAATAAACAACTTCAGTATCACAATAAAACTCGATGAATTTCCTCAACCCATCACTTACATACTCTACTTGAGTTTTCTACTAAAGTTATAACCTAGGTTTTGCATTCCTAACGTTTAAAACCTACAACTTTGATACCAACCTATGACACCCCCGAAACCGGGTCCTCTGACCCCAGTCCGATTGTCATGATAAAATACAAACATTCACCTCTAAACGACATATGTTTATTATATTTCGCATTTTAGTTATCGTATGTTGTTTAGAGGTGGATGTTTGTATTTTATCGTGACGACCGAACAGGGGTCAGAGGACCCGGTTTCGGGGGTGTCACACCTTTCTGCCGACTTAGACATGAATCTCCTCTAGGCTGCTATCCGACCTGTCAAACACTGAACATCATTATACGATTGAGGGGACTTCATATCTAAAATTTCCCTGATCTTCTCTAGGTTCGCCTTAATTCCTCGCCTGATGATCAAATAACCCAGAAATTTCCCTGTTCCCAATTCGAAGGTACACTTCGTTGGGTTCAATCTGAGCTTATGGTGTCGAATTTTCTAAAAACAATCCTTTAAATCATCCAAGTGTCCTCGTACCAACATGCTCTTGACCTCCATACTCTAACCCAACTGCTTCGCAAACATATAGTTCATCATCCTCTGATAAGTAGCCCCTACATTCAACAATCCGAAAGTCATCTTTTTATAAGTGTAGACCGACCGATGTGTAATGAAGGCAGTCTTCGGGATGTCTTCCTTGTGCTTCAAAATCTGATGGCAGTCTTCGAGATGTCTTGGACAGTCATGTTAAAGGTTTGGGCAATCGATCGGTTGGATTGCGTTGGTCCGCCGATCATCAACTTTCTGCCCCCTCCCTGTTAGCTGCTTCCTCCGCTGCTCCCTTTCTTTGGATATACTTTGATTTGATGATCCGTTGAGCCATAAACAAAACATCCCTTAATCTTTTTCAGCTTTGGATAGTTGGGTGAAATGTGCCCTTCCTGGCCGCAGTTGTAGCAGACACTGCACCCTTTGCAACACTCCCCTTGATGGTTCTTCTCATATTTCGAGCAAGCTTTACTTCTTTTCTTAAATCCTCCTTGATAACTTCCTGGCTGGTTAATGTTTCGGTTGTTATTATTGTTGGGGTTGTTGTTGGTTTCCCATTTCCTCATTCCCAGATTGCTTCCACCACTGCTACTCCCTCCACGAGTTTCTCCCCCAATATTCTTATTCTTCTTTTCCTTGTTGTATTGGCTCAACGCCTTGCTACCTCCCTCAGCAATGATAGCCTTCTCCAACAATGTGGCAAACGAGTCGATTTGAAGGACCGACACCTTATTGAACAACCAAGGTTTCAATCTAAGTTTGAAGCACCGAGCTTTCCTCTCTTCGGTGTCTACTTGATGTGTTGCAAATTGTGCGAATTCATTGAACTTGGTCGCGTACTGTGTCACTGTCATCTCCCCTTGCTTCCGTTCTAGAAACTTTATCTCCATCCTATTCTTCATGCTCTTCGGGAAGTAATTCTCTAAGAACAAGGCCTTAAACCTTTCCCAAGTTATAGTCCCTTCTCTCACTCTCTGTTGATTGGTTTCCCACCAATAGTTTGCTTCACCCCTCATCATGTATGTAGCGAACACGATTTTCTGGACTTCACCCACACGAGCAATGGCGAAGGCTTTCTCCATTTCTTTAATCCATGTATGTGCTACGATAGGATCGGTAGTACCCATAAATTCTGGAGGTCCTACACTCCTAAAGTCTTTAAAGTTCTCTCTCCTGGGCCTGGGTCTCTAGTTCCTTAACTCGACATTCGAATTCCTAAATCTACTCTTCATATTCCCCCAACATTCGGTCTTCGAATGTAGCCTCATCAGAATCTGCCACGGGCTCATCCTTCATGGGTTCTTCCTCTGGATCCGACTCTACGGGATCTGGCTCCATCTCCTCCTCCTCATCCTCATCATCGATAGGAGCCATAGTCAAAATGGGCTCAGCTATCAACGGTGCCTCATACACCACGTGTATGTCACGTGGCTCCTCCTCTACCACTCTACTGGGTCCTCTCAAGTTCGTCATCCTACAACCACAAACATAAGACAACAAACAACAAATCCCATTAGAACATAAATTCATTGCATGGAATGAAACTATATTTCATAATGTAACTAAATCGCTAGGAAAACTCTATATGAGTTTTATCTCCTTCTATCCTCTAAGTTCTTATAAGGTTATAGTCTAAGGATTCTTGCTCCTAAGGTTTATAACATAATGTTTTGATACCAACCTGTGACGCCCCCAAATTCAGACACTCGTATCTCAAATCTGGTGCATCACATGCTAATACTAAAATCATCAATAACAGAATAATAGAATAATTTACGTTGTTATAACATAAATATTCGTGTCCCAAGGTCTCATGACTGTTACTACAACGTTCCAATAATTAAACTTAAAAATAAGTTAATCATTCCTTAATACATCATTATAATAATAATCATAATAGTTCTCCTACACTTAAAGGACTAAGTTATTCTGTAACCTTGCCCTTTCCTTTGCCTTTTCCTGAAGTACCACCTTGCTCTGCCTTAACTGTAATGTTTTTAGGGAAGCAAGAATGATCAACAAGTTTGCCCAGCAAGTAATATAGCAATAAGGATAAACAATTATAAAGTTTGAATATCAAAGGTAGTAAATGATAGTTCAAGAATAACAAGAAGTATCAATAGTTCTCAATAAGTGTCGCTATAGACTGAAGGATATCGACAAGATTCAAAGGTTTAATTATTTCAAGGTTCAATAAGAATGAACACTGAGCAGTCATTAGGGACTAAGAACTCTTGCTAGAATTAATAGTATTATACTGCAAATTCAATATAAATGAGTACAACAGGTGATTAACCTAAAGTACCCTACGTTATGCATATCATTTAAACATGCTAGTATGTGCGCACATCGGTTTCCCGATAATTATATAATTTCCCCTTCAATGAGGGTTGTTCATCTCAGTAGATTTATGAGAGTCCGCACCAAGTCAATTGGTTTGGATAGCTTTCTAACACATGATAATAGTATAGCTGAATCAAAGGCTTAGACAACTTTAATTAATGCATTTAAGAACGATAAGTTCAATGCTTGCAACAATGTCAAGGTATACAAATAATTTTTGAATAGTAATAGATATTTGCTCGATATAAATATGGTTGATGTGACGCCCCCAAAATAGGTATACATCACCCATCTTGAGTCGCCAAATATATGGTACATAAATCAAATACAAACTTAATTATACAACAGTAGTGTAAAATACGACAAAACATAGCTGAGAGTTTAAACAAGAATATTGTAGTCTAGACAGTATTCAAACTTAAAATAAGTCCTCATTACAATTATTATCACACTATTTTATAGAATAGTGAGGACTACTAAAACAACCATCTGGACCGTCAATCTGTTCCCCGACTCGTCCCAACTATATTCTCATTTCCTGAAGAGAACAGTGAAAGAAAGGGTGAGCTCAACTAGTCCAGTAAGAAATATTATGACTAAGATAATTCAGGATAAATTATCCTTAGCCTTCAACAGTATAACAACTGATATAATATAATAGATAACAAGTTTTAGATCAACAACTGCAGCGGAATAAGCAATCCATTAGAAGAGTCAAGTAGAGCATAAAATCTACTATCTTCTATGATTTAAAAAGTTTTTCATCAACTTTATCGCTGAGACTCAGCTTAATAAATAAACCACATCATCGAATCATCCCTGCACCACGGCCAAGGATATTCATGTAATCATCAATGGTCATGATTATACCAAATAATCTCTGGTCATAATCATACCAACAACTGTCCATCAATGAACTACAGGCCAATGAGGACTTTTACCACATCATTCGTTACATTACGGTCATGATTATACCGAATAATTCCTGGTCATAATCATACCAAGTCCATCTATGCACGTAAGCCAAAGATGACTTTCATCACAATATAAACATGAGGATGATGACAATGACATAATAATTCAATAAAACAAGTTCAAGGACAAATTTTAAAGATTTATAATTTAATTTATCCAGGAATCAATAACGTCCAAATTGTCAACAGGATACTTCTTTGTAGAGTAAAATTTAAGAATAATATTCATGTACCAAAAATTATTTGGACAGAAAAGAAATATATTTTTTGGATAAATAGTACCCCGTAAATAGTACCCCGTGAATAGTACTTTGGGAATAGTACCTCGTGAATAGTACCCCGAAAAGAAAAGTATCCCAAATACCCGAGTGAATAATATTCGTGTGAATACTAATTTAGGTGAATAGTAACCCGTGAATAGTAACTCGTGAATAGTACCCCGATACGAAAAGTGTCCCGAATACCCGAGTGAATAATACTAGAGTGAATAGTAACTCGTGAATAGTAACTCGTAAATAAAATACTAAATAAAATGATATTTCATGACGAGTACAAAAGAAATGATATCTCATACGAGTATAATAGAATATAAGAAACTGCAAGTGGATTTTCACCCGCCATGCGGTAATCCACGTAGACAGATCATTTTCACAATTTAATAAGGAATGAATACAAAGGATCATTCACCATGCATGCGGTAATCCACATAGACAGATTATTCCAACAGAATAATAAAGAATGGAATAACAGAAGAATTCACTAGGCATGCGATAGACCGCACAGACAGGTTATTCCAATAGAATAATAAAGAATGGAACCAGGTCATGCGTAATACGCACAAACAGGATATTCCAACAGAATAATAAAGAATGAAACCAGGTCATGCGTAATCTGCACAGACAGGATATTCCAACAGAATAATAAAGAATAGAATAACAGAAAATTTCACCATATATGCAGTACTTCGCATAGACAGGTTATTCCAACATAATAATAAAGAATGGAATAACAGAAGAATTTCACCATGTATGCGGTACTTCGCATAGACATGTTATTCTAACATAATAATAAAGAATGGAATAACAGAAGCTCTCTTCATGAATACGAAAGAAATAATACCCCTTACTTACAACGGTTGAACGAAAATAATATTCCTTACGAATATTGAACTGAAATAATATTCCTTACGAATATTAAATGAATATAATGAATATTGAACGATAATAATATTCATACTAATACGAAAAATAATATCTCTTCAGAATATAAAAAAATAATAACCCTTACCTCAGAAGAAGACTGGATATTGGAGTAGTGAAGTAACAGACTATTCTTCTTCTATCTCTTTATAGCTTCTCTCTCTATAGCTTCTATCTCTATAATTGCTCTTGTGGGACTTAGTGAATTGATGAGAAATGAAGGAAGAATGAGCTTCTATTTATAGGAAAATACAGTTTTGAAAATTGCACATTTTGGGGGTCGAAATATTACAGTATAATACCTTCCGCTTTTTCTTCATTCTTAATTTAGTCCTACAAGTATTATCAAACTTGCACCACCTCCCCTAATAGTAAATAATGTGAATCAATAGTAAAATCATTTGAATCAATAGTTCTAAACATGTGAAAAAATTAATTATAGTACTATACCTCTATTTCTAATTTAGTCATGCAAGTATTATCAATTTTGCACCAACTCCCCTAACAGTACACACATGTGAATAAATAGTTATAAGCAGGTGAAATAATAACAATTAATTGCTCATTTATCCGGTTAATTACTCGATTGGTCAATATAACCTCCAGACATCAATTATTATCGAAATAAATATCGATTTCCACTAACACTAATAATTCCAACACAATGGAAATATCAATTTTATCTTTAATCAACATGAACTTATTCATCATTAATATTATAACTCACAATATTTAACAACTAGGTCGTTCCCAGAAAAGAGAGGGCTTTCCGATAAGGATTTCTCCCTATTGGCGCGCAATTAGATTATCTAACCTCTCCTTGACAGAACTTCTAGACATTGTCAAAATTGAAAATAATAATATGAATAACTTTGTCATCTCAATTATTGATTTAATAATATAACATATTATGCAGATGATACTGTGACAATAATTGAATCAATAATATGAGAGATATGATGCAGCAATTACTGTAGTAATAATTGAGTATAACTGAGTGACTTCTTACGTGAGCATCAATAATCAATATCATGTGCTACTATTCAACCACGCGTATTACTGTACTTTTACTACCGGGTAGTTCAACATTTTTAACGGTAATACTTTCGCCGTTATTTTTATAAAAAGATAATTCTGTCGTTTTCTTACTACGACAATACTTCCGTTGTGGGGTCCACTAATGATTGTTCCGTTGTACGAATATTCCCTATTAAAATGAATATTCCCTGACCAATCGAATATTATATAACCACTTGCTTACTTTACAAAAAATTTCACATATCACCCTTAACTTTAACCTTTTATCAATTTAACCATTCACGAAAAAAAATAATAATTATAAGAAAAATGAATACTTTCATTTCATAAAATTCGGGGTCTTACAATCTCCCCTCCTTATAAAATTTTTCCCTCAAAATGTACGTACGTACCTGGTATGCCAAAGAAGTGATGATACCTTGACTTCATTTCATATTCCAACTCTTGAGGTATAACCTTTGAGTGTCGAATATGATCCTTCTTATCCAAGATTTTAACATGTATCTCATCATACGTTAAATCTTCTGCTATCTCGTCTAGTTCTAATTTAATAATGTGGTTCGGGTCGTCCACATATTTACGTAACATCGATATGTAAAAAAACGTTATGTACATGCAACATACTTGGCGGTAAAATGAGTTTATAGGCCACAGTTCCTACTCGATCGAGGATTTCAAATGGGCCAATAAAATCAAGGGTTGAGATTTTCTCTATTCATCGATTCTTGCTTCTAGAATAACGCCTTCTTGAACCTTCTTCTTTATATTCATCAGCTCCAGGTGTGTAGTTTGATCGGCTTTAACTTTATCGATTAAAGTCGATTCTAATCGTATATTCGTTATCTTCACATGAGTCCCTAGAGTCTTTAACTCTATCTTCATCATTTGTAAGTTATACGAAATGAGTTTTTGTGTTAACAACATCGCACTCGTAAACGCATACGATCTTCTACTCAACGCGTCAGCTACCATGTTCACTCTTCCACAATAATATTGAATGGTATGGTCGTAATCTTCAACAGCTCGAGCCAACGTCTTTGGCGCATAATACGTTCGTTCTAGGTGAAGAAATATTTAAGGGTTTTAGAAAAGGGTTTTGTACTGGGGTCAATACAAAATTCGATTTCACACTCTAGGGTTAGGCTAAGAAGTCTTCAGAGAATACGTCAGGAAATTTATTAATAATAGAAATATCATTCAAAACTGTGACTCTCATCCAAGACTTGGATAGTACGTCACATTGATACCTATCAACTTGCCACCGTTATTCACGACGTCGCCTATAGAAAGTCTGGCTTCGGTGCATTCCACACAAGGAACTCACCAGCGAAAGGCTCGGGGCTCTTTACTTATGGCTTGATATAACAGTGATTGACCTTAGTGGTTTGGTTATTTGAATTCGCATAACAGGTTGGTTAGGAATATGAAAGCTAACAACCTTACGAAAAGCATGATGAGTAGTTAACCAATCGATTACTAAAATCACATCAAAGGCAAGTGTTTTCAAAGAGATAAGATCGACATGTAACGTGAGGGTATCGATTTGAATCAAATAAGATTTATAAACAGTGGAGGTAACGAAGGTTTCTCCTAACGGAGTTTCAACCGATAAGTCAGAGTCTAATTTCTCCGAAGTCAAATTTAAACATTGAGCGCAAGCAAGAGAGATAAAAGAATGGGTAGAACCGGTATCTAATAAGGTATTGACTTCGTAAAAATTTATAATTAATTAACTCGTGCTAATTTCGTTTGGGTTACTCGCTTTTTGAGAAGTCACAAAAAATGCTCTTCCTAAAATCACCGACTTTGTTTTGTCCGTATCCGCCTTTGCTGCCACCGTCCCAGTTGGACTTGACTTTGGTGCATGACAAAATTGGGGTAAATGACATTCTCTTCTTAAAATTTCTACTTCTATTATCTTCGCCATGATTACCACCGAAATGGATACCATTCTTGGCATGATAATTTTCCCCACGATGGTTATCATTGTTCCGATGGCCGTTGCCACCAGTATGATTATTTTCGTGTTGTTGGTCGTTACCTTTTGGTTGAGCTGACTCAACGGTTTCATGTGCTTCATTGCTTATCTCAATATTTTCAGATGTCATTTGGAAACACTGTCACAAAACAAGGGTTAATTGACATATCACATATTATCCCTATACTCTGACCGACCAATTAAATACTAAATAAACTTAGGTAGGTCATACTAGCGAAGGAATTTCCCGTCTCTCCCCTCCTAGTTCTTGTCTCACATCTCAACCAAGGATCATATCCCTAATCTTTGATACCAACTGTGACGCCCCCAAAACAGGTATACATCACCCATCTTGAGTCGTCAAATACGTACATAAATTAAATATAAACTTAATTATACAACAGTCGTGCATAATACGACAAAACATAGCTGAGAGTTTAAACAAGAATATTGTCGTCTAGACAGTATTCAAACTCAAAATAAGTCCTCATTATAATTATTATCACACTATTTTATAGAATAGTGAGGACTACTAAAACAACCATCTGGACCGTCAATCCGTTCCTCGACTCGTCCTAACTATATTCTCATTTCCTGAAGAGAACAGTGAAAGAAAGGGTGAGCTCAACTAGTCCAGTAAGAAATATTATGACTAAGATAATGTTGGATAAATTATCCTTAGCCTTCAACAGTATAACAACTGATAGAATATAATAGACAACAAGTTTTAGATCAACAACTGCAGCAGAATAAGCAATCCATTAGAAGAGTCAAGTAGAGCATAAAATCTACTATCTTCTATGATTTAAAAAGTTTTTCATCAACTTTATCGCTGAGACTCAGCTTAATAAATAAACCACATCATCGAATCATCCCTGCACCACGGCCAAGGATATTCATGTAATCATCAATGGTCATGATTATACCGAATAATCCCTGGTAATAATCATACCAACAACTGTCCATCAATGAACTACAGGCTAATGAGGATTTTTACCACATCATTCGTTACATTACGGTCATGATTATACCGAATAATCCCTGGTCATAATCATACTAAGTCCATCTATGCACGTAAGTCAAAGATGACTTTCATCACAATATTAACATGAGAATGATGACAATGACATAATAATTCAATAAAACAAGTTCAAGGATAAATTTTAAAGATTTATAATTTAATTTATCCAGGAATCAATAGCGTCCAAATTGTCAACATGATACTGCTTTGTAGAGTAAAATTCAAGAATAATATTCATGTACCAAAAATAATTTAGACAGAAAAGAAATATATTTTTCTGGTAAATAGTACCCCGTGAATTAATTCGGGAATAGTACCTCGTGAATAGTATCCCGACATGAAAAGTATCCCAAATATTCGAGTGAATAATATTCGGGTGAATAGTAATTTGGATGAATAGTAACTCGTGAATAGTAACCCGACACGAAAAGTGCCCCGAATACCCGGGTGAATAATACTAGAGTGAATAGTAACTTGTGAATAGTAACTCATAAATAAAATACCAAATAAAATGATATTTCATGACGAGTACAAAAGAAATGATATCTCATACGAGTATAATAGAATATACGAAACTGCAAATAGATTTTCACCCGCCATGCGGTAATCCACGTAGACAGATTATTTCCACAATTTAGTAAGGAATGAATACAAAAGATCATTCACCATGCATGCGGTAATTCACACAGACAGGTTATTCCAACAGAATAATAAAGAATGGAATAACAAAAGAATTTCACCATGTATGCAGTACTTCGCATAGACAGGTTATTCCAACATAATAATAAATAATGGAATAACAAAAAAATTTCACCATGTATGCGGTACTTCGCATAGACAGGTTATTCCAACATAATAATAAAGAATAGAATAATAGAAGCTCTCTTCATGAATATGAAAGAAATAATGCCCCTTACTTACAACGGTTGAACGAAAATAATATTCCTTACGAATATTGAACGGAAATAATATTCCTTACGAATATTGAACGAATATAAGGAATATTAAACGATAATAATATTTATACGAATACGAAAAATAATATCTCTTCATAATTTAAAAAAATAATAACCCTTACCTCAGAAGAAGACTGGATATTGGAGTAGTGAAGTAGCAGACTATTCTTCTTCTATCTCTCTATAGCTTCTCTCTCTATAGCTTCTATCTCTATAATTGCTCTTGTGGGACTTAGTGAATTGGTGAGAAATGAAGGAAGAATGAGCTTCTATTTATAAGAAAATATAGTTTTGATAATTGCACATTTTGGGGCTCGAAATATTACAGTATAATACATTCCTCTTTTTCTTCATTTTTAATTTAGTCCTACAAGTATTATCAAACTTGCACCACCTCCCCTAATAGTAAATAATGTGAATCAATAGTAAAATCATGTGAATCAATTGTTCTAAACATGTAAAAAAATTAATTATAGTATAGTACCTTCAACTATACCTCCATTTCTAATTTAGTCATGTAAGTATTATCAATCTTGCACCAACTCCCTTAATAGTACAAGAATGTGAATTAATAGTACACACGTGTGAATAAATAGTTATAAGCAAGTGAAATAATAGCAATTAATTGCTCATTTATCCGGTTAATTACTCGATTGGTCAATATAACCTCCAGACATCAATTATTATCGAAATAAATATCGATTTTCACTAACACTAATAATTCTAACACAATGGACTATCAATTTTATCTTTAATCAACACGAACTTATTCATCATTAATATTATAACTCACAATATTTAACAACCAGGTCGTTCCCAGAAAAGAGGGGGCTTTCCGATAAGGATTTCTCCCTATTGGCGCGCAATTAGATTATTTAACCTCTCCTTGACAGAACTTCTAGACATTGTCAATATTGCAAATAATAATATGAATAACTTTGTCGTCTTAATTATTGATTTAATAATATAACATATTATGCAGATGATACTGTGACAATAATTGAATCAATAATATGAGAGATATGATGCAGCAATTACTATAGCAATAATTGAGTATAACTGAGTGACTTCTTACGTAAGCATCAATAATCAATACCGTGTGCTACTATGCAACCACGCGTATTACTGTACTTTTACTACCGGGTAGTTCAACAGTTTTAACAGTGACACTTTCGCCGTTATTTTTATAAAAAGATAATTATGTCGTTTTCTTACTACGATAATATTTCCGTTGTGGGGTCTACCAATGATTGTGCCATCATACGAATATTCCCTATTAAAACGAATATTCTTCGAGCAATTGAATATTATATAACCACTTGCTTACTTTATAAAAATTTTCACATATCACCCTTAACTTTAACCATTTATCAATTTAACCATTTACGAAATAAAATAATAATTATAAGAAAATTAAATACTTTCATTTCATAAAATTCGAGGTCTTGCAGTTGATATGGCAACAATTTGGATTACACAATATATATACAGTGTAAGAATTAGGGAACTTACAATAAAGTAGGAAGTTCAAGGTGAGAGACTTGCCTTTAGCGTTGATTACTTCTTATAGCATAAAATCACCTCAATGAACTATATTATCCTATTTATGTATGTATAGGTATTCATTAGTCACACACACTTTGACATATATATCAACATACATTTATCACATATATTTCTACCCATGTATGCATACACATTGTATAGTTCACATTGTTCTTACTTTTGAAAACCTTAGAAACATTTTAGAAATTTTAGTCCATTACACTCATCTCATACGTGAAATATTACTTAAGTTACGCATTCTATTTTAAGTCATCTCACACATACATGTTAAGAAACTTTTAAGCTAGGTTTGGTCCTTTTCATTTAATTTCAACAATGGTTAGTTTTACTCATAAATTTCCACTTTACAAAGCTAAAAGTGCTTGTCATATCAACTACTAATCATAGCATTCATTAAACCACAAAACATTGTCGACTAACCTTTTCTACGCATGCTTGCATGTATTAGATTTATTTGCACGTAGCTAGTATAGCTCTCTACTTAGAAACTCTTTTAGTTCATGCTTACGTAGTTTATAACGTGTCTAGCTAGATGTGCGAACATGTCGGTTATCTCTAGAGGCATAAAGTATCTTATTATAATTGTTCAAAAGTTCACAATACAAGTCATAGAGTTTTCAACTAAATTGGTTTTCAAATATTTGAATTTTCTAAAAACCTCATGGCAAACAACTAAGTATGCAAAGTACATTGAATTCACATTTTATACACATTTATAAAACTAACTAAGTTGCTAACATATGCTCAAAAAGGTTAGATTTCAAAAAGGCGTAAGGTTTTCCAAACATGGTTTTCAACTTTTAGCTTTCCTTGAACAATGCTAGTAAATCACGCTTTACACGTACTCACAACTATACACACTCCTTTATACATATTTAAAGCTTATTCATGTTCCTTAATTAGGTTAAGTTAGGTCAAATTAAGATTTCTTGTATTGAACATCAAAAATAAAATTTAACTATAGTGCCTAACCCTCGTCGGGGCGGGGTTTTAACACTGCAGGGAGCCCGTCGGGGCGGCAATAAAGCCCATCGGGGCGACAATAAAGCCCGACGGGCCGGTACTGCCCAGACATAGCTACTGTAGTTGAGCTCCTAACTCCCCTGTTGCGAACCAAACCCCCATTTCTCATACAAATAACAATTTAAAGATACCAAATTGATATAAACTCCATAAACTTATTACCAAACTTCCTTAGAATGATTCTAACAACTCAAATCACATAAACAACCAAATTCAAGAATCAAATTCAAGATTTATGTCATTTTTCCAAAGTTTGACATATTTAGCGATTCTCTTCATTACAGATTCGTTTCTTGACCATATTACTCCATTTAACTTTCGTTGATTTCTTATTCAACCATATTAACAATGTCTAATTTACAGATTATATCATGCTTCATCCATCAATTTTTTGACTCAAAAACAAGTATTCTAGCATTTTCCTAAGAACTTGCAAAACTTGAACTTAAGAACATGTGGATGGACATTAACTTTTTGAAGTTGAAATGCTAACTCTTGCTTCAATTTCTAGATTGTGTATACTCCACTCAACCACACTCATACACTAATTTGAAGTTTAACAGAGAACTTAGCAAAAAGTCTGAGAATGAGAATGGCTCCATTTATAGGGAAACTTCTAACCAAAATTGGGCTTTGCTCAATGAATTAAACCAATGGAATGAAGAAGAAGATGATGGATATGAGGGATTTGGTGGAGTAGCACTATTGAGACCACTCTCCCCTTCATTATTTGCTATCTATGAGCTTTGACAATGAGGGATTTGGCCAATGGCCTATTACGTGATGAAGAAAAAGGGAAGACACTCAATATGGGACAAGGCTTATTAGCTTATTAGTTAAAATGGTCACTAGTTGCACTAAGGTTATTTCCCTTTTGGCTCACAAATGAATTTTAATGAGTTGACATTATTACATTGTGATAAATTAAGAGTACAAATACACATAATCATATAATTCATGTTCATTGGGTCAATTCAAAGAATATTTATAGTAGACTAGAATATAATTTAGTTGGGTACCAATACCCCATTATTTTTCATAAACTTATTATTCCAATTATACATAAATATTTGAAATAAATATTTAATCAAAGTTAATTTCTCTTATATGTTTAAAATACACATTTAATTGCTCCACCACACATCATGATGCCACAAAAAGGCTCTTCCATACAACTTAGCAAATTACATAATTTAAAGCTTACTTTTATCATATAGTTTTATATAATAATTATTCACATTCCAATGTCACACCTCATTTTATATTGAATGAAGAAACCTTATTATATAGGACTACCCCTTACTTGCTATTGCTCACGATAATTAATGAATAATAATAGAAATTAGTCAATCACATTATGTAATTATTTATTCACTACTAGTACTAATTAATTTCATTCATTTCATCATTAATTTAATTAGTAACTTTCTCATTTCACCACTTTGTCACACTAGGCATAATTTTATAAGCTTAAATTAAGCTTCTCATCACTTCTACTACATTACTCAATTATTATATGCTTATTCAATTAAATTAATTACCACAACTCATTCCATCACTATATATATTTATTTTCAAATAAATATTCAAATAATCATTATTCTCAATAATAATATTATTTATTTAAAATTCGCAGGTATTACAATAATTACCAAGACCCCTTCATGGGGTTCAATGGGCTCTGAAGGAAAATCATCATCAGTAAAAGAGATTATCCATCCAGGGTACGGTCTTTCACGCCTAACAAGCTGATCAGACACCGTCAGTACCGCGTCCAGATATCATCTTCTCTTCTTTCCTGCAACCTTCCCAACCGACCCACCAATGATCACATCCACCACTCGGTGCACTGCTTGGGTCTGATCCTGTTGTTGAGGTTGGGGGTTCAGTTTCGATGTCAAGGCATTATTTGTCTGTTGTGTCCTCGAAGAGTCGCGTCCTACAACATACTGAACTAAATTCCCATTTTGGATGTTCTTCTTGATCGGGTCCTTCAAGTTCCAACAAGCTACTGTAGAATGACCTGTCCTTCCATGATAGTCATAGTACATATCTAGATTTCCCCTTTCAACCTTCGACATGTACTTGACAGGATCATAGTATGACTTATCCTTCATATGCTCCAAAATAGTAACCCAATCAGTGTTCAACTTAGAGTAAACTTTTTCGACCCTCTGACTCGGGAAAGGCTGACGTCGCCTACTCCCAATCCACCATTGTTGTTGTTGTACTTCTTCGGGTAGCCCCCCTGACCTGTCATTGTTGTTATCCCCCCTATCCTTTTCTTTCTCCTTCAACCTTTCTGTTGAGTTCGGCTTCAGACTACTCATAGCTTATTCTATCACGATGAGACCTTCGGCTTTGTTGAAAGCTTCGGCCAAGCTCTTCGGATGGTTGAACATCAGCTCCTTTACTAGCTTTTTAGATTTAATAAGATCCAACCCGTTCTGAAATAGTCCTACTACCTAAAGGTCATTCAAATCCGAGACCTGTCCCACTGCCTCCCGGAACCGCTTCACGTACTGTCCCAAAGTTTCATTTGAGTACTGTCGGATCTGGGACAACGAACCGATGGGCTTTCTTCTCCTTTTATTGTTGCTGAACCTCGCATGGAATTTATCACTGAGCCCTCTCCATGACGATACCGAGTTCGGGGCAAGAGTTATCATCCACTGGCGAACGTCTTTCCTCAAGGTCGTCATAAACATCTGACATTTGGCAGACTCTGAGTAGTCATAGTAGTCCATTAGGCAGTCATAGGCCTGACTATACTCATAAGGATCCCCTGAGCCATCATAACACTCCATGTGAGGGGGTTTCTTGTTCGGATCTGCCTTTTCCTACATAATCAGGAGGTGAAAGGCGACGAGTACTTAACCGGAGTCACATTGTTTGGATTTTCCCTTTCCTGCTTGACTTCGGCTAACTGTTTCTCCAGTTCGGCCAACTTTTTGGCCAACTCTTCTGTCACACTTTTTAGGGGTGAAGGGTTCCTTTGGCCCCTTCCTCTATCAGGAGATGCCTATCGCTTCGAGCGAGCCGTCGGTCGCCTGCTATCAGAACTCGCTGCCCTAGATCGGCTCCGTCTCTTGTTTCCACTAGGCTGAGGTGTGAGACCCTGAAATTTATGAAATGAAAGTATTCAATTTTCTTATAATTATTTTATTTAGTAAATGGTTAAATTTATAAAAGGTTAAAGTTAAGGGTGATATGTGAAAATTTTCAAAGTAAGTTGTCATAAAATAATCGGTAGTAAAAGTACAGTAATACGCGTGGTTGCATTGCAGCACACGGTATTGATTATTAAGGCTTACGTGAGAAGTCACTCAGTTATACTCAATTATTGCTACAATAATTGTTACATCATATCTCTCATATTATTGATTCAATTATTGTCACAGTATCATCTGCATAATATTTATTATTATTAAATCAATAATTGAGACGACAAAGTTATTCATATTATTATTTGTAATATTGACAATGTCTAGAAGTTCTGTCAATGAGAGGTTAGATAATCTAATTGCGCGCCAATAGGGAGAAATCCTTATCGGAAAGCCCCCTCTTTCCTGGAAACGACCTGTTTGTTAAATATTGTGTGTTATAATGATGAATAAGTTCGTGTTGATTAAAGATAAAATTGATAGTTCTATTGTGTGGGAATTATTAGTGTTAGTAGAAATTGACATTTATTTTGATAATAATTAATGTCTGGAGGTTATATTGACCAATCGGGTAATTAACCGGATAAATGAGTAATTAATTGCTATTAATTCACATGCTTATAACTATGTGTTCACATGTGTGTACTATTGATTCACATGATTTACTATTAGTGGAGTTGGTGCAAGATTGATAATACTTGCATGACTAAATTAAAAATAGAGGTATAGATGAAGGTACTATACTGTAATTATTTTATTCACATGATTTTACTATTGATTCACATGATTGTACTATTGATTCACATGATATACTATTAGGGGAGGTGGTGCAAGTTTAATAATACTTACAGGACTAAATTAAAAATAAAAGAAAAGATGAAGGTATTATACTGTAATATTTCAAGCCCCAAAACGTGCAATTATCGAAATTATATTTTTCTATAAATAGAAGCTCATTCTTCTTTAATTCTCATCAATTTATAAGACTCACAAGAGTAATTATAAAGAGAAGCTATAGAGAGAAAGAAGAGAAGTCTGCTACCTCACTATTCCAGTATCCAGTTTCTTCTAAGGTAAGGGGTATTATTTCTTTCGTATTCATGAAAAGAGCTTCTGTTATTCCATTCTTTATTATTATGTTAGAATAACCTGTCTATGAGAAGTACCGTATACATGATGAAATTCTTCTGTTATTCCATTCTTTATTATTATGTTGGAATAACCCGTCTATGCGAAGTACCGCATACATGGTGAAATTCTTCTATTATTTCATTCTTTATTATTCTGTTGGATAATCCTGTCTGTGCGGATTACGCATAACCTGGTTCCATTATTTTTTATTCTGTTGAAATATCTTTTCTGTGCGTATTACGCATGACCTGGTTCCATTTTTTATTATTCTGTTGGAATAACCTATCCGTGCGGTCTATCGCATGCCTGGTGAATTCTTCTGTTATTCCATTCTTTATTATTCTGTTGGAATAACCTGTCTATGTGGATTACCGCATGCATGGTGAATGATCCTTCATATTCATTCTTTATTAAATTGTGAAAATAATTTGTCTAAGTGGATTACTGCTTAACGGATAAAAAAAATCCATTTGCAGTTTCGTATATTCTATTATACTCGTATGAGATATCATTTCTTTTGTACTCGTCATGAAATATAATTTTCTTTGGTATTTTTTTTACGAGTTACTATTCACGGGTTACTATTTACCCAGTTACTATTCACTCTAGTATTATTCACTCGGGTATTCGGGACACTTTTTATGTCGGAGTACTATTCACGGGTTACTATTCACCTAAATTACTATTCACCCGAATATTATTCACTCGAATATTTGGGGTACTTTTTATGTCGGGATACTATTCACGAGGTACTATTCCCGAAGTACTATTCACATGGTACTATTCACGGGGTACTATTTACCAAAAAAATATGTTTCTTTTCTGTCCAAATTATTTTTGGTACATGAATATTATTCTTGAATTTTACTCCACAAAACAGTATCATGTTGACAATTTGGACGTTATTGATTTCTGGATAAATTAAATTATAAATCTTTAAAATTTATCCTTGAACTTGTTTTATTGAATTATTATGTCATTGTCATCATCCTCATGCTTATATTGTGATGAAAGTCATCTTTGGCTTACGTGCATAGATGGACTTGGTATGATTATGACCAAGGATTATTCGGCATAATCATGACCGTAATGTAATGAATGATGTGGTAAAAGTCCTCATTGGCCCGTAGTGCATTGATGGACAGTTATGGGTATGATTATGACCAGGGATTATTCGGTATAGTCATGACCATTGATGATTACATGAATATCCTTGGCCCGTAGTACAGGGATGATTCGATGATGTGGTTTATTTAATAAGTTGAGTCTCAGCGATAAAGTTGATGAAAAACTTTTTAAATCATAGAAGATAGTAGATTTTATGCTCTACTTGACTCTTCTAATAGATTGCTTATTCCGCTGCAGTTGTTGATCTAAAACTTGTTGTCTATTGTATTCTATCAGTTGTTATACTATTGAAGGCTAAGGATAATTTATTCCGCATTATCTTAGTCATAATATTTCTTACTGGGCTAGTTGAGCTCACCCTTTTCTTTCATTGTTCTCTTCAGGAAATGAGAATATAGCTGGGACGAGTCAAAAAATAGAGTGACGATCTAGATGATAGTATTAGTAGTCCTCACTATTATGTTAAATAGTGTGATAATAAATGTAATGAGGACTCCATTTGAGTTTGAATACTGTCTAGAAGACAATATTCGTATTAAAACTCTCAGTATATGTTTTGTCGTATTTTACACGACAGTTGTATTATTAAGTTGTATTTGAATTTTGTACCATGTATCTGGCGATCCAAGATGGGTGATGTATACCTATTTTGGGGGCGTCACATGAGAGCCATCCGGACGATGAGTCTTGGAGTGGTCCCCGGGAGAACGACCTCTAGATCGACTCCTCCGACAGCATTTTTCTCGAGAGCGACCCCGAAGCCTGCCTTCGATCTGTCTGTTATTGCTCGGATGGTGAGTCCTAGACTGAACCTCCGGTGACCTTCCCCGTCTTTGGCTGTGACTAATGGCACCATCCTCATTTCTAGTGATCAGAAGCTCCATCTGTTGATCAATCTCTTTGTATTGCGCAAGCAGAGCCCTTAAAGCATTATCAGTCTCCTAGGCATTTTTAGACAAGATCAGCCTCCTTTCATCATGACCATCACCGTGGGGTCGTGTTCGGGACGGAGCATCCTCGACACTAGCCCCATGGCCAGCGTTTTTACTGGTAGTTGAGAACAGCCTCCTCCTAACGTCCCTCCTGTCTAAGTTTTCAGGCCCCACCGAATGACCTTGGGACCCCAACCTGTTGTGGATACTTTTGGACGGTCCCATTCGATCTTTAACTGATCCTCATTATCGAACGGATCCATCAGTTATGGATTTTCCAACTCTTGAAACTGTCTTGTTGTTCACCATGGATCCTCCTGGCAAATTTTCAATGATGATTGAAAATCAACACTAACCATCCCTCCTTCTAGCGCTAATGTTAACGCCAAGATTCGTCCACGCGACTCAATCACCAAAAGCTCGTCCAATCTTGCACAGAAACGATAAGCACACCAAAAGCTTGACGGCTTGTGCCGCCAGGGGATAGCTCCGGTGTGAGAATAAGTACAAGCTGAATATGTGAGACCCCAAATTTTATGAATAAAGATTAAATTTCTCAAAATATTTTTTTTAATATTATAGTATGAATTTGATATAATGTTATAGTTGTGGGTAATATTTATAAATTTTGCAAAGTAAGCAAGTTATTATATAATACTCGATTGGTCGGGAAATATTCGTTTTAACAGGGAATATTCGTACGACGGCACAATCATTGGTGGACCCCACAACGAAAGTATTGTCGTAGTTAGAAAATGACATAATTATCTTTTTATAAAAATAACGGTGCAAGTGTTACTGTTAAAATTGTTGAACTACCCAGTAGTAAAAGTACAGTAATACGCGTGGTTGCATAGTAGCACACGGTATTGATTATTGATGCTTACGTAAGAAGTCACTCAGTTATACTCAATTATTGCTACAGTAATTGCTGCATCATATCTCTCATATTATTGATTCAATTATTGTCACAGTATCATCTACATAATATGTTATATTATTAAATCAATAACTGAGACGACAAAGTTATTCATATTATTATTTATAATATTGACAATGTCTAGAAGTTCTGTCAAGGAGAGGTTAGATAATCTAATTGCGTGCCAAAAGGGAGAAATTCTTATCGGAAAGGCCCCTCTTTCCTGGGAATGACATGTTTGTTAAATATTGTGAATTATAATATTAATGATGAATAAGTTCGTGTTGATTAAAGATGAAATTTATAGTTCCATTGTGTTGGAATTATTAGTGTTAGTGAAAATCGATATTCATTTCGATAATAATTGATGTCAGGAAGTTATATTGATCAATCGGGTAATTAATCGGATAAATGAGAAATTAATTGTTATTAATTCACATGCTTATAACAATGTGTTCACATATGTGTACTATTGATTCACATGATTTACTATTAGGGGAGTTGGTGCAAGATTGATAATACTTGCATGACTAAATTAAAAATGGAGGTATAGATGAAGGTACTATACTATAATTAATTTTTTTTACATGTTTAGAACTATTGAGTCACATGATTTACTATTGATTCACATGATTTACTATTAGGGGAGGTGGTGCAAGTTTGATAATACTTGCAGTACTAAATTAAAAATGAAGAAAATGAGGAAGGTATTATAATGTAATATTTCGAGCCCCAAAATGTGCAATTATCGAAACTATATTTTCTTATAAATAGAAGCTCATTCTTCCTTCATTTCTCACCAATTCACTAAGTCTCACAAGAGCAATTATTATAGAGAGAAAGGAGAAGAGAAGTCTGCTACCTCACTATTCCAGTATCCAGTTTCTTCTAAGATAAGGGGTATTATTTCTTTCGTATTCATGAAGAGAGCTTCTGTTATTCCATTCTTTATTATTATGTTGGAATAACCTGTCTATGCGAAGTACCGCATACATGGTGAAATTCTTCTATTATTTCATTCTTTATTATTATGTTGGAATAACATGTCTATGCGAAGTACCGCATACATTTATTCCATTCTTTATTATTATGTTGGAATAACCTGTCTATGCGAAGTACCACATACATGGTGAAATTCTTCTGTTATTCCATTCTTTATTATTTTATTGAAATATCCTGTCTGTGCGGATTACGCATGACTTGGTTCCATTCTTTATTATTCTGTTGAAATAACCTGTCTGTGCGGTCTATCGCATGCCTGGTGAATTCTTCTGTTATTCTATTCTTTATTATTCTGTTGGGAATAACCTGTCTGTGCGGTCTATCGCATGCCTGGCGAATTCTTTTGTTATTCTATTCTTTATTATTATGTTAGAATAACATGTCTATGCAAAGTACCGCATACATGGTGAAATTCTTCTATTATTTCATTCTTTATTATTATGTTAGAATAACATGTCTATGCGAAGTACCGCATACATGGTGAAATTCTTCTGCTATTCTATTCTTTATTATTCTGTTGGAATATCCTGTTTGTGCGGATTATGCATGACTTGGTTTCATTCTTTATTATTCTATTGGAATATCATGTCTGTGCGTATTACGCATGACCTGATTCTATTATTTATTATTCTGTTAGAATAACATGTCTGTGCGGTCTATCGCATACATGGTAAATTCTTCTATTATTCTTTTATATTCTGTTGGAATAACCTGTCTATGTGGATTACCGCATGCATGGTGAATGATCCTTTGTATTCATTCCTTATTAAATTATGAAAATGATCTGTCTACGTGGATTACCGTATGGTGGGTGAAAATCCATTTGCAGTTTCGTATATTCTATTATACTCGTATGAGATATTATTTCTTTTGTACTCGTCATGAAATATCATTTTATTTGGTATTTTATTTACGAGTTACTATTCACCCTGTTACTATTTACTCTAGTATTATTCACTCGGGTATTCGGGGTACTTTTCGTGTCGGGGTACTATTCATGAGTTACTATTTACGGATTACTATTCACCTAAATTACTATTCACCTGAATATTATTCACTTGGGTATTTGGGATACTTTTCATGGCAGGGTACTATTCACGAGGTACTATTCCCGAAGTACTATTAACGGGGTACTATTTACCCGAAAAATATATTTCTTTTCTGTCCAAATTATTTTTGGTACACGAATATTATTCTTGAATTTTACTCTACAAAGCAGTATCATGTTGACAATTTAGACGTTATTGATTCCTAGATAAATTAAATTATAAATCTTTAAAATTTATCCTTGAACTTGTTTTATTGAATTATTATGTCATTGTCATCATCCTCATGCTTATATTGTGATGAAAGTCATCTTTGGCTTACGTGCAGAGATGAACTTGGTATGATTATGACCAGGGGTTATTCGGTATAATCATGACCGTAATGTGACGAATGATGTGGTGAAAGTCCTCGTTGGCCTGTCGTTCATTGATGGACAGTTGTTGGTATGATTATGATCAAGGGTTATTCGGTATAATCATGATCATTGATGATTACATGAATATCCTTGGCCGTGGTGCAGGGATGATTTGATTTTATTTATTGAGCTGAGTCTCAGCGATAAAGTTAATGAAAAAAATTTTAAATCATAGAAGATAGTAGATTTTATGCTCTACTTGACTCTTCTAATGGATTGCTTATTCCGCTGCAGTTGTTGATCTAAAACTTGTTGTCTATTGTATTCTATCAGTTGTTATACTGTTGAAGACTAAGGATAATTTATTCCGCATTATCTTAGTCATAATATTTCTTACTGGGCTAGTTGAGCTCACCCTTTTCTTTCATTGTTCTATTCAGAAAATGAGAATATAGCTGGGACGAGTCGAAAAATAGAGTGACAGTCCAGATGATAGCATTAGTAGTCCTCACTATTCTGTTAAATAGTGTGATAATAAATATAATGAGGACTCCATTTGAGTTTGAATACTGTCTATAAGACAATATTCGTATAAAAACTCAGTTTATGTTTTGTCGTATTTTACACAACAGTTGTATTATTAAGTTGTATTTGAATTTTGTACCATGTATTTGGCGACCCAAGATGGATGATGTATACCTGTTTTGGGGGCGTCACAGTTGGTATCAAAGCTTAGGGATATGATTCCTGGCTGAGATGTGAGATAAAAACTAGGAGGGGAGAGACGGGGAATTCCTTCGCTAGTATGACCTACCTAAGTTTATTTAATATTTAATTGGTCAGTCAGAGTATAGGGATAATATGTGGCATGTCAATTAACCCTTATTTTGAAACTATATTCTAGAATGATATCTGAAATACATGAGATGAAAAATGAAAAAATCATGATAGAGAGGAAATAACCGGGAAGGTACAATCCGAAAAGAAAGCAAGGTATGTTTTAATTGTGGAAAAGAAGGTCACCTAACCGGATTTTGTCGTGCATCAAAGTTAAGTCCAGCTGGGACGGTGACACCAAAGGTGGATACGGACAAAACAAAGTCGGTAGTTTAAGTGAGAGCGTTTATCGAGGAACCCGAACGAAGTTATCACGGGTAAGTTACACTACAAAAAAATGGGGTTTCAGCAACAACCGATTTTCGTTGCTAAAGGTGCCAAATTTCGTTGTAAAAGGGTTTTGGCAACGACTTTACTGTCGTTGCGTCTTTCGTTGCGCAATGAGCGTTGCTAATTGTTCCGCAACGAACGTATTTTTTTCGTTGCCAAAAGTAATACATTTTGCAACGAAATTTGGTTTTCGTACAGAGACATCGATCCTTTAGCAACAAAATGTATTGTTACAGAATAATTAAAATTGTGTTGCTAAAAAGCCCATTTCGTTGCAAAAGCCTGCTAATTGGCAACGAAATGAACTCTTTTTTTTTTTTTGCAAAGACCATGCATATTCGTTGCAATTGACACCATTTTACGACGACATTTTTCGTTACGGTAAATTATGAAAATTGTTGCCTAAGCTTACTTTCATTGCGGAATGTAAACTTTTTAGCAACGATTTTCGTTGCTGATTATATTATTTGACAACATTATGTTGAATCAGCAACAAAAATGTTTGTTGCTGGTTATTTTTCAATAGCAACGAAAATCGTCAATTAGCAACGACATTATATGTTGCCGTTTCTTTATATGTGCAACGAAAATTGATATGATTTGTAACGATAAAAAATGTTACATTTTATTTTAGTATTAGCAACAATATCCTCTCTGTTGTTATTAGGTTAATTTTTCGTTGCCAAATATAAAATTTTTAATGCCATTAACAACGAAAATTTATTGCTAAATATAAACTTGTTCAATGCTTTAGTATCGAATTATATTATTGTCAAATCAAAATTTGACATTCTTTTTGTGTACCTGACTGGCTCAATGTCCCCGTAGCAAATAATGACAAAAATACAAAAAACTAAAATATTATTAACTTAATAAAATCATCCACTACATAATCATTCATTATCTTTACAATTAACCATCTAAAGCTTCCACATTTCTTCAATCAAAGTATATATCTACATATATAGATAGTATACTTCATAATTTCGTCCCTTGTCTTCCGTAAACGTAGCACGAAAATTTGATACCCAATATTGTAAGGCAAGTTGTAGAAGCAGTCTTCCTGCACATATTTAAAATAATAGCAAGTCAGGAAAATGAAGCAAATAGGTCACCAGAGGCACTTAGTGCCAAAATCAATACACAAAGACAATAAAGTTATTACGTGGTACTAATGTACACCGTATTGCTCATAAACAGAAAAAGATAAATAGGCAATCACAATATCATTTGCTACAAATCCAAATAGAAAAAAAACCTTCAGTGCGACTATATGATTGCTCTGTTACAAGACAAAATTGGAATCTTAATCGACCATTTCATGAATTAATTTCAGTAAGCATAGTGGTAAACATATTTTCTATTACAAGACTTGTAGATTATTATTATATGTTGACCTCAAGTCAGAATTCAATCACATTCAACAACCATGGTCTTCCAAACCGTCTAGAAAAGCAGATTTCATAATATGAAATCCAATAGATTAAACAATAGTCTGGAGATTTGCAATAGATTAAACAATAGTCTGGTGATTTGCAGATTTTGCAGATTGGTGATATTTGCATTGTTTTAGAGAAGTTCTTATGTTCAGCAGATGATGATAAGAAGTGAGAAGGGAATAAAAAGGAAAGTTGCGAAGATTTAATTATAATTTGTGGCTTTTTTGGAAACAAAGCCACTATGAAGTTGAGTTTGAGATGAATGTTTGTTTTTTTTAGTGTTAGAAACAGCATGGTATGTATGGGTTGTATAAATATAATTTTAGGAAAACCTGAAAAGTAAGAAATAATCTGTCCCATAGCATTGAGAGAATAAAGCAACTGAAAGTGATGTAGTTTAAGAAAAGCTTGCCTTATTTAGAGCTGGTTCAAGATTAGCAGCTCCATGTATGTTGAGGAGGAAATATCCAACTTCACTTCCTTAAATATAAAGATGATGTTACGGACACACCATTTTAATGAATACTAGATGTTGGAGAAGTACTGTAATAATGACGTAAATTTGACACGAGTTGCAAAAAAACAAGACCTAAAAATTTGTACAAAAAGGATATTGTATTATTGTTCACACAAGAGAGTTAAATACTACATTTTTTTTTGCTAAATAAATACAACATATTTCCAGCACAACAAGAAAAATATTTTTCACATAATTTTACAAAATATGATCAAACTCCTTTTTTAAGAGGCTCATTTTCGTTACATCTCACGGTCTTCCAAAATTTTTATATTTAACAAATGTTACAAACATGAGAGGCTTGTGCACCGATAGGATTGGAAGAAAAACAAGCACCAAAAAAGAAATATCCGAACCGAACTTCACAATCTGCTTGACTAGGAGTAAGTGCATCATGCAGTTACATGTGTTAAAGTAATTTAGAAGTAACACTTCAAAGGAAATTTCGACCAAATTTAGAAATTCATTTCAATTCTGAATGGAACGGCAGGTTACACAAACTTGGACCACTAGCCTTGAAATAAAATTGAAAACTCAAAACAAAGTTAGGCTGGATATCTGGCCTGAATCCTCAAATGAATACAGTACTCCATAATTACTTTAGTACAGAATAATGACCCAGTGAACAACAAGTAATTGAAAGTTGTTAACAGTGTAAAAGAATTGCTTATTGATATGCCATTATTATGCAAAATTGGACAATTTTAAGTGCTTCATTGATGACAATGAAACTAAAGATTACTAAATTTTGATAAAATAAATTTTCTGCTGTTCAAGTTTACACGCGATGTGTCTTTGCAAATTGAAACCTCGTGAATGAAAGGGACATCACATGTAACTTGAAGGGAGCAAAGTTTTTTCACCGTGAATTTTCAAGTTCAATTTGGACGCATGTTAACCTTGCCCAAAAGATGATTAGCATAAAACATTTTATCCTAATGACAAAATAAATAACTGGAACCCGTACCGTTTTGTGTTAAAGCAATGCTTGACCAAATGATTCTCCTGAGATAAGAAAAGAGATTCATGACAATCATCAGGCAACAAAGGTCGAACTCTGCAAAATACATGAATATTCCCTTTCAGTTCCTGCAGTAGGAAATAATTAGTACCAATAAAGTAAAGAAGTATTGTCCAACCAACAAAAGAAAATAAACTTACTTACTAAAATTGTATTATGAAGTTTCTTTCTCAACTTTTCTCCCTCATTAATTTGATATTCTACATCCCCAAGTCGCTCATGTAATTCACTCACAACTCGCTTTTGCTCTTCAAATTCAGTCCTTATTTCAGAGGTGGATAAATTAGCCATCTATAAAAACAAATAATAAGCATAGATAATTATAAAGTGTCACATAAAAGCACACATCACAAAAAGAAACATAACCATTTTTTTTGGGACAAAAAGAAATTGTCCACTGTAGAGTTGCTAAGGAAAGTTGAAATACTAGGGACACTTGATTATGAGATCATGTACTCTAAGTTAGCAAAAAGTTGAGATTTAATTGCTTATTCCAAAGTGATTGGGCTGAAATTGTTGATGACATAAAGAGCACTTCTGATTATAAAGAAGGAACAAAAGGTACCTGCACAATACCTATGTTCAATTGAATATGTTGAGGCAATTTATCAAGCTATGTGATTAAGGACATTGCTTAAAGATGTAGGTAAGAAGCAAAATAAATGAACATTTCTTTTAAGCAACAAACATTGATACGCCAGAGAAAAAAAATGTTAAAAAAAAATAATCTAACGAGCCATGAAAAACTAAACATATTGCCTTCCAGTATCATTTTATCCAAGAAGCATATGAAAGGTAGAATTATTATTAGAAAACACCTGATTTTGAATTTCTTTTGTCATTTAACATATGTATCTCAAGAAATTGAAAATTGTATGTTACATTGACATGACAGTAACTAACATCATATTAATCTACAGAGCAAGTATAAAGATTGGACAATAATGATGTTAACAAGATGCTTCAGTCATGTGATGTTTCCCTTGTTTAATATTACCATACCAGCCCAATATGTAATGCTTCAACACTCCCCCTTCCACGTTCCACCTAAACTCTCTCCGCATAGAGAGACAAATCAGAGTGTGATATGGTGTACAAACCAAACAGTTTAACTGGAAATGGGGAACAACCATCTAATCAGCAAATAGGGTAACAGGATTAAGTAAGATGTCACCAACCTTTGACATCATCATTACAAACACTGGGGCATCAAACGTGTATATATGCTGCATATTTGTGATGCCATTGTTGCCCATGCTGCTCCAGTGATACCATAGCCTCAGAATGTGCATAGGACCACATCACCAATCCCATTTATAGCACTGGCGACTGCCAAAGCCTTCAAAGGTTCCCATGAATCTTTCATGCCAAGACTGTACCAAAAGAACAACTCCTAAAAAGTTACCAAACTAAACTGGTAACTGAGTAGTCCTGCAATTCAGAAGTAAAAATAGCACTGATGAAATAAACAAGGAGTTAAAAGCAGAAATTACATTTTAAAAATACCAGGGTCAAACTTGTATCATAATACATGAGTAGGGAGTCAAGTCCCTGTTTATTGCCCATGCTCCCAGGAATTTTACACTCTCACCCTTGTTAATCGGGAAAACAAAACACCCAGTTAAGAAAGGTCAAGAACCATAGAAACAAATCCAGCCAACTTCAGTTAATAAAACATAAATCAAATGAGTAAGTTTCAAGAACTACTAACCAGACAAGTGTTAACCCAATATTCAGACCTTTTTTCTATGAAGAATAAGGGGGAAATCCACCTTAAAGACTGACCAACTACTCACTTAATAGATCGATATATGTGACGAACAAAGACCAAAGCCGTCCGAAATCCAATAGCACCAAGCATGAGAAAGAAACCATAGCAGATGCAAGCCATGTATCCAAAGAAGAATGAGATTTGCATGAAACCAGACATATCAGATCTTGCATAGTAGTAGTACAAGCAGTAGCCGTAAATAAATATGCCAGTTGATCCACCACAAAGAAACGACCTGTTCCAAATAAAAACACATCCCATGAGACAATATAAGCTCATATTGCACAACTGATTGACAAAGATACTAAAACATGTCATGCCATGGGTCTATGGAGGTTGAGTAATGCTCCTTAAAGAGAGGCCTGTGAAGAGGTGAAACATCCCAAAGAAACATATATTGTTGGATACCATTTCACCAATCTTGCAAGGACTATTTCATATTTCAAAAAACATATATCCAACACAAGTAATGGTAATGTTACTAAAGTCCATATAAGGATTATAACCATAATTGTTCCAAATGGCAGTGCTGCAGTAGAGCTGTAAGCTATGGCGACTGTAAATTTAGGCAGTCTAACATTATAGAGTAAATATAATCAGACTTTATACAATTTTTTTTTACCAATGATCACAATAAAGAGAATTAAACTGGGCCATCAAAATAGTTGAGCATCAAAAGTTTATGTTTCAGATTTTCTATAAAATAATTACCTGGATTACATATTCATAACCTAAACAGAAATGCAATTTCAGGATGTCAATTTCGAAAGGGGAACTTGGGATTTCAAAAATCTAGACTTTTCCCACTTAAACTATTACAATTTTTTTTAATCAACAAACAAATTGAGAATCATAAACATACAATGATACATGTAAAACACTCACTTGACTTTCTAAAATTCTCTTCACACCATCAACAACCGAGCTCGCCTTCTCCTCTAAGGCACCATCTCCGCCACCACCGCCATCGCCGCCACTACCACCTCCGCCAATTCCACCAACACCGCCACCACCGGAGGAAAAGGAAGCAGCTGGTTTGGTTTGCTCGAAATCGAAATTGCCAGTCGGGTTTGGTTTTCGCAGCAGGAGGGAGGGTTTACAGATTATCACACAGAGGAGGGTTTGGTTTAGAGGATTCGGTCAAAGAAGAATACGAGCAGTAGGGTTTAGAGGATTCGGCTGAAGAAGAAATCGCAGGATTCGGTCGAATAAGAAATCGCAACAGGGTTTACAGGATTCGGTCGAAGAAGAAATCGAAGAAGAGAGCGAAATTAAATCGCAGTGGTCTCGTATGCTAGTTGAAATATCGGACGAAGAGTAAGGGTAATTTGGCCTGAAAATTTCTTTTTAAGAGTCCGCTAGTCGAAGAAGCGGATGACGTAATTCTCTATTTAATCTCAGCCATTAAATGTAATATATAATTATGATGCTATTTGTACATTATGATGTTATTTATCCATTTTTTATCTATAATAAATACATGCTATGAATCATTTCCCATATATATATATATATATATATATATATATATATATATATATACGGGAAGGATCAAGAGCATAATTCTTAAATAGCATAACGTTTTAAATTAGCATAATTTTATCAAAACGACGTAATTTTGATAAGACGCGGTGGCATTTTTGTAAATACGCGGTGGCATGGTATTTACAAAAATATCACCGCGTCCCTCCAAAAACTACGTCGTTTTGATAAAATTATGCTATTTAAGGCGTTATGATATTTAAGGATTATGCTCTTGATCCTTCCCGTATATATATATATATATATATATATATATATATATATATATATATATATATATATATATATATATTACAATATTAATGAAATTATAAAATCAACAATTATCTAAAAAATTGTTTGTGATAAATTAATTTTGTAGAAAGTAAATATAAATTTTTATATTTTATAATTTATATGCAAATAAATTTGTACAATATGATGAGTTACGTTATTTTTTATATAAAATGAGTTTTATACTATTTACATATAGTCAAGTGTTACATGTTGGTATATTTAAAAAATATACATGTATAATTTTGAGTGCTTAAGCTAAATAATTTTATGAAATTTCAAAAAATAAGAGTTTGTTTTCTTATTTGTGGGTGTTCTAAAAGATTTTTATGTTGAAGCAATCATTATATGAATAACTAATATATAAAATTAATATATAAAATGTACAAGAACCTTTTTTTGTTCTAAAAAGCGTTACTCAATATTCTGAACATTGTCATATAAAATGTTAATTAACTTAAAATTTATTTTAAGTAGTGAGCATAATATTGTGAAATTGTAATTGCAGAGTAACTTTTATAAAGTTACAAAATTTGAAATCCAGTTAATTCTGAAGCTCCAACATAGTGCTATATACTTCCTTATATTTACTCTAAGGCTATTTACTCCTCATTTGGAGATTTATTATTTTTTATAAATATAAAAAATAATATTAAATTAAAAATTTAAAATATCTCAAATCAATTTTTAAAAATCAATAATAATCGTATAATTTGGAATAATGATATATTATAAATTATCTAAAAATTACTCCTGATTTGGAGATTTATTATTTTTCATAAATTTTAAAAATAATCTTATATTAAAGTTTAAAAACATCTCAAATCAATCGTCAAAACTGAATAATAACTTATAATTTGGAATCTATCTATACAAAACAGAAGTTTTTGAACATACTTAATTTTCCGCTCAAACCATATTAAAAGATCCTGACCATCAAAACTTTGGGATAAATCTAACCCTTCAAAAAACTTGGGATATATTAGTCCGGTATATTAGACAATATGGGCTACTGGCGAAGGGATGGGGTCAGTTCCTTAAATTCAATTGAATAAAGTGAATGGAAACTGAGTTTGATAGAAGGTAATAACTCTCCCTCTCTCTCTCTCTCTCTCATGCTGCTATGCTGGACTGGGTAAAATACTACTCCACCATCTTTGTGACGCCCCCAAATAGGTATACAACACCCATTCTGAGTCGCCAAATACATGGTACAGAAAGTAAACTACAACTTCAATAATACAATTGTCGTGCAAAATACGACAACACATACTGTGAGTTTAAATACAAATATTGTCTTCTGGACAATATCCACACTCAAATAAATCTTTATTACAATTATTCAAACACTATTTTACAAAAATAGTGAGGACTGCTAAAACATCTTTCTAGAACCATCACTCCATACCCCGACTAGATCCTGCTATGTTCTCACCTCCTGAGATGAAAAATAGAACAAAAAGAAAATGGGTGAGCTCAACTAGCCCAGTAAAGAATATTATGACTAAGATAATATACAACAAATGTGACGCCCCCAAAATAGGTCCAATCCATCCAACCCATTCTGAGTCGCCAAATACATGGTACAGAAAATAACTACAACTTTATTATTACAATTGTCGTGCAAAATACGACAACACATATACTGTGAGTTTAAATACAAATATTGTCATCTAGACAGTATTCATACTCAATTAAGAACTCATTATACTTATTGATACACTACTTTACAAAATAGTGAGGACTACTAAAACAACTGTCTTGAACCATCATTCCACACCCCGACTAATACTCGCTACATTCTCGCCTCCTAAGAAGAAAAATGGAACAACAAGGAAAAGGGTGAGCTCAACTAGCCCAGTAAAGAATATTATGACTAAGATAATATACAACAAATTATCCTTAGTCTTCAACAGGGAAAAATCTGATAGAATACAATAGACAACAAGTTTTAAATCAATAACTGCAGCGGAAACAGCAAACCATTAGAAGAGTCAAGTAGAGAATGAGTTCTACTATCTTCTAAGATTTAAAAGTCCATCATCAATATTTTATCCCTGTAACAACAATCAATAACCATCTTTAATCAAATATTCATCTTTGCACTACAGGCCAAAGATATTCATTTGTATCACCAGTCGATCATGTTCATCTCAACACTTGTTCATCTTTGCACTACGGGCCAAAGACATTCATCAGAAATCATCAATCTTTGCACTACAGGCCAAAGATATTCAATTATATCATCATTTAGGACTGAGGATGATGAAAAATATTTTAAAGGAAACGAATCCAGTGAAACAAAATAATAAATATTAAGGATTCGTATTTCAGCTATTCCATGTCCAAAAATACCTCATAAATAATCATAGTAGAGTAAAATTCAAGAATGATCAAAACATGGATACAATCAAAGCTAGTATCCAGAATAGATATTTTGGACAAAAAGAAAAAAAATTTATTTTTTGGTGAATAGTAACTCGTGAATAGTAACTCATAAATAGTAGCTCGTGAATAGTAACTCATGAATAGTAACCCCGACATGAAAAGTTCTAAATTTGATAAAAATTCATATCAATACTTCGGCATAATGATATTGAAGAAAATAATATCATTTAAGAAGAAATAACATCCCTTACCTCGGAAAGACGGTACCTCTGACTGGAATACTAGATATAGTGCTGAAGGAAACTTGCACCGTATAGCAACACTCAAAGTATCAAATACTCACAAGAATACGCTCGATATAGAGAGAGAAATAGAGAGAAACTTGTGTTTCTGGTGTGATTTTCAATTCTAACCTAAGCACCCTATTTATAGCAAAATGCTTAGAACACCAAAGTAGAAAATTGAATATAATAATATTTATATTTACAAAATTGTCAAGCCCACCTAAGAAATCTGATTTCAGATCATGTATAACACATGTGAGCCACTCAATTGCAACAAAAAACGTTTTTCTTAAAAAAAATATTTTAAACTCTAAAAATCAATTATTTCGGAACTTCGGAACTTCAATAATTCATAATAAATAGCCCTTTTATCAGAAAATTCGAATCTCGCGAGTTTTTATAGAAAATTCAATTCTCTACAACTTTGTAGAAGAAAGTTTTTCTAAATTCCAAACAGAAATTGACCGAAATCCACAAACGGACGATTTTACAGTTAATAATAAATTTTCGGTCAAGAATTGTGTCCACCAACACACAAAACATGTGTTAATCATTTAATACCACAAAAATACTCTTCCTCCTCATATACTCATATACCCCACATTCATTGTAAAAATATCACCATCAATATATTATTAAAATAATATATTTAAATGAATTATTTTATCAGAAAAAGATAAAATATTAATTTTCAACAATTGTCACATTAAAAATTTTCTCCATCTATATCCACATAAAATCACTATTTTTCTCATCATATAAATCAATAATTAATTATACACAAATAATATTACAGAACCACAGTACTGGCAACCAGGCCGTTCCCAGGAAAGAGGGGGCTTTCCAATAAGGATCTCTCCTCACTGGCGCGCAATTAGATGACCAAACCTCTCCTTAGACAGAACTTTCTAGACATTGCCAATAATGTTATCTAATAATATTATTCAGATAATATAAATTATTGTTCCGATAATAGAAAATACTGTGTAGTGACAATTATTAAAACAACAGTAATATAAAATATCAACGCAGAAATTATTGAATCAATAAAATATAATATTGAACAATAATTACTGTAACAATTATTGAGTAGTGCCTTCTTACGTAAGAATCAATAATTGGTGCAATACCGTGTGCTACTGTGCAACAACGCGTATTACTGTGTTTTAACCACCGGGTATTCCAACAGTATTAACGGTAACAACTATGCCGTTATTTATAAACAACTTATTTTTGTCGTTTTCTTCATCCAATCGCTTTCCGTTATGGGGCCCACAAAAGACTGTGCCGTCGTACGAATATTCTCCGACAGTAAGAATATTCCACGACCAAGCGAATATTCCCCGACAATAATGAATATTTTATAACCACTTGCTTATTTAAAATATTTGCGCATTTTTACCCATAACTGACCACATTAATCAAATCAACCCTTACTATTTCAGAATAATAAATAGAGGAATTTAAATTTCATTTATTAATAATTTGGGGTCTTACAACCTCCCCTCCTTATGAAATTTCGTCCTCGAAATTGACATACGTACCTGGTGTTTCGAAAAGATGAGGATACCTCGCTTTCATTTCCGTTTCTAACTCCCAGGTCATTTCCTCAATAGCATGGTTTCTCCACAAAACTTTAACTTGTGGTATAACCTTCGTGCGTAGGACATGCTCTTTCCTATCCAAGATCTTAACAGGTACCTCCTCGTACGTTAAATCTTCTGCTATCTCGTCTGGTTCTAACTCAATAATGTGGTTCGGGTCTTTCACATATTTACGAAGCATAGATATGTGAAAAACGTTATGAACACGAGACATGCTTGGAGGTAACGCAAGTCTATAGGCCACATTTCCTACTCGGTCAAGAATCTAAAATGGACCAATAAATCGTGGATTGAGCTTTCCTCTCTTTTCAAATCTCGTAACTCCTTTCCATGGAGCAACACGTAAGAACACATGATCCCCAATGTCAAATTTCGCATCCTTTCAATGAAGATCCACATAACTCTTTTGTCGATCCTGTGTCGTTTGTATACGTTGTCGAATCGTTTGGATCTTCTCTGTAGTAATGCGTACCAACTCTGGTCTCAACAATGTTGCTTCACCCACCTCGTCCCAGCATACTGGAGAACGACATTTTCGTCCATACAATGCTTCAAAGGGAGCCACACCTATACTTGCCTGATAACTGTTATTGTAGGAGAATTCCACCAATGGTAGGTACTTATCCCAACTTCCTTTGAAATCTAGGACACAAAGTCTTAATAAATCTTCAAGAGTTTGAATAGTCCTCTCTGATTGCCCGTCCGTTTGAGGATGGTATGCCGAACTGAACTGTAAATCCGTGCCCATAGCTTTTTGCAAGCTAACCCAAAATCTTGAAGTGAATCTTGGGTCACGATCCGAAACTATGGATACTGGCATGCTATGCAACCTAACAATCTCATTCACGTACATACTAGCAAGACGTTCAAAGGAATAAGTCTCTCGTATCGGCAAGAAATGAGCAGACTTGGTTAATCTATCAACTATAACCCAAATAGCATTTATGCCTTGAGAAACCGTGGGAAGACCCGTAACGAAATCCATGGTAATGTGTTCCCACTTCCATTTCGGAATCTCAAGTGGTTGCAATGGACCCTTTGGTACTTGATGCTCCGCCTTTACACGTTGACAAGTTAAACACCTCGAGATAAACTTTGCAATCTCTCTCTTCATATTGTTCCACCAAAATGTATGTCGAAGATCACGATACATTTTAGTACTTCCAGGATGGATTGCAAATGGTGTATTATGTACCTCCATCATGATCTTGTACTTCAAATCAGAATCGTTAGGAACACAAAGTCTGGAGTGGACTCGAAGTATTCCTTCTTCATCGATTTTTGCTTCTGGAATAGCACCTTCTTGCACTTTCTTCTTCATACGCATCAGCTCCCGGTCTGTGGCTTAAGCAACTTTAACTTTATCAATTAAAGTTGATTCTACGCGTATACTTGACATTATCGCACTAGTTCCTGAATATGATCTTCTACTCAATGCGTCAGCTACCGCGTTCGCTTTTTCAGGATGGTATTGGATGGTATGATCGAAATCTTTCAATAGCTCGAGCAAACGTCGGTGTCGCATGTTGAATTCTTGGAAGCTCTTCTCGCATTCCTCGGTCCATTCGAAGTTTGTATCTTTTCGAGTCAGCTGAGTTAATGGAGTAGCGATTCGAGAAAATTCTTACACGAATCTCTGATAATAACCAGCTAAGCCTAGAAAGCTACGTATTTCGATTACTGACTTAGGTTGCTCTCAACTGTGACTCATATCCCAATCTTGGATATCACATCACAATGGCACCTATCAGTTTACTACCGCACGAATATGGCATCCCCTACAGAGAGTCTGGCTTCAGTGCATTCCACAAAGGAAGTCACCAGATAGAGGCTCGGGTACAAACTTCTACAGTTAGGTTTTTAACTCCTGAAGTTCAATAGGAGCCATTTGATATGAGATTTTAGAAGTGAGTTTTGTACCAGATTCAAAGATGATACAAAATTCAATATCACGCGTAGGCCAAGAAATTCTTCAGAAAATACGTCAGGGATTTACTAACAATAGAAATATCATTCAAATCTGACGTATTTTTGTTCAAGTCCATGACATGGGCTAAGAAAGCTTGACATCCGTTTTTCAATAAACGAATGACTTTACGGCTTGATATGAAAGAGTTTGACTTCAATGGTTTGGTTGCTTGAATTTGAATAACAGGTTGCTTAGGAATATGAAAACTAACAACCTTACGAAAGCAATCAATTTTGGCATGATGAGTAGTTAACCAATTAATTTCTAAAATCACATCAAAAGCAAGTATCTTTAAAGAGATAAGATCAACAGGTAATGTGATGGTGCTAACTTGGATCAAACAAGATTTATAAACAGTGGATGATGAAAGTTTCCCCTAACGGAGTCTCCACAGATAAATCAAAGTCTAATTTCTCCGGAGTCAAGTTTAAACGTTGAGCACAAGCAGGAGAAATAAATGAATGGGTAGAACCGGTATCTAATAAAGTATAGACTTCGCAAGAATTTATAATTAACTAACACGTGATACCTTCGTTCGGGTTCATCGCGTTTTGCGCAGTCACGACAAACGCTCTTTCAGGAACCGCTGACTTTGACTTGTCCGTATCCGCCTCTGGTGTCACCGTCCCAACTGGACTTAACTTTGCAATAGAGTACATTCCACCATTCATTAGTTCGTCGCATTCCTGATCCATGATTTGGATCATTACTCTCCGATCCATATCGAATTGGGGTTGACCGCTCTTCATAGGGTAATTTCGAACTCGATGTTGGATTCTCCCAATTGCTGTCCAAAAAGAGAAATCTATTTCATCTATTTTGGCCTTATTGGATCGGGCGTCTTTTTCTACAATATCAACGTGTCGTGCGGCTTTTACCCATGCATCCTCCATTCTCATTCGTTCGGTTGCTTCTTCTTTCATCAGAACTTTGATCATAGCATTCTCAGATTCTAACTCTAATATCTTATACTCTGCCAAAGAGTGCTTTTGTTCGAGCATCGCACAACGGGTAACACAATTTTGAATTCTTACATCTCTTTGTTCCACGACCGCCTGCCGTTCTTCAGCCTGCTCTTCTAACTCATGGATACGATTTTGTAATTCTAAATTTCGATCATAAAATTCTTCTAATAAATTCTCCTCAGGTTCCTCTTCTTCCTCTTCTTCCTCACTCTCAGCTGCTACCTCTGCGACTATCTCGGGTGCAACTATTAATTCTTCACTCACCACATGAATATCTCTAATTCCTTCTTCATCTGACATCACATTATCCTAGTTGGTGATTAGAAGTGTCTCCACGATCTCATTCACTCCATTGCTAACATTATCAGTCGACATTCTCAAATACTGCCATAAAACAAAGGTTAATTTAACAAATTAACATATCACATAATATCCCTATATTATGACCGACCAACAGATAAGCTTAGGTAGGACACACTAGCGAAGGATTTACTCGTCTCTCCCCTCCTAGTTCTATTCCCCGATCTCCGCCAGAGATCATATCCCTAAGCTCTGATACCAACTGTGACGCCCCCAAAATATGTCCAATCCATCTAACTCATTCTGAGTCGCCAAATACATGGTACAGAAAATAACTACAACTTTATTATTACAATTGTCGTGCAAAATACGACAACACATATACTGTGAGTTTAAATACAAATATTGTCATCTAGACAGTATTCATACTCAATTAAGAACTCATTATACTTATTGATACACTATTTTACAAAATAGTGAGGACTATTAAAACAACAGTCTTGAACCATCATTCCACACCCCGACTAGTACTCGCTACATTCTCGCCTCCTAAGAAGAAAAATGGAACAACAAGGAAAAGGGTGAGCTCAACTAGCCCAGTAAAGAATATTATGACTAAGATAATATACAACAAATTATCCTTAGTCTTCAACAGGGAAAAATCTGATAGAATACAATAGACAACAAGTTTTAAATCAATAACTGCAGCGGAAACAGCAAACCATTAGAAGAGTCAAGTAGAGAATGAGTTCTACTATCTTCTAAGATTTAAAAGTCCATCATCAATATTTTATCCCTGTAACAACAATCAATAACCATCTTTAATCAAATATTCATCTTTGCACTACAGGCCAAAGATATTCATTTGTATCACCAGTCGATCATGTTCATCTCAACACTTGTTCATCTTTGCACTACGGGCCAAAGACATTCATCAGAAATCATCAATCTTTGCACTACAGGCCAAAGATATTCAATTATATCATCATTTAGGACTGAGGATGATGAAAAATATTTTAAAGGAAACGAATCCAGTGAAACAAAATAATAAATATTAAGGATTCGTATTTCAGCTATTCCATGTCCAAAAATACCTCATAAATAATCATAGTAGAGTAAAATTCAAGAATGATCAAAACATGGATACAATCAAAGCTAGTATCCAGAATAGATATTTTGGACAAAAAGAAAAAAAATTTATTTTTTGGTGAATAGTAACTCGTGAATAGTAACTCATAAATAGTAGCTCGTGAATAGTAACTCATGAATAGTAACCCCGACATGAAAAGTTCTAAATTTGATAAAAATTCATATCAATACTTCGGCATAATGATATTGAAGAAAATAATATCATTTAAGAAGAAATAACATCCCTTACCTCGGAAAGACGGTACCTCTGACTGGAATACTAGATATAGTGCTGAAGGAAACTTGCACCGTATAGCAACACTCAAAGTATCAAATACTCACAAGAATACGCTCGATATAGAGAGAGAAATAGAGAGAAACTTGTGTTTCTGGTGTGATTTTCAATTCTAACCTAAGCACCCTATTTATAGCAAAATGCTTAGAACACCAAAGTAGAAAATTGAATATAATAATATTTATATTTACAAAATTGTCAAGCCCACCTAAGAAATCTGATTTCAGATCATGTATAACACATGTGAGCCACTCAATTGCAACAAAAAACGTTTTTCTTAAAAAAAATATTTTAAACTCTAAAAATCAATTATTTCGGAACTTTGGAACTTCAATAATTCATAATAAATAGCCCTTTTATCAGAAAATTCGAATCTCGCGAGTTTTTATAGAAAATTCAATTCTCTACAACTTTGTAGAAGAAAGTTTTTCTAAATTCCAAACAGAAATTGACCGAAATCCACAAACGGACGATTTTACAGTTAATAATAAATTTTCGGTCAAGAATTGTGTCCACCAACACACAAAACATGTGTTAATCATTTAATACCACAAAAATACTCTTCCTCCTCATATACTCATATACCCCACATTCATTGTAAAAATATCACCATCAATATATTATTAAAATAATATATTTAAATGAATTATTTTATCAGAAAAAGATAAAATATTAATTTTCAACAATTGTCACATTAAAAATTTTCTCCATCTATATCCACATAAAATCACTATTTTTCTCATCATATAAATCAATAATTAATTATACACAAATAATATTACAGAACCACAGTACTGGCAACCAGGCCGTTCCCAGGAAAGAGGGGGCTTTCCAATAAGGATCTCTCCTCACTGGCGCGCAATTAGATGACCAAACCTCTCCTTAGACAGAACTTTCTAGACATTGCCAATAATGTTATCTAATAATATTATTCAGATAATATAAATTATTGTTCCGATAATAGAAAATACTGTGTAGTGACAATTATTAAAACAACAGTAATATAAAATATCAACGCAGAAATTATTGAATCAATAAAATATAATATTGAACAATAATTACTGTAACAATTATTGAGTAGTGCCTTCTTACGTAAGAATCAATAATTGGTGCAATACCGTGTGCTACTGTGCAACAACGCGTATTACTGTGTTTTAACCACCGGGTATTCCAACAGTATTAACGGTAACAACTATGCCGTTATTTATAAACAACTTATTTTTGTCGTTTTCTTCATCCAATCGCTTTCCGTTATGGGGCCCACAAAAGACTGCGCCGTCGTACGAATATTCTCGGACAGTAAGAATATTCCACGACCAAGCGAATATTCCCCGACAACAATGAATATTTTATAACCACTTGCTTATTTAAAATATTTACGCATTTTTACCCATAACTAACCACATTAATCAAATCAACCCTTACTATTTCAGAATAATAAATAAAGGAATTTAAATTTTATTTATTAATAATTTGGGGTCTTACAACAAATTATCGTTAGTCTTCAACAGGAAAAAATCTGATAGAATATAATCGACAACAAGTTTTAGATCAACAGCTGCAGCGGAAACAGCAAACCATTAGAAGAGTCAAGTAGAGAATGAATTCTACTACCTTCTAAGATTTAAAAGTCCATCTTCAATATTTTATCCCTGTAACATCAATTAATAATCATCTTTATCCAAATATTCATATTTGCACTACAGGCCAAAGATATTCATCAAGTAATCATACATCTTTGCACTACAGGCCAAAGATATTCATCAAGTAATCATACATCTTTGCACTACAGGCCAAAGATATTCAGTAATATCATCATTTAGGAATGAGGATGATGAAAAATATCTTAAGGAGAACGAATCCAGTGAGACAGAAGGACAAATAGTAGGGATTCGTATAACAGTTTATCCAAGATCAATAATACTTCATAATAATCAATTGTGAAGCAGAATTCAAAAATAAAGATCAAAACATGGATACAATCAAAGATAGTAACCATAATAGACATCTTGGACAAAAAGGGAAAATTTTTATTTTTTGGTGAATAGTACCGTATTCGTGAATAGTACCGTATACGTGAATAGTGCCGTATACGTGAATAGTAACCCCGACACAAAAAGTTCCAAATTTGATAAAAACTCATATCAATATTTCAGCATAATGATATTGAAGAAAATAATATCATTAAGAAGAAAATAATATCCCTTACCTCAAAATATCAGTACTTCTGGTCGGAATACCGGTATAAGGCTGAAAGAAACTTGCTCTGATGAATAGAAACTCTCAAAGTATCTAAATACTCACAAAATACACTCAATAATCTATAGAGAGAAAGAGAGAAAACTTGTTTCTGGTGTGATTTAAAATTCTAACTTAGCCCTCTATTTATAGGAAAATATTAGCACGCCGAAGCAGACTTAACCTGTAACCTGATGGCTTTACCTGCTACTATTCTCACCCACCACATTTGAATAAAAATCTCAGCACATTTCTTCACCAACCAAGAGTGGAGCCCACCAATTCTAGAATTTTTTACCAAAATGATTAACTCCGAAAATTCAACAATTTTTGAACCAGTCATCTCGTAAAATTTATAACAAATTATACGTTCATTTTTAACGGTTCAAAATTTGTAGACATATACTCAACTTATATATGTATAATATATCCAAATATTATCACGATCCAACGGTCGGATTAAAAATTATAACCCTCGTAAAATATCTCAAAAACCCTGATTTTTAATACCTCTATTCCGACAAAAATACTGATAAAAATCTCAACATTAACTCCTTCATTTTTAACCACAAAAATATATCCCTCATTTATATCCACATAAAATAAATATTTTCTTATCATATGAATCAATAATTAATTATTCACAAATAATATTACAGAATCACATTTATGACAACCAAGCCGTTCCCAGGAAAGAGGAGGCTTTCCAATAAGGATTTTTCCTTACTGGCGCGCAATTAGATGACCAAACCTCTCCTTAGACAGAACTTTCTAGACATTGCCAATAATGTTATCTAATAATATTATTAAAATAATATGAATTATTGATCTGATAATGGAAAGTACTGTGCAGCAATAATTATTGAAACAACAATAATATAAAATATCAACGCAATAATTATTGAATTAATAAAATAAAATATTCAACAATAATTACTGTAACAATTATTGAGTAGTGCCTTCTTACGTAAGAATCAATAATTGGTGCAATACCGTGTGCTACTGTATTTTAACCACCGGGTATTCCAACAGTATCAACGATAACAACTACGCCGTTATTTATAAATAACTTATACTTGTCGTTTTCTTCATCCAATTACTTTCCGTTATGGGGCCCACACAAGGCTGCGCCGTCGTACGAATATTCCCCGACAGCAAGAATATTCCACGACTAAACGAATATTCCCCGACAAAATGAATATTTTATAACCACTTGCTTATTTTGCAAAATTTGCACATTTTACCCATAACCAAAGTATTATATCAAATTAACCCATTATTATTCACAATAATATATAGAGAAAATTTGATTTTATTCATTAATAAGTTGGGGTCTTACAACCTCCCCTCCTTATAAAATTTCGTCCTCGAAATTGACGTACGTACCTGATGTTTCAAAAAGGTGAGGATACCTCACTTTTATTTCTGATTTCAACTCCCAGGTCATTTCTTCAATAGCATGGTTTCTCCACAAAACCTTAACTTGTGGTATAACCTTCGTGCGTAGGACATGCTCTATCCTATCCAAGATCTTAACAGGTACCTCCTCGTACGTTAAATCTTCAGCTATCTCGTCTGGTTCTAACTCAATAATGTGGTTCGGGTCTTTAACATATTTACGAAGCATAGATATGTGAAAAACATTATGAACACGAGACATGCTTGGAGGTAATGCGAGTCTATATGCCACATTTCCTATTCGCTCAAGAATCTCAAATGGACCAACAAATCTTGGATTGAGCTTTCTCTCTTCCCAAATCTTGTAACTCCCTTCCATGGTGCAACGCGTAATAATACATGATCCCCAATATTAAATTCCACGTCCTTCCGATGAAGATCCGCATAACTCTTTTGTCGATCCTGTGCCGTTTGTATACGTTGTCGAATCGTTTGGATCTTCTCTGTAGTAATGCGTACCAACTCTGGTCCCAACAATGTTGCTTCACCCACCTCGTCCCAACATAATAGAGAACGACATTTTCTTCCATACAACGCCTCGAATGGAGCCACACCTATGCTCGCCTGATAACTGTTGTTGTAAGAGAATTCCACCAATGGTAGGTACTTATCCCAACTCCCTTTGAGATCTACGACACAAAGTCTTAATAGATCTTCAAGAGTTTGAATAGTCCTCTCTAATTGTCCGTCCGTTTGAGGATGGTATGCCGAACTGAATCGTAAATCCGTGCCCATAGCTTTCTGCAAGCTAATCCAAAATCGTGAAGTGAATCTTGGGTCACGATCCGAAACTATGGATACTGGCATGCCATGCAATCTCACAATCTCATTCACATACCTACTAGCAAGACGTTCAAGGGAATAAGTCTCACGTATCGGCAAGAAATGAGCGGACTTGGTTAATCTATCAACAATAACCCAAATCGCATCTATGCCTTGAGAAACCTTGGGAAGACCCGTAACAAAATCCATAGTAATGTGTTCCCACTTCCATTTCAGAATCTCAAGTGGTTGCAATGGACCCTTTGATACTTGATGCTCCGCTTTTACACGTTGACAAGTTAAACATCTCGAGATAAACTCCGCGATCTCTCTTTTCATATTGCTCCACCAAAATGTATGTCGAAGATCGTGATACATTTTGGTACTCCCAGGATGGATTGCAAACGGTGTGTTGTGTGCCTCCATCATTATTCTATGCTTCAAGTCAAAATCGTTAGGAACACAAAGTCTGGAGTTGACTCGAAGTATTCCTTCTTCATCGATTCTTGCTTCTGGAATAGCACCTTCTTGCACTTTCTTCTTCATACGCATCAGCTCCATGTCCGTAGCTTGAGCAGCTTTAACTTTATCGATTAAAGTCGGTTCTACTCGTATATTTGATATCATCATGTGGGTACTTGGAGCCTTCATCTCTATCTCCATCCTTTGCAAGTCATACAAAATGGGCCTTTGTGTTAACAACATTGCACTCGTACCCGCATATGATCTTCTACTCAATGCGTCAGCTACTACGTTTGCTTTTCCAGGATGATATTGGATGGTATGATCGTAATCTTTTAACAGCTCGAGCCAACGTCGCTGCCGCATGTTGAGTTCCTTTTGGCTGAAAAAATATTTGAAGCTTTTATGATCTGTATAGATCTCCACTTTCTCCCCATACAGGTAGTGTCTCCAGATCTTCAACGCAAAAACGACTGCTGCCAACTCCAAATCATGAGTAGGATAATTCCTCTCATATTCTTTGAGTTGTCGCGAGGTATAGGTTATGACTTTCTCATGTTGCATGAGAACACATCCTAACCCTTTGTCTGAAGCATCGCTGTAGATAACAAATCCATCCGAACCAGATGGTATTGTCAGAACAGGTGTCGAAATGAGTCTCCTCTTGAGTTCTTGGAAACTCTTCTCGCATTCCTCACTCCATACGAATTTTGTATCTTTCCGAGTCAGCTGAGTTAACGGAGTAGCGATTCGAGAAAATCCTTTTACAAATCTCCGATAATAACCAGCTAAGCCTAGAAAGCTATGTATTTCTATTACTGACTTAGGTTGCTCTCAACTGTGACTCATATCCCAATCTTGGATAGCACGTCACAATGACACCTATCAGTTTACTACCGCACGAATATGGCGTCCCCTACGGAGAGTCTGGATTCAGTGCATTCGACAAAGGAAGTCACCAGATAAAGGCTCGGATACAAACTTCTACAGTTAGGTTTTTAACTCCTGAAGTTCAATAGGAGCCATTCGATATGAGATTTTAGAATTGAGTTTTGTACCAAATTCAAAGATGATACAAAATTCAATATCACGCGTAGGCCAAGAAATTCTTCAGGAAATACGTCAGGGATTTACTAACAATAGAAATATCATTCAAATCTGACGTATTTTTGTTCAAGTCCATAACATAGCTAAGAAAGCTTGACATCCGTTTTTCAATAAACGAATGACTTTACGGCTTGATATGAAAGAGTTTGACTTCAATGGTTTGGTTGCTTGAATTTGAATAACAGGTTGCTTAGGAATATGAAAACTAACAACCTTACGAAAGCAATCAATTTTGGCATGATGAGTAGTTAATCAATCAATCCCCAAAATCACATCAAAAGTAAGTATCCTTAAAGGAATAAGGTCAACAGGTAATGTGATGGTGCCAACTTGGATCAAACAAGATTTATAAACAGTGGATGTAACAAAAGTTTCTCCTAACGGAGTTTCCACAAATAAGTCAAAGTCTAATTTTCTCCAGAGTCAAGTTTAAACGTTGAGTATAAGAAGGAGAGATAAATGAATGGGTAGAGCCGGTATCTAATAAGGTATAAACTTCGCAAGAGTTTATAATTAACTAACCCGTGCTAACTTCGTCCAGGTTCCTCGCATTCTGACCGGTCACGACAAACGCTCTTCCAGGAACCGCTGATTTTGACTTATCCGGGACAGCTTTTGGAGTCACCATCCCCGCTGAATTTGGTTTTGCTACAGAACACTCTCGAGCTATATGACCCTCCTTTCCACAGTTATAGCATACCTTGGATTGTTGTGGGCAGTTTGGGCTGATATGTCCCTCTTTCCCACATTTGTAACATACGACCGGTGGTCGTTCTCCTCCCCTAGAAACAGTTGATGTTTGTGCTGACGTCTTCAAGTTATCATTGTTGTACCTTCTCTTCTTAAAATCTCCTCCCGACTCGCTCCTTCTATTATCACGACCACGATTACCACCAGAGTGGTTACCGCTTTTGTCCGAATGTTTTCCTCCCTGTTGGTTTTCATTGCTTCGATGACTGCCGCCACTGGTATGACCCTGGTTGTGGTTCCTCGGTTGCAAATACTCATTATCTCGCTCTAATAATTGAGCCCTGTTTACAACATCTGAATATAAAAAAAATTATGAGAGATAAGATATTGCCGAATCTCGGGTTTTAGACCTCTCAGAAACATCCTTGTCATTCGTTCCTCATTTTTGACCAAATGAGGTGCAAACCTGGATAACTCTGCAAACTTCGCCTCGTAGTGGGACACCGTCATGTTGTTTTGTTCCAGTCTGATAAACTCCACCTCCTTCATATGATGAATACTTTCAGGAAAGTACTTGTCACTGAACAGTTTTTGAAATGTTTCCCAGGACATGTTGAGTGCGTCAGGCTGGGTACGCTTCACAGACTCCCACCAGTAGTCTGCCTCACCGCGGAACATAAAGGTGGCGAATGGAACCTTCTGTTCCTCCGTGCATCCCAAGACATCGAATATCTTAGTAATTTGCTTGACCCACGTTTCCGCCATGATCGGATCCGGCTTTCCCTTAAATTTTGGTGGTCCCAATTCTTTGAACTGCTTAGCTGTGACAAACCGCGCGTTGTTATCATTTCCACCCGTATTCTGCACATGAGTCTCCCTCGTCTGATTTTGCATGAACTGCAAAAAGCTCCTAAACATTCCATCATTCATCGTTTGCTCGGTAACGTTGTTTACAGGAGGAATATTGCCTTCTTGTTGCACGTTCCCCTGGGTGGTGATCAAAGGTGTCTCCACGGTCTGATTTACTCCATTATTAATGTTCTCAGCTGCCATTCTTAAATATTGCCATAAAACAAGGGTTAATAGTCATGTCATATATTATCCCTATACTCTGACCGACCAAATAAACACCAAATAAACTTAGTCAGGTCATACTAGCGAAGGAATTCCCCGTCTCTCCCCTCCTAGTTCTTGTCTCACATCTCAGCCAGGGATCATATCCCTAAGCTCTGATACCAACTGTGACGCCCCCAAAATAGGTATACAACACCCATTCTGAGTCGCCAAATACATGGTACAGAAAGTAAACTACAACTTCAATAATATAATTGTCGTGCAAAATACGACAACACATACTGTGAGTTTAAATACAAATATTATCTTCTGGACAATATCCATACTCAAATAAATCCTTATTACAATTATTCAAACACTATTTTACAAAAATAGTGAGGACTGCTAAAATATCTTTCTAGAACCATCACTCCATACCCCGACTAGATCCTGCTATGTTCTCACCTCCTGAGAAGAAAAATGGAACAAAAAGGAAAAGGGTGAGCTCAACTAGCCCAGTAAAGAATATTATGACTAAGATAATATACAACAAATTATCGTTAGTCTTCAACAGGGAAAAATCTGATAGAATATAATCGACAACAAGTTTTAGATCAACAAGTGCAGTGGAAACAACAAACCATTAGAAGAGTCAAGTAGAGAATGAATTCTACTACCTTCTAAGATTTAAAAGTCCATCTTCAATATTTTATCCCTGTAACATCAATTAATAATCATCTTTATCCAAATATTCATCTTTGCACTACAGGCCAAAGATATTCATCAAGTAATCATACATCTTTGCACTACAGGCCAAAGATATTCATCAAGTAATCATACATCTTTGCACTACAGGCCAAAGATATTCATTAATATCATCATTTAGGAATGAGGATGATGAAAAATATCTTAAGGAGAACGAATCCAGTGAGACAGAAGGACAAATAGTAGGGATTCGTATAATAGTTTATCCAAGATCAATAATACTTCATAATAATCAATTGTGAAGCAGAATTCAAAAATAAAGATCAAAATATGGATACAATCAAAGATAGTAACCATAATAGACATCTTGGACAAAAAGAGAAAATTTTTATTTTTCGGTGAATAGTGCCGTATTCGTGAATAGTACCGTATACGTGAATAGTGCCGTATACGTGAATAGTAACCCCGACACAAAAAGTTCTAAATTTGATAAAAACTCATATCAATATTTCAGCATAATGATATTGAAGAAAATAATATCATTAAGAAGAAAATAATATCCCTTACCTCAAAATATCAGTACTTCTGGTCGGAATACCGGTATAAGGCTGAAAGAAACTTGCTCTGATGAATAGAAACTCTCAAAGTATCTAAATACTCACAAAATACACTCAATAATCTAGAGAGAGAAAGAGAGAAAACTTGTTTCTGGTGTGATTTAAAATTCTAACTTAGCCCTCTATTTATAGAAAAATGTTAGCACGCCGAAGCAGACTTAACCTGCAACCTGATGGCTTTACCTGCTACTATTCCCACCCACCACATTTGAATAAAAATCTCAGCACATTTCTACACCAACCAAGAGTGGGGCCCACCAATTCTAGAATTTTCCATCAAAATGATAAACTCCGAAAATTCAACAATTTCTGAACCAGTCATCTCGTAAAATTCATAATAAATCATACGTTCATTTTTAACGGTTCAAAATTTGTGGACATATACTCAACTTATATATGTATAACATATCCAAAAATTACCACGATCCAACGGTCGGATTAAAAATTATAACCCCCGCAAAATATCTCAAAAATCCTGATTTTTAATACCTCTATTCCGACAAAAATACTGATAAAAACCTCAACATTAACTCCTTCATTTTTAACCACAAAAATATATCCCTCATTTATATCCACATAAAATAAATATTTTCTTATCATATGAATCAATAATTAATTATTCACAAATAATATTACAGAATCACATTTATGACAACCAGACCGTTCCCAGGAAAGAGGGGGCTTTCCAATAAGGATTTCTCCTTACTGGCGCGCAATTAGATGACCAAACCTCTCCTTAGACAGAACTTTCTAGACATTGCCAATAATGTTATCTAATAATATTATTCAAATAATATGAATTATTGATCTGATAATGGAAAATACTGTGCAGCAACAATTATTGAAACAACAATAATATAAAATATCAACGCAACAATTATTGAATCAATAAAATAAAATATTGAACAATAACTACTATAACAATTATTGAGTAGTGCCTTCTTACGTAAGAATCAATAATTGGTGCAATACCGTGTGCTACTGTATTTTAACCACCGGGTATTCCAACAGTATTAACGGTAACACTACGCCGTTATTTATAAATAACTTATACTTGTCGTTTTTTTCATCCAATTACTTTCCGTTATGGGGCCCACACAAGGCTGCGCCTTCGTACGAATATTCCCCGACAGTAAGAATATTCCACGAACAAACGAATATTCCCCGACAAAATGAATATTTTATAACCACTTGCTTATTTTGTAAAATTTACACATTTTACCCATAACTAAAGTATTATATCAAATTAACCCTTTATTATTCACAATAATATTTAGAGAAAATTTGATTTTATTCATTAATAAGTTGGGGTCTTACAATCTTACTATAAAATATTATATGAAAATGAATATTTTTATAAATACAAGGGATAATTTCACAATACTTTTCTCATATTAATAATAAATAGATATCACATTAATATAAAAAAAATGAAAATATCACATTTTACTTATAAAAAAATTAATTTTTTACTATAGATACTTTCATATAATAATTACAATTTTTTAACTTTCTAATACAAATTATCTGAGCTGTCCAAAGTTTATGATAAATTCCACCGTCCACAGTGCCAGAGGCACGAGACTGTTGCTAGTAGAGATATATGATACATGCTTGAGCTTAACTATTCAAAAGTCAAGAATAATATTATAATTTGGAATAAAGATATATTATAAATTATCTAAAAATTACTCCTCATTTGGAGATTTATTATTTTTCATAAATTTTAAAAAATAATCTTAAATTAAAGTTTAAAATATCTCAAATTAATTGTCAAAAGTTAATAATATCATACATTAATAGTCTTGAATTTATAATCTGATGAATTATAATAATTCATAAATTACAAACAAACTGTAACGACCCCAAAATAGGTCCATTCCATCCAACCTATTCTGAGTCGCCAAATACATGGTACAGAAAATAACTACAACTTTATTACAACAATTGTCGTGTAAAATACAACAACACATATGATGTGAGTTTGGATACAAATATATACCAAATGTGACTCATATCCCAACCGTGGATAACACCTCACAATGACACCTTACATAAAGGTATAGTGAAAAACTGTTTTAAAAATTAAAATCTTTTGGAAATGTTCAAGGAAACCCTTGTACATGGGAGGCCATGCTTCTAGGTTATGATAGATATCATATGGTCACAGAATTATCCTTGGTTGACCCAATAGACCCCAAGAAAAACCAGAAGATTACTATCATATTCTTCCCAATGGTGAGTCTTCTCTTGACTTATCATTATCTCCACTGTCTCTAATTGAGAATTATACTTCAAACAAACACCAAAATTATATAGGTAGTGCTCGTAAATATACTCAGCAAGTGGATGAGCACAATCCTGTCTTATGATGACATGAGATTGTATGTCATTAAACATCTTGTATGATAGTGGCAAAACACCCTTCCAACGTTGGGTTCGCTTCACTCTAGATGATTCACCAAATATAACTCTTAAATGATGACCACCGTTCTATTCTCCCGTTACCCCCGCTCGATCCAGCTACACTCTTATTACCTGAAAGAAATTGTGAACAGAAGGGTGAGCACAACTAGCCCAGTAAAGAATATCATGACTAAAGATAAATTAATTATCAATAGTCTTCATCAGTAATAAATCAGAGATTTAGAACATATGGTAGATGATAAAAATTTCAACCATAGTTGCAGCGGAAGGAGCAATCTATTAGAAGAGTCAAATAGACTATAAAGTCTATTATCTTCTCCATGTTAAAAATCCACCAACAATGTTTTATCCCTGTAACATCACTCAACAGTTCCTTTCCACAATCATATGAATAACTCATAATCATAATTGTGATTCTAAATTTTTCTTCGCACCCAGGACGAAGAATATTTTTATCACCTGTCTTTACCTGAAACATCAAAGATCATGGTTATACCAAATCACAGTTCCTGTTCATAATCATGCTAATAAATCCATCTTCGCACTACGGCCACAGATATTCATCAACAAACCATCTTTGCACTACGGGCCAAAGATATTCAATAACAGTTCATCTTCGCACTACATGCCAAAGATATTCATCAATAATTCATCTTTGCACTACAGGCCAAAGATATTCATCAACAGTTCATCTTTGCACTATAGGCCAAATATATTCATCAATAATTCATCTTTGCACTACAGGCCAAAGATATTCATCAACAGTTCATCTTTGCACTACAGGCCAAATATATTAATATTTCAAAGAAATATATAATCATTTCAGAATTATATAAATAATAATTATAACCATGTTGATCAATTCACCTTTACACTTAAGCTAAAGATATTCAGTTATAAATTCAATGGTGATGATCATACCAGTCAACAATTCAACTTTGCACTACTGCCCAAAGAGAACCCATAGTCATGATCATACCAACAATCTACCCATCTTTACACTCAAGTGAAAGAGAATTTCAACATCAGGGTTATAAAAATGTTATATATGATAATAAAAATAATATGATCAAAATATAGATTTAATTTCAAGAGTAATATTCATAAATTAACTATAACTTGGTTAGAAAAAAAACCAATTTTGTCGTGAATAGTAACTCATGAATAGTAACTCGTGAATAGTAACTCATAAATAGTAACCCCGACACAAAAAGATAGAAATTTCACAATAAAATTCATACCAATATCTCGGTATAATGATATTGAAAGAATAATATTTCTTAAGCTTATAAACAATTTATTTTAATTGTTTACACTTTACTAAATAATGCATTTAATCATCCTAAAATGCCAAACTCATAAGATTTCATTTCCAATAACCAAAACCCTCATCAAAAATCTGCATATACCTCATATAGGATTCTCAAGCCATAAAATCTTATTTTTCAATTTTCTAACTTCACATAACATATTTAATTCATTTTCTCATAACTAGTCCATTTTCATGAAAAATACCAAATCAGTTCTAAAAATATTTCTTTTCTGAGATTTAGCAGAATATAATCCCATATTGAACATATATTTTTCTCAGAATTTTTAAAAATTATTTACTATTTTTCATATGGCCAAAACAGCCGAATATTTAGATATTTATCAAAAATTGTCCTTTTATCCAAAAATTTCAAAATTCACATAGTACACTGATATTATATAGATATACTTTCAATAAAAATTTCATCAATTTTGGAGTTAACCACAAGGAGTTATAAGCGGTTACTTTTTAAATAGTCTTTTCCCGTAAAATTCATAACTCTTAATCTATACATCCAAAAATCACCATTTTTGGACACAATCAAGAAAACTCATCAAAATATCATTTCAAATTTTTTTAGAATTTTCTGAAGTTCAGAAAAATTACGAAACTAAAAATCATAACAACCCTTAAAATCCCTTACTATCCCTTACCTCAAAAGTGCAGTATTTCTGACTGGAATGCAAAGCCGAAGAAAATTTGCACTGAATAGCAACTCTCAAAGTATCTAAATACTCACAAAATATGCTTCATAATATAGAGAGAGAAAGAGAGAAAGCTTATGTTTCTGGTGTGATTTTCAATTCTAACTTAGCTCTCTATTTATAGAAAAATATTAGCACGCCGAAGCAGACTTAACCTGTAACCTGATGGCTTTACCTGCTACTATTTCCACTCACCACATTTGAATAAAAATCTCAGCATATTTCTTCACCAACCAAGAGTGGGACCCACCAATTCTAGAATTTTTCACCAAAATGATAAATTTCGAAACTTCAATAATTTCTGAACCAGTCATCTCGTAAAATTCATGACAAATCATACGTTCATTTTTAACGGTTCAAAATTTATGGACATATATTCAACTTATATATGTATAACATATCCAAATATTACCACGATCCAACGGTCGGATTAAAAATTATAACCCCCGCAAAATATCTCAAAAACTCTGATTGATTTTTAATACCAACAAAAATACTGACAAAACACCTCAACATTAACTCCTTCATTTTTAACCACAAAAATATATCCCTCGTTTATATCCACATAAAATAAATATTTTCTTATTATATGAATCAATAATTAATTATTCACAAATAATATTACAGAATCACATTTATGACAACCAGGCTGTTCCCAGGAAAGAGGGGGCTTTCCAATAAGAATTTTTCCTTACTGGCGCGCAATTAGGTGACCAAACCTCTCCTTAGACAGAACTTTCTAGACATTGCCAATAATGTTATCTAATAATATTATTCAAATAATATGAATTATTGATTTGATAATGGGAACTACTGTGCAGTGGCATTTATAGAACAACAATAATATAAAATTTTAACGTAGCAATTATTGAATCAATAAAATAAAATATTGAACAGTAATTACTGTAACAATTATTGAGTAGTGCCTTTTTACGTAAGAATTAATAATTTCAAAAATACTGTGCAATACCGTGTGCTACTGTGCAATAACGCGTATTACTGAATTTTAATCACGGGGTACTCCAACAGTGTTAACGGTAACAACCGTGCCGTTATTTGTAAAAATTTAAATTTGTCGTTTTTTTCATCCGATAGTTATTCTGTTATGGGACCCATAAATGGCTGCGCCGTCGTACGAATATTCCCCGACAGAAAGAATATTCCACGACCAAACGAATATTCCCCGACAACAATGAATATTTTATAACCACTTGTGTATTTTGAAAAAAAAATTATATATCACCCTTAACTTTAATATTTATCAATTTAACCATTTACTGAATAGTAATTATAAGAAAAATTGAATACTTTTATTTCATAAAATTCGGGGTCTTACACAAACATGGCTGAAAGACTCTATTATTTTTCTTTTTTCCGCAAGAATTTTCGCTCCAAATATATATTGTATGGGTATTGAAATACGTATAATGTAATAATATATATATATATATATATATATAATATATATATATATATATATATAAGTGTATATGTTATGAAATAAGGAATTAACATGTATGCTGAGTAAGACTGTAAAATGAGCAAACAGTTCGGGCTCGATTCGTACTCACTCGACTAAAAATTTGATTCGAGCTCGACTCGAAATATAAATGAATCAAATATGAACAAATTTTTACTCAAACCTTTTCAAATTATAATTTTATATTGATAGATCATATTCGTTCGAAAAGTTCAAACTGCTCGGGCTTAATTTGAAATCGTGCTCGACTCGGTAACTAAATGAGCCTCAATCAAATCTTATTTTATACTTGATAAATTTTATGAACCAAATCTGAGCAACTTAATATTCGGCTGGACTCGATTCATTTAAACTCTTAATGCTGAGTTATTAAATTATTAAGCATGAGTTGGAGACTATTTAGGCATCATAAATGGTTAAATACTTTCTAAGTCACTGTACTTTATGTCAACTTACAAATGGGTCACTGAACTTTTTTTTTTCTTACAGACAACTCATTGTACTCGACTTTTCTAACACAAAGTTAAAGAAACTATTAAATACTTTGACTTTAACGAAAAATGACAGCTAAGCTGCTGAGTTGTCCAAAAAAGTTGATATGACGTCCTTGTGTGACGTGGCAGTGATTATGTAAATTTGGAGGAAAATTTTTATGAAGAAAATAAAAAAAAATATTTTAAAGTATAATATAAATTTTAAAAGTGTGCCAAAATACAAGAAAATAAATAAAAATATATTTAATTATTTTTGTAATTAATATCAAATAAAATTTTATTTATAATTAAGTCATTTATAAAATACAAAATCCAAAAATATGCTAATTAAAATTAAGGGAAATGTGAAATATATTTAGGGAAAAATGAAAGAAAATTATAATAAAATTAGAAAATTTAGCAAAAAGTACATGGTAGAAATTAAAAAATAAAAAAAGTTATATTTTTTCACATTTATTCCTTAAAATATAATGAGAGGTGTAGTTTAGAAATAGTGTTATAATAATGAATTTATGTCATTATACTAGAATATAATTATTTTTTGTTATATACGATGATCAATAAAAAGAGATTATTTATTTGTAAATGGGATTTATTTTTATTTTTTGTGTGTGTGAAGGGTGGGAGGGAGTATTTGAAATATTTTAAATTCTAGTGAGTGTTTAGAATTTAATTCATTCGCAGATTCTGTCATTCTCTCTGACCCTTTCTTTCCGAGCAAGTTTTTAGAGAGAGAAACAATGGCGATTCCCAGGCCGAGAATCCGACCCCCCAAAATCCAAAAATTAGGCAAGAAGAAGAAAAAGAAGAAACCCAAAATGAGAGCAATAATGGTGGAGCTACTTCAGAGTATGAATAGTCTAGAGAACAAAGAATCAAAGAAACCCTCGAGAGAATGGAGAAAATGGGGATTTTGGACCTCTCTCGCAAGCTCAAGTCCGATTTTCTCCCTCCTCCAAAGCGTCGAATACCCTGCTCCTCATCTCATTTCCCCTGTTTGGTTCCCGCCAAAATTTCAGTAAAACAAACACTAGCATTTTGAATTCCATCTAGTTTTCATTTTTTCCCCCCCTTACATTTTCAGTTTTGTTTATTTCCTAAGAAAGATGGTCAAAATTCCCAAGCCTTTTTTTTTTAAAATAATTTATTTTATGGCTGCTTTGCTCATATTGATGGATAGAATTAAATGTAGAACAATCCTATTGTAGCAATCGGTCTCGGGACAATATGGGGTTTTTTTTAGGTACCCCATTTTACTTTGTTTTATTTTCGTATACTTTTTCAGGAAAGTGGAAACTAATTAGCTTTGTTTTATTACACATAAGCATGTAATTTTTTAAAATTTATTTTCTTATTTTTTGGCAAATTTTTTTAATTTATATTATTATATTTGTAAAAAATTAAATAAAAATTTATTTGATATTAATTAAAAACTAATTAAATATATTTTTCATTTATTTTTTTGTTATTTTTACTAACTTTTCTAATTTATATTATTATATTTGTAAAGAATTAAATAAAAATTCAATTGATATTAATTACAAAATAATTAAATATATTTTTTATTTATTTTGTTATTTTTTGACTAACTTTTCTAAATTATATTATTATATTTGTAAATAATTAAACAAAAATTCATTTGATATTATTTAAACATATTTTTTTTTATTTTCTTATTTTTTAGCAAACTTTTCTAATTTATATTATTATTTGTAAAGAATTAAATAAAAATTCATTTGGTATTAATTACAAAAATAATTAAATATATTTTTTATTTATTTTCTTAATTTTTTTGCCAACTTTTCTAATTTATTTTAACATATGTTGTTTTATTTAGAATAAATCTTTCATTTTCTCTATAAATTATTTCCTCAATTTTCACGTAAAAACGTCACATGGGATGATTTGTGCCACATAAGAATTTTTTTTACACGTGCAGCTGATGTGGACATTTCTCTTAAAAGTCAACAGACTTAACGGATTTTCTAACGTTTTGTTAGTAAATACAAGTTCAGTGAGTTGACTGTAAGAAAAAAAAGTTCAATGACCCATTTCTAAGTCGACCTAAAGTAGAGTAACCTAAAACACATTTAACCCGCATCATAAAGGATACTAAACTAAGCCATTATCTGATAAGGAAAAAGCTAAACCAAGAATAACTTCCATGCTTATCTTCATTCCATGTCCATCCGTTCCAAACCATTTCCTCCTAACCTCTCCTACTCACAAGCTACCAACATCAAAGTTCTACCAACTTTTACTAAAAATCCTCCATCTCTGTGTACTCTCTTAAGCCGATTGAAGGAAAATTGAGGGGGTGACTAAGGAAGAAGCTTTGAAGCAAAATGTTTGGGTTTATTAAATTTCAAATCGACTCGTCTCACATAGTCACAAATATGCATTTTGGGGAAAAAAGAGATTCCGAAACGTGTTTATTGGGCAACAATTTACTACTCGTTGCAAAAAATTGTACAAAATACGCAACGAAAAAAAATATTGACAATGAATGTGGCCCATATTAGGCAACTAAATATAGCAACAATAATAACAATAACAGTAATAATAATAGTAGTAGTAGTAGTAGTACTACTACTACTAATAATAATAATAATAATAATAATAATAACAATAATAATAATAATAATAATAGTACTAATAATAACAATAACAGTAATAATAATAATAATAATAATAATAATAATAATAATAATAATAACAATAACAGTAATAATAATAATAATAATAATAATAATAATAATAATTTATTATTATTATTGTTATTATTATTATTATCTTAATTTAAGGCAACATTTTAATAGTCGTTGCAAAAAGTTGTATAAAATAGGCAACGAAAATAAAAATTATTGCCAATGAATATGGTCCATATTAGACAACAAAATATAGCAACAAAAAAACTTTCATTGCCCACGATGAGGAGAAATCAAGTGGTTAGAAATTTTGCAACGAATTTCTAACGAATTTTGTTTCTAAATTTTGCAACTATTTATGAATTTCGTTGCAAAAAGTGAAAGCCTTACACAATCTGCAACGAAGGACAAGTTTCGTTGCTAAACATACACTCTTGAAAAATCGTTGCTAAAGCCCCAGTTTTAGCAACAAAAAAACTTTCGTTGCCCACGATGACGGGAAATCAAGTGGTCGAAAATTTTACAACGAATTTCTAACGAAAATTTTTCCCGCCAATGAGTTAGCAACGAAATTTTGCAACGACTTATGAATCTCGTTGCAAAAAGTGAAAGCCTAACACAATCTGCAACGAAGGACAAATTTCGTTGCTAAACATATACTTTTAGCAACGACTTATAAAGTCGTTGCTCGAAAAATCGTTGCTAAAGGCCCATTTTTTTGTAGTGTTAATCATAAACTCTTGTGAAGTTTATACCTTATTAGATACATGTTCTACCCATTCTTTTATCTCTCTTACTTACGCTCAACGTTTAAATTTGACTCCGGAGAAATTAGACTTTGACTTATCGGTTGAAAATCCGTTAGGAGAAACCTTCATTACATGTGCTATCCAAGTCTTGGATGAGAGTCACAATTTTAAATGATATTTCTATCGTTAATAAATTTCCTGACGTATTCTTGAAGACTTCTTAGCCTACCCCTAGAGCGTGAAATCGAATTTTGTATTGACCCCAGTACAAAACCCATTTATAAAACCCTCAAATATTTCTTTACCTAAAATGAACGTATTATGCGCCAAAGACGTTGACTCAAGCTGTTGAAGATTACGATCGTACCATTCAATATCATTGTGAAAGAGCGAATGTGGTAGCTGACGCGTTGAGTAGAAGATTGTATGCGTTTACGAGTGCGATGTTGTTAACAAAAAAACCCATTTCGTATAACTTACAAATGATGAAGATAGAGTTAAAGACTCTAGGGACCCACGTGAAGATAACGAATATACGATTAGAATCAACTTTAATCGATAAAGTTAAAGCCGCTCAAGCTACACTCAAATCTAATGAATGTGAAGAAGAAGGTTCAAGAATGCGTTATTCTAGAAGCAAAAGTCGATGAAGAGATAAAATCTCAACCCTCGATTTTATTGGCCCATTTGAAATCCTCGATTGAGTAGGAACTGTGGCCTATAGACTCGTTTTACCGCCAAGTATGTCGCGTGTTCATAACGTTTTTCACGTATCGATGTTACGTAAATATATGGACGACCCGAACCACATTATTGAAGTAGAACTAGACGAGATAGCAGAAGATTTAACGTATGAGGAGATACATGTTAAAATCTTGGATAAGAAGGATCGTATTCAACACTCAAAGGTTATACCTCCAGAGTTAGAATCTGAAATGAAGTCAAGGTATCCTCATCTCTTCGGCATACCAGGTACGCACGTAAATTTCGAGGGCAAAATTTCATAAGGAGGGGAGATTGTAAGACCCCAAATTTTATAAATAAAGATTTAAATTTTTCGAAATATTTTTTTTTGAATATTATGGTTTGAATTTGATATAATGTTATAGTTGTGGGTAATATTTATAAATTTTGTAAAGTAAGCAAGTTGTTATATAATATTCGATTGGTCGGGGAATATTTATTTTAATAGGGAATATTCGTACGACGACACAATTATTGGTGGACCCCACAACGGAAGTATTGTCGTAGTTAAAAAACGACAGAATTATCTTTTTATAAAAATAACGGCGAAAGTGTTACCGTTAAAACTATTGAACTACCCGGTAATAAAAGTACATTAATACGCACGGTTGCATAGTAGCTCACGATATTGATTATTGATGCTTACGTAAGAAGTCACTCAGTTATACTCAATTATTGCTACAGTAATTGCTGCATCATATCTCTTATATTATTGATTCAATTATTGTCACAGTATCATCTGCATAGTATGTTATAGTTATTCATATTATTATTTGTAATATTGACAATGTCTAGAAGTTCTGTCAAGGAGAGGTTAGATAATCTTATTGCGCACCAATAGAGAGAAATCCTTATCGGAAAGTCCCATCTTTCCTGGGAACGACCTGGTTGTTAAATATTGTGAATTATAATATTAATGATGAATAAATTCGTGTTGATTAAAGATAAAATTGATAGTTCTATTGTGTTAGAATTGTTAGTGTTAGTAAAAATCGACATTTATTTCGATAATAATTGATGTCTGGAGGTTATATTGACCAATCGGGTAATTAACCGGATAAATAAGTAATTAATTGCTATTATTTCACATGCTTATAACTATTTGTTCACATGTGTGTACTATTGATTCACATTCTTATACTATTAGGGGAGTTGGTGCAAGATTGATAATACTTGCATGACTAAATTAAAAATAGAGGTATAGATGAAGGTACTATACTATAATTAATTTTTTCACATGTTTAGAACTATTGATTCACATGATTTACTATTGATTCACATGATTTACTATTAGGGGAGGTGGTGCAAGTTTGATAATACTTGCAGTACTAAATTAAAAATGAAGAAAAAGAGGAAGGTATTATACTGTATTATTTTGAGCCCCAAAATGTGCAATTATCGAAACTATATTTTCCTATAAATAGAAGCTCATTCTTCCTTCATTTCTCACCAATTCACTAAGTCTCACAAGAGCAATTATTATAGAGAGAAATTATAGAGAAAAATAAGAAGAGAAGTCTGCTACTTCACTATTCCAGTATCCAGTTTCTTCTAAGGTAAGTGGTATTATTTCTTTCATATTCATGAAGAGAGCTTCTGTTATTCCATTCTTTATTATTATGTTGAAATAACCTGTCTATGCGAAGTACCGCATACATGATAAAATTCTTCTGTTATTCCATTCTTTATTATTATGTTGGAATAACCTGTCTATGCGAAGTACCGCATACATGGTGAAAATTTTCTTTTAATCCATTATTTATTATTATGTTGGAATAACCTATATATGCGAAGTACCGCATACATGGTGAAATTCTTCTGTTATTTCATTCTTTATTATTCTGTTGGAATATCCTGTCTGTGTGGATTACGCATGACCTGGTTCCATTCTTTATTATTCTGTTGGAATAACCTATCTGTGCGGTCTATCGCATGCCTGGTGAATTCTTCTGTTATTCCATTTTTTATTATTATGTTAGAATAACCTGTCTATGCGAAGTACCGCATACATAGTAAAATTCTTCTGTTATTATTCCATTAGTTATTATTATGTTGGAATAACCTGTCTATGCGAAGTACCGCATACATGGTGAAATTCTTCTCTTATTCTATTCTTTATTATTCTGTTGGAATATCCTGTCTGTGCGGATTACGCATGACCTGGTTCCATTCTTTATTATTCTGTTGAAATATCATGTCTGTGCGTATTACGCATGACCTGGTTCCATTATTTATTATTCTGTTGGAATAACCTATCTGTGCGGTCTATCGCATGCATGATGAATTCTTTTGTTATTCCATTCTTTTATATTCTGTTGGAATAACCTGTCTATGTGGATTACTGCATGCATGGTGAATGATCATTTGTATTCATTCCTTATTAAATTGTGGAAATGATCTGTCTGCGTGGATTACCATATGACGGGTGGAAATCTATTTGCAGTTTCGTATATTCTATTATACTCGTATGAGATATCATTTCTTTTGTACTCGTCATGAAATAATATTTTATTTGGTATTTTATTTACGAGTTACTATTCACGGATTACTATTCACTCTAGTATTATTCACTCGAGTATTCGGGACACTTTTCGTGTCGAGGTACTATTCACGAGTTACTATTCACCCAAATATTATTTACTCGGGTATTTGGGGTACTTTTCATGTCGGGATACTATTCACGAGGTACTATTTACCCAAAAAATATATTTCTTTTCTGTTTAAATTATTTTTGGTACATGAATATTATTCTTGAATTTTACTCTACAAAACAGTATCATGTTGACAATTTGGACGTTATTGATTCCTGGATAAATTAAATTATAAATATTTAAAATTTATCCTTGAACTTGTTTTATTGAATTATTATGTCATTGTCATCATCCTCATGCTTATATTGTGATGAAAGTCATCTTTGGCTTACGTGCAGAGATGAACTTTGTATGATTATGACCAGGGGTTATTCGGTATAATCATGACCGTAATGTGACGAATGATGTGGTGAAAGTCCTCGTTGGCCTGTCGTTCATTGATGGACAATTGTTGGTATGATTATGACCAGGGATTATTCGGTATAATTATGACCATTGATGATTACATGAATATTCTTGGTCGTGGTGCAGGGATGATTTGATTTTATTTATTAAGCTGAGTCTCAGCGATAAAGTTGATGAAAAACTTTTTAAATCATAAAAGATAGTAGATTTTATACTCTACTTGACTCTTCTAATGGATTGCTTATTCTGCTGCAGTTCTTGATCTAAAACTTGTTGTCAATTGTATTCTATCAGTTGTTATACCGTTGAAGGCTAAGGATAATTTATTCCGTATTATCTTAGTCATAATATTTCTTACTGGGCTAGTTGAGCTCACCCTTTTCTTTCATTGTTCTCTTAAGGAAATAAGAATATAGATGGGACGAGTCGAGAAATGGAGTGACGGTCCAGATGATAGCATTAGTAGTCCTCATTATTCTGTTAAATAGTGTGATAATAAATATAATGAGAACTCCATTTGAGTTTAAATACTGTCTAGAAGACAATATTCGTATTAAAACTCTCAGTTTATGTTTTATCGTATTTTACATGACAATTGTATTATTAAGTTGTATTTAAATTTTGTACCATGTATGATGTATACCTGTTTTGGGGGCGTCACATAATAAGTTTTAATAATGGAGACAAAAAGCTCTAATGCTGAAAAATAATAATGAGTTATGTGTACCTTAGAATCAGTGCAAAGCCTTGTATTTATAGTGATTTCACCACCTTCTCAGAATCCTTCCCCGTATTAGATTAGGGTTCCTCATTAGGTATAATTACTTAATGGGACCAAACACAATTCCCTTAAGGAAAGGAAGTTGATTAGGAATTTGACATTTTCCTTAGGGATAAATCAAATATAATTAGGAATCTTTAATTCCTTAAAATTCTTAATTGCCCAAACAGAATCCCACATAAGTAATACAATTCCGCATGGACCCTGGCCCACCATATAATTCGGACCCATACATTCATGCCCCAACATTAATCAAACGTTTCAAAAGACTAAAATATATTAAAATTGTAATATGTTATAAAAGATTAAAGGATTACAAAAAACAAACTCGAAGAATAATTTTTTCAAAAAAAATAAATTAACAGATAATCAGGAAAAATAGTCAATCATAGCAACAATGCCATTGGATGTCAAATAAACTCCTGAAATACAGTCATATCCCCAAAATAATATTAGAATACGCATATCCAAACAATAAGGCTGCAACTTATTTAATACGAGACATTATATTCTCAAAATACACCCAATAACATTAATTTTATTCACCAGCATAATGCGTGTTTATTCATTTTAAATTCTATATAGATCTCACAAGTATAAAAAAAAGAAAAGAAAAGTAAAAAAGAATCAAACTATTACAACCCAATCTCAAAATTCACTCACCTATGCACATAAATACATAAAAATCAATGTAAACTAAACATCATCTTGGTTTCCATAGCTCCTAATGCTTGAACTTCTTGATCTCTTGGAATGATTTCCATGATGTTTTCCACCAAACTTCAACCTTCCCGTTTCCTTGAACCGCTCCCTTAGCATAGGGTCAATCACACACTCCGGCGGTGGCAGGGGGTACCTCAACGTATCGTAACAATATGAATAATACATATGTTTTTGCCTAAACTTGTTCATGGCGGTTCTTTGCTTAGGATTAATGGTCATAGTAGCATAGTCCAAATGATGATGATCATCATCATTTTGGTTGCAATTAGGGGTTAAGATTTGTTCTAGAGGATCCACCGAACAACCATGAAGAGTGAGATCAGTAAATTCAGCTACAAACGGAGCGTATTTATAATTTACTTTATATCTCCCGCCCGAAGTAGCCCAATCTGATGCATCCCATATGGTGGCATACATTGACATTGGTTTTGAAGGGTAGTCTCCGGCCATGGCATCGCTGCGGATAATCTCTCTGATTGGAATTTCATCTATGTAAAAACTGTACATGTAAAAAAGAAAAAAAAAGTAAAGAGATGAAAAATACAGTTTCAAACCAATTAACATCATGCATATTAATTATATACAAGTAATCCTGGTGGAGAACGAATGATAAAATATTGGAGAGATAATAAAAGAGTCGGAGAGAGAGAAAATCAAAGTTTTTAAATTTTAAAAAGTAATTATTATTAGTCCGTGACGAGAAATGTGACAAAAAAAACCCAGCAGTTAGCGCAGTGGTTCAAATGACGATCCAAGATAGACTTGGACGTCTTGGAATCGAAAACCACCACCAACAATTTGTCTAAGTCAAAAATGGCTCATGGGACTACGAGTATGAAAAGACAGACGCGGGTTCGTAGATATTAGTCCGATTGCGGTTGAAAAACTCCCTGTTATTAAAAAAAACGTGGACAAAATATTTGTGCTTTCTTTTTTCTTTTTTTTAAATAAAGGGTAAAAGGTAAAATAACAAAGCTTCTCCTCTGATGTCTTGCTTTATAATATAAATAGAAAGATAATTACAAATATTGTTACAATTTAATTATATTTTTAACAAGAAAATATATGTCCATAAAAATATCACGAACCAGAGAAAATTATATAATTTTTTTTTAGATTTAACTTGGTCAACGCTTGGAATGGCTGCCTTATAAACTGCATTATTTATATAAATAAATAAATAAATATCATTTGCATGAAGAAAAGATATTACCAATTTTAGACGCATGCATCATATATTATACAATAATTTTCTCAATCCATTTTCTTTCTTTTGGATCTATGCTATATGGAGGCCAAAATCTAAAAGATATCAACATATTCAAGAAATGGTCAAATTTCAAAATAAACATACAAATTGACTTTTTCAAAGCGTAATTAATTAATTATATATACGTGGGATTAATTTATTTTCTTAAAGAAAAAAAACTCACATAATTTTTTCATTGGTCCAGAGAATGCTATAACGATGAAACTCTTTAGAAGGGTCAAACCAAAGCAAATATCTCTCTTCTCTTCCTCTACTAGTGCTTCCATTTCCATATAAATTGGTTTGAAACCGCCACGCTTTTCCTTTAATATTCCCCAAGAATTCGAAATCTAATTCATCGTGCGTCTTCTCGAAGATATCCCCGTTTGTTGTCTGCCCAACCAAATTTTGTTACAAACACAAGAAAAGAATACTAACATTTGCTTTATGATCAATTTTATAGCTTAACGGCTATAATAACCATAATAAAACAAAATTAATTAAGGACCAACATGACAGATAAAAATATTTTAAATTTATATTTTCGAGATCCATGTGAGGAATGTTTATAATATTATATTTATATGTGAAAATATCAATTATATATATATATATATATATATATAGAGAGAGAGAGAGAGAGAGAGAGAGAGTGAGCATACGTAGAAGGCGACAACTATGCCGGCAGTGTAAGTGGATGGTAGCTTAATTTTAGCACTGAAAAATCCATGGCTATAGAGATTGGAAGACTTGAAACCAGAACCTGTGGACAAGATAAAATGTTACATTATTAGTTATAGACCAAAAAAAATAATTCATTTTCCAAGTTATTATTTTTTATAAACAGATTCTTCTCCATTTTATTGATAATAATTAAGAAATGGCACATTCTTAAATTTATCATCATAATTTCGTTATTACAACACTCTGTCACTGCTAAACCAATGATTTACTAATTATATATCTTAAGGGTAGAAAACAAAATTACATTCAAAATATTTATAAATTTTGCAGATGAGACACTACGGAAAGAAAATGTCAAAATCTTGACAAACTTCAATACGCGTAATTTTTTTTTCCAAAACTATACTAATTCTAATTTTCTGGACAGGGGGAGTGTTATTAATTAGGAAATACAGAAAAGGGTAAACATATGTATATATAATACACATATATACGTATATATATACATATATATATATATGCATATATATATAGAGAGAGAGAGGGAGGGAGAGAGAGAGAGAGATAACATGCCTGTGTACTGGTTAAGGAGAAGATTGACAGACTTATCATCAGATGAACGAAGGAGATTTCCATCACCAAAGAGTGGAGTAAAACCTTTGTTGAATTGAACCGTGGGTGGTGGTATTTTAGCATTAGCACCACCATAAAAAAGTTGCAGCACCAGGAGGAGAGAGAAAAATGTTGTTATCCTTTTAGTGAGAGAATTATGAAAACTATCCATTGTTTTCTATATATGTTTTTCCAACACTACTATATATATATCTCTCTCTATATATATATATATATATGTATATATGTACATGTAGAGAGAGAGAATGAGAATGAGAAAGAGGTTTGTGTATATATATACGTACTACTATAAAATTAGTAGCAGCTAGAAATTAATCCATTGAATAAGAATGAGAGAGGCTCTGGTCAAATTTTCTCAACTGTTAATAAACGAGTAAATTGACTTTAAGAAGTTTTAAGACATCACTATGTACCTTTGGGCTGCCTTCTTAATTACTTTGATTTATCAACTACTTTATGCCTTTTTTTCCCTACGTGTTTGATGTGTATTATGTATTCATTAAAATTTGTGTATTTTATATATATATATATATATATATATATATATATATATATATATATATATATATTAGTTAAAACAGTCAAAAAAACCTGAACTTATGGCTTATGGGCACATTTTTCACCTCTATTTTTCTTTTTTTACCACCACAAAATTTATTTCTCTCTCTCTCTCTCTCCATCAATTTAAATTTTAAAAGAATTTGTCCCATAAAAAATGTTTAGAGTCCACAATTTAAATACAAAATATTATATAAAATTTATTTTACTGTGTCAAAAGTACGAAAGTGGATCACTATTTTTCAGGGGAATTAGGAATTACATGTGGTCCATTTTGTTAAAATGAGAAGTTAAATATATATTTTCTTCTCTTTTTGCTTTTCTAAATATGAATAAAATACTAGCTTAAGACATTTTTATGGGACAGAAAGAGTATATTATTAATTTTTTGTTGTTGTAACTTCTTGAGTAAATTTATTAAGTAGAGAACAACAATAATTAAGAGAAACATACAAGTATTTAATTTCTTTTTGATAAGTGATCAAATTCAAATATATTTATTAAAATGTCAGTTATAAATAGGAATACGAAACTGAAGAAAATTTAAAGTTGAGAGGTGGACTTATTAGTTTAATAAATACTAAAAATATCGGTAGAGCCTAAAAAAAAACGACACAAAAATAAAATAATAATAATAATAACAAGAAAAATAAATATTTTCGACAAAATATTTATTTATTAATAAAAATACTTTTTTAATAAAAAAATAGCAGTTATCATAGTAAATAATAAAATATTAAAAAAAAATTCACCCTCTAACTACATGCCTAGAGGTACAATCATTAAGTGCAACTTGCCTATAGATTTTTTTTTTTTAAAAAAAGTTGATTATTAAAATATGGTTCTCATTATTATTTGAGAATAAAAAAATTAGGATTTGACCATAAATAGCGTATGGCCATAAGCAAGCTGATGATGCTGGTTTGTGGATGAGAATAATTGGTACCAAGCTATCTTAGTTACGTTTCTAAAAAGCTAATAATAGAGAGTCGTATAACAATGGCTTTATTCTTTTTTTTTTTTCTCTTTTTGAGGCACATATTATTTAGTGACAGCTGTTATGAAAACCTTTTATTTTTAACATTTTCCCTTAGAAAAATAAAAATACACCACACAAATATACACGTAACACATCATATATATATATATATATATATATATATATATATATATATATATATGAAAAAACGAAGTATGTGTACACACAAGTTTATGATTGTCCTGCATCTAGTATGACATAATTTTAATTAATAAAATCGTAAAATGTCAAAATAATTATTAATAAAATTAGTGAAGTGCCAAAATTATCATTAATAAAATATTTTAAAATAATAGGACAGACGCAAACTTGTATGTTTCTAAAATCACACACTCCATTTTCTATCTATCTATCTATCTATATCTATATAATTGTAAGGTGTAAAATAAGAATTTAGAGGTAAAAATCATACACCAAATAAAGCGACAGATATAAATGTTTATTACAAGGTGTTTAGGAGTTTTTATTATCTAATTAATTAAAAGGAGTTATTCAGATAAATTTTATTCTCTATTCTATTTATGATTACTTTCGACTTTTCTTTTAGTCAATTTAATATATTTTAAAGTTAAAATATGGGTGATTTATTTAAGTTTTGAATATAATAAATATTATAATTAATAATTCTTTTTTTAAAATAATTTAATATATATATATATATATATATATATATATATATATATATATATATATATATATATATATATATATAACTATATCATCTTATATAGGATATTAGGCTTTGTACATGAATGAAGAAGTGTGCTAAAGACTATATTAAAACAATATTTAACTTAAAAATTAATAATGGTATAACTAACAAGTATATATAGTAGCCACTAGTCAGTGTTGTTTACTCAAGTCTTTAATTAAGATTTTATTTTCTTCAAGATTAACAGTTATATATAACTGTAATTATGTAATTAAGCACACTTAGAGAGAGTGAATAGATATAAATACCCAAAAGTGATTTACAGTGATCAATTTTTAAAGTTTATTAATACAAACTATAATCGGACAGATTAACCATGTCTGTATTAATATATGTTTTTTGTCTGTTATAATCAAACAGTTAATACATATCTGTATTAGTATATATTTTTCGTTTGTTATAATCGGATAGCTAATACCTGTTTTAGTATAATTTTAAACACGAACTAAACCAGAATCTGCAGAATACTAAAACATATAATAAAAAAGAAAAGAACAATAAATCACGCTAAGATTTTTACGTTGTTCAGCTCCTATCCTCTAATCTAATAGTCTAATCCACGTCCAATATTAACTAGTATTGGAGACTCTTTTTGTTAAACTTAATACTCAATTAAATACAATAAAAAGAGCTTGCTGTTCAAAGTTACTCGAATCTAACTTGGACACCTCTGTCCCCTTGCACTTCTATAACTTTTCTCATCTCTGAGATCTTGAGACTACCTTTGAACAGAATACATATTACAATGACACCCAAGCCAAAACAGGCTTGCACTCGGATTACAAAGATTATGAAGTATTACAGTGTGGTCCCACCTTTTGCCCAACAGGATGAATATATATAGAGCATGCAAGCAACGACTAGTTTAATCTGTTAGCATGAATGATTGAGTATTTGAACAATAAGATAGAGATATCAGCTCTTTGATGTTATTAACAGATATCAGATAATTCCAGAACATCATTTCAAAGATATAACATGCTAAAATTAAGGAAATAAATAATACAAGGTTTAGACTCCTTTTTCTAACTAACTTCAATAAACATGTTACCTTAAAAAAATAGCACTTCGAATTAAAACCAGATTTCAAACTCCTTAAAATACTCCAATTTGAATTTGAAATAGTTTAATAGCCAAACAAATTTAGATATAGCAGCAAAACAAATATTAAAAGATATTTCCTAGCTATATCAGTTACCATAAAATACTGTAACACGTGACAAATTAAACCAACCTGTATTAGCACACATTATAATAATATGTAACACTCCAACTTGCAGTAAAACTCCTTAATATATAAACTGTATTCCGAATTTGAATTGTTTTTTTCTAGTAAAATAGATTACTATAGAAACTGCTATATATTCTCATTTCAAACCTGCTATAACATAATAAACTAAGAGAATAATATCCAACAGAATGATATAAAGGATAACACTGATATCTCTAAGGCCTAAAATAATATCATACTCAGAAAATCATTAATTATAAGAAAAACTCAAACAAACTAAATTCAGTTCATTTAAAAATAAGTTACTGCTAAAGATATTTTGACATTATTAAAACATAAAATATAAAAACCAACAATAACATAATCATCAAATTGATTGGTGGATGGATTTTATTACAATTAAGAACCTAATGCTATGATTTTCACATATTTAATTGTCTTTTTGTCACTTTATGTGATTAAGTACGTTGAAGCTAGGTGGTTATACCAGCTTAACAACTACTTATAACAAAGATAATACAGCCAACCAACCATCCATTATTATTTAGATTGATTCTTCCATTATTATTATTAGCATACGTGGCACACACTTGTGTATATATATATAAAAAAAATAAAATATTTAAATAAAATTTAAAAAATATGAATGAGAAAAGATAAGAGATAAAATAAGAATAAAAAGTGGGAGAAAAAACCCCAGTGATAATTCGTGGGTGGACATGGATTCTTATGAGTTTACGATTGTGAAGTGATAATTTAATTAAAATTAGAGCAAATTTTAAATTTTATGATTAAACTGACCAACATTGGGTGAGAGATCAAGTTCGCCTCCCGTTTTATATATATGATTGCTATGGATACGGTTAGCATGAAGTGAACTTCATGATAAATTTATTTCATGCTCAATACAATATTGACACATAGGCGAGAGGTTGATATCTCCGCCTGCGTGTCAGCACTATATTGGTCATGAAGTGAACTTACCATGAAGCTCACTTCATGCTAACTACTCCCGATTACTATTATATCAGAGTCATTTTTAAAATAATAATATTAATATTATATTGATTTGATAAGAAGAAAGTCTCTTTCTTTATTGTTTGGATTGGAGCATAAATATTTGGCTAAAGCTTGATGAAGAATCGGTTGCATGGTAGTGAGTTGCTTTCTCTCCCATCCGATCCGTCGTTCAACCGGAAAGTATATATCCACCAAGTCTCTTTCTTATATTAATTGATTTTCTCACTTTCTCAGTGCTGGCGCGCATGAGAAAGCTATGTTATATGTAATTTTTTAGTTTTAATAATAATAATGATAATGATGATGATTATGATATTTATATAATAGCTTAAAACTAAAGAGACAAATAATTTGTAAAATTATATCTTTATCCTTCTGAAAAATATGAAAACCTTGGTTAGAAAGGGTTAAGTGCATGGGAATAAGTCAACCCTATCTACTACATAGAGTAGGCCCCAATCAACCGGCCATGATAATACTACTCCCCCTCTCTCTCATAATATACCACGTTTTACACTTCTACATAAAAATTAAAAAAATAATTATATAATAATAAAAATTAAGAAAATAATTGTATAATATTAAATATAATATTAATTATCTATAATATTATTTATCATATATTTATCTCATATTTTTTTTATCTGTAACATTTAATTTAATTCTTATAAAGGGTAATTTTAAAAAGATTATGACTAATTCTCTTAAATTATATAAAAAATCAAATAATTTAAAAAAAATAAAATTATTTAAAACATCGTATATTACGAAACGGAGCAAGAAATAAGAATTATAGTTGGTTGTGTCTGAGATTTTGTGTTCTAATTTTGACATGAGCATGGTAGAAAGTGGGAACATTAGACTAATGATGACCCTTTTATGTGTCTAGTTGACTTTCAAGCAAAACCTACCTTGTAACCAACTGCACCTGGCTCTAAAATTACCTTTAGGTTTCTTCAATTTATGGCAATCCCCTAACCTTTATACCCTTTTCCCAAAATCCCATTTCACCATTTCAAGTTGGACCCCATTTTAACTATATATTTGTAAATGCTTTCTTACATATAAAGGTCTTATACAGGGAAAGAGTTGTCCAAAAATCTGTATTTGAATTAGATGTCACCTGTTAGTTCACAAAAAGAACAAAAAATAAAAATACTGCATATAGCCTTCATATATATATATATAGAGAGAGAGAGGAACCACGTTCATGACAACCAGCTACTAATAGTAACTAAAAAAGTCATGACATAACAGCTTATAGTAGTTAGGACAATTAAAAAAGAATATGTTCTATTTTAATTGTCCCAGCCACTATAAACTGTAGCGGCTGGAATAAAATTCTATTTAGTACTTGATGTCTTCTTTTACCAAGTATTTATTTATTAATACTAGCCATTTAGCCAAGTATGTCCCCATTTTCATTATTAATACTATTATATTAATATTTTGTAATATTATTATTTATAATATTTATATATATAATATTAATATTAATAATAATATTTTATATTAATATTATAAATATAAATATTATAAATACTAATATTACAAAATATTAATATAATAGTATTAATATTAATAATATTATAATATTATTACAAAATATTAATACTTATGTTTATATTTATAATATTAATAATAATATTTTGTAATATTATTAATACAATATTTTATAATATTAATATTAATACAATATTTTTTAATATTAGTATTTAATATAATAGTATAAATATTATAAATAATAATATTACAAAATATTAATATAATAGTATTAATAATCAAACTGGAGACATACTTGGCTAAATGGCTAGTATTAATAAATAAATGCATAAATACTTGGTAAAAGAAGACATCAAGTGCCAAAAAGAATTTTACTCTAGCCGCTACAGCCATGACTTTTTTGGTTGTTCCCAACAATCAGTTGTCATGGATGCAGTCTCATTATATATATATATATATATATATATATATATATATATATATATATATAGATAAGTCTATATTTTTAAACTGTTATAACAAGTGGGGGATTGTTATATATTGTACCTTATTTTATATTTTTGAGACTTATTTCTTGTCATATTTGAGTTTGATAAAACTCATTTGTGAACATAATTTAAGTAAGTATAAAATGTGTAACTTAATGTCATGTATGTAGAGAATGAGAGTAATTCATTTGGCTCAAGTTGGAATCATATGACTTGTGTTTATCAATGACTTAAGTGAAACATTTGATGTGACGCTCCCAAAATAGGTATACATCACCCATCTTGAGTAGCCAAATACATGATATAAAATTTAAATACAACTTAATAATACAACTGTCGTGTAAAATACGACAAAACATAAACTGAGAGTTGTATAACGAATATTGTCTTCTAGACAGTATTCAACTCAAATGGAGTCTTTAATACAATTATTATCACACTATTTCATAGAATAGTGAGGACTACTAATGGTATCATCTGGACCGTCACTCCGTTTCCCGACTAGTCCCGGCTACGTTCTCATTTCCTAAAGAGGACAATGAAAGCAAAAGGGTGAGCTCAACTAGCCCAGTAAGAAATATTATGACTAAGATAATGCAGAATAATTTATCGTTAGCCTTCAACAGTGTTAAACTGATAAAATATAACAAACATCAAGTTTAACTGCAGTGGAACAAGCAATCCATTAGAAGAGTCAAGTAGAGAATAAAATCTACTATCTTCTATGATTTAAAAGGTTTTTAATCACTTTTATCGCTGAGACTCAGCTTAATAAATAATCTACATCATCCCTGCACTACGGCCAAGGATATTCATTAGTATCACGACCATAAATTATCCATGCACTACGGGCCAAGGATAATCGTGTATTCATCAACGGTCATGATCATGCCAACAACTGTCCATCAATGCACTACGGGCCAATGAAGACTTTTACCACATCATTTATAATATTACGGTCATGATTATACCGAATAATCTCTGGTCATAATCATACCAAGTCCATCTATGCAATACAGGCCACAGATGACTTTCAACATAATATAAATATGAGAATGATGACAATGATATAAGAATTCAATAAAACAAGTTCAAGGATAATTTTTTAATGATTTATAATTTAATTTATCTAAAAATCAATAACGTCCAAATTGTCAACATGATACTGCTTTGTGGAGTAAAATTCAAGAATAATATTGTACCAAAAATAATTTGGACCAAAAACGAATCAATTTTTATCATGAATAGTATCCCGAGTGAATAGTACTAAAGTGAATAGTACCCCGTGAATAGTACTTCGGGAATAGTAATCTCGTGAATAGTACTCCGGCATGAAAAAGTTAAAATTTACCAAGAATGCTCAGAATAATATTTTCATGAAAAGATACTGGATGAAGCGCAAATATCAAGGATATTCTACTAATTTCATGGAGTATAGAAGCCAAAATTTTAACAAACGAGTATAGAATTCAAAATCTGAAACGAAATAATATTACTTACATACTATAGAGTATAGAAGAAAATATTATTTCAAGCTAATATTGAACAAAAATAACATCCCTTACCTTGAAAAGAAGAGTATGCTAACTGGTATAGCGGGGATATTCTTGAAGAAAACTTTCACTATTTTCTACGCTCAAAGCTTTATAAAACTCGTAAGAAATACGCTCAAGATTATAGAAGAAGAATTCTCTGATTCTGGTGTGATTTTCAATTCTAACTAAGCACCCTATTTATAGAAAAATGCTAGAACGCCAAAGGAGACTAAATAATAAAATAATATTATTATTTTTTCTTGCACGCCATCTCTGAAAGAACACTTCTTTTGAAAAAAAACTCAACACATCACAATTGAACTCCAGCAAAGATTTTCTATAAAAAATAAAAGTGGGTCCCACCCATAATTTTAATAAAAATATTTTATTTTTTGAAACTTCAGAAATTCATAATAAATAGCCCTTTTATCAGAAAAATTTGAATCTCATGTCTATTCCATAGGAAATTAAATTCTCTACAACTTTGTAAGTTTAAGTTTTTCTAAATTCCAGACAGAAAATATCCGAAATCCACAAACGGATGATTTTTAATACCTCATAAAATTCATAACAAATCATACGTTAATTTTTAACGGTTCAAAATTTGTGGACATATACTCAACTTATATATGTATAACATATCCAAAAATCATAACGATCCAACGGTCGGATTAAAATTATAACTCACGCAATAGATCTTTAAGAACACCGATTTAATTTTTTTTAATACTCCCAATCCGACAAAATACTGATAAAACACCTCAACATTAATTCCTTCATTTATAACCACATAAAATAAATATTTTCCTATCCATCATTTATGTGCAAATAAAATAATTATTTTCTTATCATATAAATCAATAATTAATTATTCACAAATAATATTACAGAATCACAATAATGACAACCAGGCCTTTCCCAGGAAAGAGGGAGCTTTTCGATAAGGATTTCTCCTTACTAGCGCGCAATTAGGTGACCAAACTTCTCATTGATAGAACTTTCTAGACATTGCCAATAATACTATCTAATAATACTATTCAAATAATATGAATTATTGATTTTGTGACAACCCCAAAATAGGTCCATTCCACCCAACCTATTCTGAGTCGTCAAATACATGGTACAGAAAATAACTACAACTTTATTACAACAATTGTCGTGCAAAATACAACAACACATACGCTGTGAGTTTGGATACAAATATATACCAAATGTGACTCATGTTCCAACCGTGGACATCACCTCACAATAACACCTTACATAAAGGTATAGTCAAAAACTATTTTAGAAATTAGAATCTTTGGGAAGTGCTCAAGGAAACCTTCGTACATGGGAGGCCACGCGTCTAGGTTATGATAGATATCATATGGCCACAGAATTATCCTTGGTTGACCCAATAGACCCCAAAGAAAAACGAGAAGATTACTATCATATTCTTCCCAATGGTGAGTCTTCTCTTGACTTATCATTATCTCCACTGTCTCTAATTGAGAATTATACTTCAAACAAACACCAAGATTATATAGGTAGTGCCCATAGATATACTCAACAAGTGGATGACCACAACCCTGTCTTATGATGACACGAGGTTGTATGTCATTAGACATCTTGTATGATAGTGACAAAACACCCTTCCAACGTTGGGTTCGCCTCACCCTATTTTCTTCACCAAATATAACTACTAAATGATGACCACCGTTCTATTCCCTTGTTACCCCCGCTCGACCCAGCTACACTCTTATTACCTGAAAGGAATTGTGAAGCAAAAGGGTGAGCACAACTAGTTCAGTAAAGAATGTCATGACTAAAGATAATTCAATTATCAATAGCCTTCATCAACAATAAATCAGAGATTTAGAACATATGGTAAATGATAAAAATTTCAACCATAGTTGCAGCGGAACGAGCAATCCATTAGAAGAGTCAAATAGACTATAAAGTCTATTATCTTCTCCATGTTAAAAATCCACCAATAATATTTTATCCATGTAACATCACTCAACAGTTCCTTTCCACAATCATATGAATAACTCATAATCATAATTGTGACTATAAATTTTTCTTCGCACCCAGGACGAAGAATATTTTCATCACCTGTCTTTACCTGAAACATCAAAGATCATGGTTATACCAAATCACAGTTCCTGTTCATAATCATACTAATAACTTCATCTTTGCACTACGGCCAAAGATATTCATTTGTATCACCAGTTGGTCATGTTCATCTCAACATATGTTCATCTTTGCACTATTGGCCAAAGATATTCAACAACATGTCATCTTTGCACTACGGGCCAAAGATATTCATCAACAATTCATCTTTGCACTACAGGCCAAAGATATTCATCAATATTTCATCCTTGCACTACAGGCCAAAGATATTCATATCTCAAAGAAATATATAATCATTTCAGAATTTATATAAACAATAATTATAACCATGTTGATCAATTCACCTTTGCACTTAAGCTTAAGATATTCAATTATAAATTCAATGGTCATGATCATACCAGTCACAATTCAACTTTGCACTACAGGCCAAAGAGAACCCTAGTCATGATCATACCAATAATCTACCCATCTTTACACTCCAGTGAAAGAGAATTTCAACATCAGGGTTATAAAAATGTTATATATGATGATAAAAATAATATGATCAACATATAGTTTTAATCTCAAGAGTAATATTCGTAACTCATGAATAGTAATCCCGACACAAAAGATAGAAATTCTACAATAAAATTCATACCAATATTTCGGTATAATGATATTGAAAGAATAACATTACTTAAATTTATAAACAATTTATTTTAATTATTTACACTTTACTAATTAATGTCTTTAATCATCATAAAATGTCAACTCTTACAATTTCATCATCAATAACCAAAACCCTCATCAAAAATCTGCATATACCTCATATAGGATTCTCAAGCCATAAAATCCTATTTTCCAATTTTCTTTCTTCACAAAACATATTTAATTCATTTACTCATAACTAGACTATTTTCATGAAAAATACCAAATCAGTTCCAAAAATATTTCTTTTCTGGGATTTAGCATAATATAGTCCCATAGTGAACATATATTTTTCTCAGAATTTTTAAAAGTCATTTACTATTTTTCATATGGCCAAAATAGCCGAATATTTAGATATTTATCAAAAATTGTACTTTTGTCTAAAAATTCTGAAATTTACAGAGTATACTTCCATCATATACATGTACTCCCAATAAAAATTTCATCAATTTTGGAGTTAACCACAAGAAATTATAAGTAGTTACTTTTAAAATAGTCTTTTCTCATAAAATTCATAACTCTCAATCTATACATCCAAATATCACTATTTTTGGACACAATCAATAAAATTCATCAAAATATCATTTCAAATTTTTCCAGAATTTTTGAAGTTCAGAAAAATTACGAAACTGAAAAACATAACAACCCTTAAAATTCCTTACTATCCCTTACAATCCCTTACAATCCCTTACCTCAAAAGAGCAGTACTTCTGGCTGGATATCGGATATGATGCTGAAGGAAACTTGCACTGATGAATAGCAACTCACCAAGTATCTAAAAACTCACAAAATATGCTTCATAATATAGAGAGAGAAAGAGAGAAAGCTTATGTTTCTGGTGTGATTTTCAATTCTAACTTAGCCCTCTATTTATAGGAAAATTTTGGTAGGTTTGACCTGCAACCTGATGGCTTTACCTGCTACTATTCCCACCCACCACATTTGAAATATAATTCAGCACATTTCTTCACCAACCACAAGTGGGGCCCACCAATTCTAGAATTTTCCACCAAAATGATAAACTCCGAAAATTCAACAATTTCTGAACCAGTCATCTCGTAAAATTCATAATAAATCATACGTTCATTTTTAACGGTTCAAAATTTGTGGACATATACTCAACTTATATATGTATAACATATCCAAAAATTACCACGATCCAACGGTCGGATTAAAAATTATAACCCCGCAAAATATCTCAAAAACCCTGATTTTTAATACCTCCATTCCGACAAAAATACGGATAAAAATCTCAACATTAACTCCTTCATTTTTAACCACAAAAATATATCCCTCATTTATATCCACATAAAATAAATATTTTCTTATCATATGAATCAATAATTAATTATTCACAAATAATATTACAGAATCACATTTATGACAACCAGGCCGTTCCCAGGAAAGAGGGGGCTTTCCAATAAGAATTTCTCCTTACTGGCGCGCAATTAGATGACCAAACCTCTCCTTAGACAGAACTTTCTAGACATTGCCAATAATGTTATCTAATAATATTATTCAAATAATATGAATTATTGATCTGATAAAGGAAAATACTGTGCAACAACAATTATTGAACAACAATAATACAAAATTTCAACGTAGCAATTATTGAATCAATAAAATAAAATATTGAACAGTAATTACTGTAACAATTATTGAGTAGTGCCTTCTTACGTAAGAATCAATAATTTCAAAAATACTGTGCAATACCGTGTGCTACTGTGCAATAACGCGTATTACTGTATTTTAACCACCGGGTATTTCAACAGTGTTAACGATAACAACTACGCCGTTATTTGTAAAAACTCAAATTTGTCGTTTTTCTTCACCCGACAGTTATTCGTTATGGGGCCCACAAATAGCTGCGCCGTCGTACGAATATTCTCCGACAGAAAGAATATTCCACGACCAAACGAATATTCCCCGACAACAATGATTATTTTATAACCACTTGTGTATTTTGAAAAAAAATCATATATCACCCTTAACTTTAACATTTATCAATTTAACCATTTACTGAATAGTAATTATAAGAAAAATTGAATACTTTTATTTCATAAAATTCGGGGTCTTACAATCTCCCCTCCTTATGAAATTTCGTCCCCGAAATTTACGTACCTGGTATTTCAAAGAGTTGAGAATACCTTGCTTTCATTTCAGATTCCATCTTCCCTGTCATCATGATTTCTCCATTGCTCATCTCCTGTATTTCAGATATCATTCTAGAATACAGCTTCAAAACAAGGGTTAATTGAACAAATTAACATATCACATAATATCCCGATATTATGACTGACCAACAAATAAGCTTAGGTAGGACACACTAGCGAAGGATTTACTCATCTCTCCCCTCCTAGTTGTATTCCCCGATCTCCGCCAGAGATCATATCCCTAAGCTCTGATACCACCTGTAACGACCCCAAAATAGGTCCATTCCACCCAACCTATTCTGAGTCGTCAAATACATGGTACAGAAAATAACTACAACTTTATTACAACAATTGTCGTGCAAAATACAACAACACATATGCTGTGAGTTTGGATACAAATATATACCAAATGTGACTCATGTTCCAACCGTGGACATCACCTCACAATAACACCTTACATAAAGGTATAGTCAAAAACTGTTTTAGAAATTAGAATCTTTGGGAAGTGCTCAAGGAAACCTTCGTACATGGGAGGCCACGCGTCTAGGTTATGATAGATATCATATGGCCACAGAATTATCCTTGGTTGACCCAATAGACCCCAAAGAAAAACGAGAAGATTACTATCATATTCTTCCCAATGGTGAGTCTTCTCTTGACTTATCATTATCTCCACTGTCTCTAATTGAGAATTATACTTCAAACAAACACCAAGATTATATAGGTAGTGCCCATAGATATACTCAGCAAGTGGATGAGCACAACCCTGTCTTATGATGACACGAGGTTGTATGTCATTAGACATCTTGTATGATAGTGACAAAACACCCTTCCAACGTTGGGTTCGCCTCACCCTATTTTCTTCACCAAATATAACTACTAAATGATGACCACCGTTCTATTCCCTTGTTACCCCCGCTCGACCCAGCTACACTCTTATTACCTGAAAGGAATTGTGAAGCAAAAGGGTGAGCACAACTAGCTCAGTAAAGAATATCATGACTAAAGATAATTCAATTATCAATAGCCTTCATCAACAATAAATCAGAGATTTAGAACATATGGTAAATGATAAAAATTTCAACCATAGTTGCAGCGGAACGAGCAATCCATTAGAAGAGTCAAATAGACTATAAAGTCTATTATCTTCTCCATGTTAAAAATCCACCAATAATATTTTATCCATGTAACATCACTCAACAGTTCCTTTCCACAATCATATGAATAACTCATAATCATAATTGTGACTATAAATTTTTCTTCGCACCCAGGACGAAGAATATTTTCATCACCTGTCTTTACCTGAAACATCAAAGATCATGGTTATACCAAATCACAGTTCCTGTTCATAATCATACTAATAACTTCATCTTTGCACTACGGCCAAAGATATTCATTTGTATCACCAGTTGGTCATGTTCATCTCAACATATGTTCATCTTTGCACTATTGGCCAAAGATATTCAACAACATGTCATCTTTGCACTACGGGCCAAAGATATTCATCAACAATTCATCTTTGCACTACGGGCCAAAGATATTCATCAACATTTCATCCTTGCACTACAGGCCAAAGATATTCATATCTCAAAGAAATATATAATCATTTCAGAATTTATATAAACAATAATTATAACCATGTTGATCAATTCACCTTTGTACTTAAGCTTAAGATATTCAATTATAAATTCAATGGTCATGATCATACCAGTCACAATTCAACTTTGCACTACAGGCCAAAGAGAACCCTAGTCATGATCATACCAATAATCTACCCATCTTTACACTCCAGTGAAAGAGAATTTCAACATCAGGGTTATAAAAATGTTATATATGATGATAAAAATAATATGATCAACATATAGTTTTAATCTCAAGAGTAATATTCGTAACTCATGAATAGTAATCCCGACACAAAAGATAGAAATTCTACAATAAAATTCATACCAATATTTCGGTATAATGATATTGAAAGAATAACATTACTTAAATTTATAAACAATTTATTTTAATTGTTTACACTTTACTAATTAATGCATTTAATCATCATAAAATGTCAACTCTTACAATTTCATCATCAATAACCAAAACCCTCATCAAAAATCTGCATATACCTCATATAGGATTCTCAAGCCATAAAATCCTATTTTCCAATTTTCTTTCTTCACAAAACATATTTAATTCATTTACTCATAACTAGACTATTTTCATGAAAAATACCAAATCAGTTCCAAAAATATTTCTTTTCTGGGATTTAGCATAATATAGTCCCATAGTGAACATATATTTTTCTCAGAATTTTTAAAAGTCATTTACTATTTTTCATATGGCCAAAATAGCCGAATATTTAGACATTTATCAAAAATTGTACTTTTGTCTAAAAATTCTGAAATTTACAGAGTATACTTCTATCATATACATGTACTCCCAATAAAAATTTTATCAATTTTGGAGTTAACCACAAGGAATTATAAGTAGTTACTTTTAAAATAGTCTTTTCTCATAAAATTCATAACTCTCAATCTATACATCCAAAAATCACTATTTTTGGACACAATCAATAAAACTCATCAAAATATCATTTCAAATTTTTCCAGAATTTTTGAAGTTCAGAAAAATTACGAAACTGAAAAACATAACAACCCTTAAAATCCCTTACTATCCCTTACAATCCCTTACAATCCCTTACCTCAAAAGAGCAGTACTTCTGACTGGATATCGGATATGATGCTGAAGGAAACTTGCACTGATGAATAGCAACTCACCAAGTATCTAAAAACTCACAAAATATGCTTCATAATATAGAGAGAGAAAGAGAGAAAGCTTATGTTTCTGGTGTGATTTTCAATTCTAACTTAGCCCTCTATTTATAGGAAAATTTTGGTAGGTTTGACCTGCAACCTGATGGCTTTACCTGCTACTATTCCCACCCACCACATTTGAAATATAATTCAGCACATTTCTTCACCAACCACAAGTGGGGCCCACCAATTCTAGAATTTTCCACCAAAATGATAAACTCCGAAAATTCAACAATTTCTGAACCAGTCATCTCGTAAAATTCATAATAAATCATACGTTCATTTTTAACGGTTCAAAATTTGTGAACATATACTCAACTTATATATGTATAACATATCCAAAAATTACCACGATCCAACGGTCGGATTAAAAATTATAACCCCCGCAAAATATCTCAAAAACCCTGATTTTTAATACCTCCATTCCGACAAAAATACGGATAAAAATCTCAACATTAACTCCTTCATTTTTAACCACAAAAATATATCCCTCGTTTATATCCACATAAAATAAATATTTTCTTATCATATGAATCAATAATTAATTATTCACAAATAATATTACAGAATCACATTTATGACAACCAGGCCGTTCCCAGGAAAGAGGGGGCTTTCCAATAAGAATTTCTCCTTACTGGCGCGCAATTAGATGACCAAACCTCTCCTTAGACAGAACTTTCTAGACATTGTCAATAATGTTATCTAATAATATTATTCAAATAATATGAATTATTGATCTGATAAAGGAAAATACTGTGCAACAACAATTATTGAACAACAATAATACAAAATTTCAACGTAGCAATTATTGAATCAATAAAATAAAATATTGAACAGTAATTACTGTAACAATTATTGAGTATTGCCTTCTTACGTAAGAATCAATAATTTCAAAAATACTGTGCAATACCGTGTGCTACTGTGCAATAACGCGTATTACTGTATTTTAACCACCGGGTATTTCAACAGTATTAACGATAACAACTACGCCGTTATTTGTAAAAACTCAAATTTATCGTTTTTCTTCACCCGACAGTTATTCGTTATGGGGCCCACAAATAGCTGCGCCGTCGTACGAATATTCTCCGACAGAAAGAATATTCCACGACCAAACGAATATTCCCCGATAACAATGATTATTTTATAACCACTTGTGTATTTTGAAAAAAAATCATATATCACCCTTAACTTTAACATTTATCAATTTAACCATTTACTGAATAGTAATTATAAGAAAAATTGAATACTTTTATTTCATAAAATTCGGGGTCTTACAGATTTGATAATGGAAAATACTGTGCAGTGACAATTATTGAAACAACAATAATATAAAATATCAACGCAGCAATTATTGAATCAATAAAATAAAATATTGAACAGTAATTATTGTAAAAATTATTAAGTAGTGCTTTCTTATGTAAGAATCAATAATTCAAAAATACTGTGCAATACCGTGTGCTACTGTGCAATCCAACATATTACTATATTTTAACCACCGGGTATTCTAACAGTTAACGGTAAAACTTTGGCCATTATTTTATAAAAAGATATTTTTGTCGTTTTCTCAATCCGACAATAATTCCGTTGTGGGGTTCACCAATGATTGTGCCGTCGTACGAATATTCCCTGTTAAAACGAATATTTCCCGACCAATCGAATATTATATAACAATTTGCGTACTTTGCAAAATTTATAAATATTATCCACAACTATAACATTATATCAAATTCACTCTATTATATTTAAAAATGATATTTATAGAAAATTCATCTTTATTCATAAAAGTTGGGGTCTTACAACCTCCCCTTCTTATGAAATTTTGCCCTCGAAATTAGGGTACGTACCTGGTATGTCGAAGAGGTAAGGATACTTTGATTTCATTTCAGATTCTAACTCCCAGGTCATTTCCTCAACATCGTGGTTTCTCCACAAAACTTTGACTTGAGGTATAATCTTGGAGCGTAAAATATGCTCCTTCTTATCCAAGATTTTAACAGGAACCTCTTCATACGTTAAATCTTCCTCTATTTCGTCCGGTTCTAACTCAATAATGTGGTTCGGGTCTTTCACATATTTACGTAACATAGATATGTGAAAAATGTTATGAACACGAGATATACTTGGCGGTAAGGCGAGTCTATAGGCCACAGTTCCTACTTGTTCGAGGATTAAAAATGGGCTAATGAATCGAGGATTGAGCTTTTCTCTCTTTCCAAATCTCGTAACTCTTTTCTATGGAGTAACACGTAACAACACATGATCTCCAATATCGAATTCCACGTCCTTTCGATGAAGATCAGTATAACTCTTTTGTCGATCTTGCGAGATTTTTATACGTTATCGGATCGTTTGAATCTTTTTCGTAGTCAGACGTACCAACTCTGGTCCCAAAAACGTTGCTTCACCCACCTCAACCCAGCATACTGGAGAACGACACTTTCTTTCATACAACGCCTCGAATGGAGTCATGCCAATACTTGCTTGATAACTGTTGTTGTAGGAAAACTCCACCAATGGTAAGAACTTGTCCCAACTTCCCTTGAAGTCAAGAATACAGAGTCTTAATAGATCTTCAAGAGTTTGAATAGTCATCTCTAACTGCCCGTCCGTTTTAGGATGATAAGCCGAACTAAATCGTAAATTTGTGCCCATAGCTTTTTGCAAACTAACTCAAAATCTTGAAGTGAATCTTGGGTCTCGATCAGAAACTATGGATACTGGCATACCATGCAATCTTACAATCTTGTTTATGTACATACGAGTAAGACGTTCAAGTGTATAAGTATCTCGTATAGGTAAGAAATGAGCCGACTTGGTCAATCTATCAACAATGACCCAAATCGCATCTATGCCTTGAGAAACCTTGGGAAGACCGGTAACGAAATCTATGGTAATGTGCTCCCACTACCATTCTGGAATTTGAAGTAGTTACAATGGACCTTTTGGTACTTGATGCTCCGCCTTAACTCGTTGACAAGTTAGACACCTTGAGATAAACTCCGCGATCTCTCTCTTCATATTGCTCCACCAAAATATATGTCGAAGATCATGATATATTTTGGTACTCCTAGGATGGATTGCAAACAGTGTGTTGTGCGCCTCCATCATGATTTTATACTTTAAATTAGGGTCGTTAGGAACACAAATTCTGGATTTAACTCAAAATATTCCTTATTCATCGATTCTTGCTTCCGACATAGCACCTTCTTGCACTTTCTTCCTCATACGCATTAGTTCCAGGTCTGTAGCTTGAGCAGCTTTAACTTTATCGATTAAAGTCAGTTCTACTCGTATATTCACTATCATCACATGGGTCCCTGGAGTATTTAACTCTATCTCCATCTTTTGTAAGTCATATAAAATGGGCCTTTGCGTTGACAACATCGCGCTCATACCCGCATATGATTTTCTACTCAATGCGTCAGCTACTACGTTCGCTTTACCAGGATGGTATTAAATGGTATAATCATAATCTTTCAATAGTTCAAGTCAACGTCGTTGCCGCATGATGAGTTCCTTTTGGGTGAAGAAATATTTGGGGCTTTTATGATCCGTAAAGATCTCCACTTTCTCCCCATACAAGTAATGCCTCCAAATTTTAAGTGTAAAGACAACAGCTGCCAACTCTAGATCATGAGTAAGATAATTCCGCTCATATTCTTTGAGTTGCCGAGAGGCATAGGCTATGACTTTCCCATGTTGCATGAGAACACATCCGAACCCTTTGCCCGAAGCATCACTGTAGATGACAAATCCGTCTGAGCCAGATGGTATTGTCAAAACAGGTGCTGAAATGAGTCTCCTCTTGAGTTCTTGATGTAAGACCCCAACTTTTATAAATAAAGATGAATTTTCTATAAATATCATTTTTGAATATTATGGAGTTAATTTGATATAATGTTATAGTTGTGGGTAATAATTATAAATTTTGCAAAGTACGCAAGTTGTTATATAATATTCGATTGGTCGGGGAATATTCGTTTTAACAGGAAATATTCGTACAACGGCACAATCATTGGTGGACCCCACAACGGAATTATTGTCGGATTGGGAAAACGACAAAAATATTTTATTAAAAATAACGGCGGAAGTTTTACCATTGATACTGTTGAACAACTCGGTAGTAAAAGTACAGTAATACGTGTGGTTGCATAGTAGCACACGGTATTGATTATTAATGTTTATGTGAGAAGTCACTCAGTTTGATTCAATTATTGTCAGTTAATAATATGAATTATTTAGCGATAATGACGTTTTGTTTTATTCGTATTATTAACGTAATAAAACATAAACATCTTTTTATATAAAACAGAATACTTTATTAAAGTTATTCTATAAATAGAATATATTATATTTTATTTAAATTTTTTTTTTTAAATATGGACCGTCAGATTAAAGTAATCAATTTGGACCGTTCATGGATTAGTTACTATGCATTCTATTTTTCTATAAATAGCAGCTCATTCCTTCATTATTTCTTACGAACTGAACTCTAGAGAGAGAAACTATAGAGAGATAGAAGAAGAGTATTCTGCTACTTAACTACTTCCTTATTTCAGCTCTTCTTTAAAATGGTAAAGGGTGTTATTCTTTCTTATTCATGAAGAGAACTGTTGTTGTTCCATTTCTTATTATTCTGTTGGAATAACCTGTATACGCGGTCTACCCTATACTTGGTGACATTCTTCTATTATTCTGTTGGAATATTCTGTCTGTGTGTTTTACACCGGACCTGGTTCCGTTTTTATTATTATTCTGTTGGAACATCCTGTTTGTGTTTTACACCGGACCTGGTTCCGTTTTTATTATTATTCTGTTGGAACATCTTGTCTGTGTGTTTTACACCGGACCTGGTTCCTTTATTTATTATTCTGTCGAAATATCCAGTCTGTGCGTTTACGCCGGACCTGGTTCTATTATTTATTATTCTGTCGAAATATCCTGTCTGTGCTTTTACGCCGGACCTGGTTCCATTATTTATTATTCTGTTGGAATAACCTGTCTGTGCGGTCTATCGCATGCCGTGTGATTTCTTTTGTTATTCCGTTCTTTACTATACTCAGTTGGTTAAGTTTTAACTTCTATACTCCATGAAATTAGTGGAATATCCTTGATAATTGCGGTTCATCCAGTATCTTTTCAAGAAAATATTCTTCTAAGCATTCTTAAATTTTACTCCACAAAGCAGTATCATGTTGACAATTTGGACGTTGTAAATTCTTGGATAAATTAAATTTTGAACTTGTTTTATTGAATTCTTATATCATTGTCATCATCCTCATGTTTATAAAATGTTGAAAGTCATCTGTGGCCTGTAGTGCATAGATGGACTTGGTATGATTATGACCAGGGATTATTCGGTATAATCATGACCGTAATGTTACAAATGATGTGGTAAAAGTCCTCATTGGCCCGTAGTGCATTGATGGACAGTTGTTGGCATGATCATGACCATTAATGAATACACGAATATCCTTGGCCGTAGTGCAGGGGTGATTCGATGATGTGGATTATTTTATTAAGCTGAGTCCCAGCGATCACAGTGTTGAAAAATCTTTTAAATCATAAAAGATAGTAGAGTTTATTTTCTACTTGACTTTTTTAATGGATTGCTTGTTCCGCTACAGTTAAACTTCATGTCTATTATATTTTATCAGTTTAACATTGTTGAAGGCTAATGATAATTTATTCTGCATTATCTTAGTCATAATATTTCTTACTGGGCTAGTTGAGCTTACCCTTTCTTTCACTGTTCTCTTCAGAAAATGAGAACGTAGCTGGGACAAGTTGGGGAACGGAGTGATGGTCCGAATAATAGTATTAGTTAGTAGTCCTCACTATTCTATGTAATGGTGTGTTAATAAATGTAATGAGGACTCCTTTTGAGTATGAATACTCTCTAGAAGATAATATTTGTATTCAAACTCACAGTTTATGTTTTTTCGTATTGTACACGACAGTTGTATTAGTAAGTTATATTTGTATTTTGTACTATGTATCTGACGACCCAAGATGGGTGATGTATAACTAATTTTGGGGGCGTCACAGTTGGTATCAGAGCTTAGGGATATGATCCCTGGCTAAGATGTGAGAATAGAACTAGGAGGGGAGAAACGGGGAATTCCTTCGCTAGTATGACCTACCTAAGTTTATTTGCATGGTATTTAATTGGTCGGTCATAATATAAGGATAATATATGACATATCAATTAACTTTTATTTTGTGGTAGTATCTGAAAATGACATCTGAGAATGTTGAGAATAGCAATGGAGCACAGGCGACTGTTGATTCACCACATATCAATAATCAGGATAATGTGCATCAGGAAGGTGACAATCCTCATGCAAACAACAACACTGACCAGATGATGAATGATGGAATGTTCAAAAACTTTATGCAGTTCATGCAACAGCAGGCGAGAGCGGCTCCTGTCCAAAATATAGGTGGAAACACTAAAAACTCTGGGACGGTCACCGCTAAATAGTTTAAGGAGCTGGGACCACCAGAGTTTAAGGGAGAGCCAAAACCACTTATAGCTGAAACATGGATAAAGCAGATTACCAAGATATTTGATGTCTTGGGATGCTCCGAGGAGCAAAAGGTCCCCTTTGCCGCCTTTATGTTGCGAGGAGAGGCAGATTACTGGTGGGAATCGATTAAGCGTACTCAACCTGCCGCACTGAAGATGTCTTGGGAGAAGTTCCAAGAGCTGTTCAATGACAAATACTTTCCCGAAAGTGTTCGTCACATGAAGGAGGTGGAGTTCATCAAATTGGAGCAGAATAATATGATCGTGTCGCAGTATGAGGCTAAATTTGCTGAGTTGTCCCGGTTTGCGTCCCACTTAGTGGATAATAAAGAGCGAATGACGCGAATATTTTTGCGAGGTTTGAAATCTGAGATACGTCAACATCTTATTTCTCATAAATTGTGTTTGTATTCAGATGTTGTGAATAGGGCTCAGTTAGTGGAGCGCGATAACGAGTCAACGAAACCAAAAGAGAGCAGTCGGCAAAATGATAATACCAGTGAGAGCAGTCATCGAAGCGGTGACAACAAGCGTGGAGGGAATCAACAGGCCAGAAATGGTAACCACTTCGGTGGTAATCAGGGCCAAAACAATAAGAATGATCATTTTAAGAAGAGGAGATTCAACAATGATGGAAAGACGTCAGCACCAGCACCCGTTGTTAAGGAAAGAGAACGACCACCTATCATATGTTTCAAATACGGAGGGGAGGGGCACATCAGTCCAAACTGCACGATGCCATCTAAAGCATGCTATAATTGTGGAAGAGAAGGTCATTTAGCTCGATTTTGTCGTTTACCAAAAATAAGTTCAGCCAAGATGGAGACACCAAAGGCCGTCCTAAAAAAATCAAAATCGGTAGTGCAAGGGAGAGCGTTTGTTGTGACCTCCCAGAAAGCAAGGAACCCGAATGAGGTCATCACGGGTAAGCTTATCATAAACTCTAACGAAGTCTATACTTTATTTGATACCGGTTCTACCCATTCTTTTATTTCTCCTACTTGCGCTCATCGATTAAATTTGACTCCGGAGAAATTAGACTTTGATTTATCTGTTGAAACTCCATTGGGAGAAACCTTCATTACATTCACGGTTTATAAGTCTTGTTTGGTTCAAGTTGGTACCCACACATTACCTGTCGATCTGATTTCATTAAAAATACTTGCATTTGACGTGATTCTAGGGATTGATTGGTTAACTACTCATCATGCAAAAATTGATTATTTTCGTAAGGTTGTTAGCTTTCATATTCCTAATCGACCTATTATGCGAATTCAAGCAACCAAACCATTAAAATCAATCGTTGTCATCTCAAGCCATAAAGCTATTCGTTTATTGAAAAACGGATGTCAAGCTTTCTTAGCTCATGTCACGGATCTAAATAAAAATACGTCAGTTTTGAATGATATTTCTATTGTTAATAAATTCCCTGACGTATTCCCTGAAGAACTTCCTGGCCTACCCCCAGAGCGTGAAATTGAATTTTGTATCGACCTTGAACCCGGTACAAAACCCATTTCCAAAGCCCCATATCGAATGGCTCCTATTGAACTTCAGGAGTTAAAGATCCAACTGCAGGAATTGTTAGACATTGGATTTATTCGTCCTAGTACTTCTCCTTGGGGTGCTCCTGTGCTATTCGTGAAGAAGAAAGATGAAAGTATGCGACTTTGTATTGAATATCGAGAGTTGAATCATGTCACCATCAAAAACAGGTACCCATTGCCACGTATTGATGACCTGTTTTACCAGTTGCAAGGAGCACAATTCTTTTCAAAGATCGATCTTCGTTCTGGATATCATCAGCTGAAGGTTAGAACTGAGGATATTCCAAAGACAGCTTTTAGAACTCGGTACGGGCATTATGAATTCCTAGTCATGTCCTTTAGATTGACTAATGCTCCTGCTGCCTTCATGGATATGATGAACGGGTATTCAAGGAATATTTGGATCATTTTGTGGTCGTCTTTATTGATGACATCCTTATTTATTCCAAAAGCCGTGAAGATCATGAGCAACACTTGAGGCTGGTACTCCAAAAGCTTCGTGAATACAAGCTTTATGCCAAGTTAAAGAAATGCGAGTTCTGGCTGGAGGAGGTAGCATTCCTTGGGCACGTAGTATCAAGTCGTGGAATATCGGTTGACCCGGCAAAGATTGAAGCTATTCAAAGCTGGGAGCAACCTAAATCAGTGACCGAAGTACGTAGCTTTCTTGGTTTAGCTGGTTATTATCAGAGATTCGTGGAAGGATTTTCTCGAATCGCTACTCCATTAACTCAGCTGACTCGGAAAGATACAAAGTTCGGTTGGAGCGAAGAATGTGAGCAGAGTTTTAAGAACTCAAGAGGAGACTCATTTCAGCACCTGTTCTAACAATACCATCTGGCTCGGAGGGATTTGTCATCTACAGTGATGCTTCGAGCAAAGGGTTGGGATGCGTTCTCATGCAACATGGAAAAGTCATAGCCTATGCATCAAGACAACTCAAGGAATATGAGAGGAATTATCCTACTCATGATCTAGAGTTGGCAGCTGTTGTCTTTGCACTTAAAATTTGGAGGCATTACTTGTATGGGGAGAAGGTGGAGATCTTTACGGATCATAAAAGCCTCAAATATTTCTTCACTTAAAAGGAACTCAACATGCGACAACGACGTTGGCTTGAACTGTTGAAAGATTATGATCATACCATTCAATACCATCCTGGAAAAGCGAACGTGGTAGCTGACGCATTGAGTAGAAGATCATATGCAAGTACGAGTGCAATATTGTCAACACAAAGGCCCATTTTGTGTGACTTGCAAAGGATGGAGATAGAGTTAAAGACTCCAGGGACCCATGTGATGATGGCGAATATACGAGTAGAACCAACTTTAATCGATAAAGTTAAAGCTGCTCAAGCTACAGACATGGAGCTGATGCGTATGAGGAAGAAAGTGCAAGAAGGTGATATGCCGAAAGCAAGAATCGATGAAGAAGGAATACTTCGAGTCAACTCCAGACTTTGTGTTCCTAACAACCCTGATTTAAAGTATGAAATCATGATGGAGGCGCACAACACACCGTTTGCAATCCATCCTGGAAGTACCAAAATGTATCATGATCTTCGTCATACATTTTGGTGGAGCAATATGAAGAGAGAGATAGCTTTGTTTATCTCAAGGTGTCTAACTTGTCAACGAGTCAAAGTGGAGCATCAAGTACCAAAAGGTCCATTGCAACCACTTAAAATTCCAGAATGGAAGTGGGAGCACATTACCATGGATTTCGTTACCGGTCTTCCTAAGGTTTCTCAAGGTATAGATGCTATTTGGGTCATTGTTGATAGATTGACCAAGTCTGGTCATTTCTTACCGACACGAGAAACTTATACACTTGAACGTCTTGCTCGTATGTACATAAACAAGATTGTAAGACTGCATGGTATGCCAGTATCCATAGTTTCTGATCGAGACCCAAGATTCACTTCACGATTTTGGGTTAGTTTACAAAAAGCTATGGGCACAGATTTACGATTTAGTTCGGCATATCATCCTCAGACGGACGGACAATTAGAGAGGACTATTCAAACTCTAGAAGATTTATTAAGACTCTGTGTCTTTGACTTTAGGGAAGTTGGGACAAGTTCTTACCATTGGTGGAGTTTTCCTACAATAACAGTTATCAAGCAAGTATTGGCATGGCTCCATTCGAAGCATTGTATGGAAGAAAATGTCGTTCTCCAGTATGCTGGGATGAGGTGGGTGAAGCAACGTTGTTGGGACCGGAGTTGGTACGTATGACTACAGAAAAGATTCAAACGATCCGACAACGTATAAAAACCTCACAAGATCGACAAAAGAGTTATGTTGATCTTCATCGAAAGGACGTGAAATTTGATATAGGAGATCATGTGTTCTTATGTGTTGCTCCATGGAAAGGAGTTACGAGATTTGGAAAAAGAAGAAAGCTCAATCCTCGATTTATCGGTCCATTTTTAATCCTCGATCGAGTAGGAACTGTGGCTTTTAGACTCGCTTTACCGCCAAGTATGTCTCGTGTTCATAACGTTTTTCACATATCCATGTTACGAAAATATGTGGAAGACCCGAACCACATTATTGAGTTAGAACCGGACGAAATAGCGGAGGATTTGACGTATGAAGAAGTTCCTGTTCAAATCTTGGATAAGAAGGAACATATTCTACGCTCCAAGGTTATACCTCAAGTCAAAGTTTTGTGGAGAAACCACGATGTTGAGGAAATGACTTGGGAGTTAGAATCTGAAATGAAATCAAGGTATCCTTACCTCTTCGACATACCAGGTACGTACCCTAATTTCGAGGGCGAAATTTCATAAGAAGGGGAGGTTGTAAGACCCCAACTTTTATAAATAAAGATGAATTTTCTATAAATATCATTTTTGAATATTATAGAGTTAATTTGATATAATGTTATAGTTGTGGGTAATATTTATAAATTTTGCAAAGTACGCAAGTTGTTATATAATATTCGATTGGTCGGGGAATATTCGTTTTAACAGGAAATATTCGTACAACGGCACAATCATTGGTGGACCCCACAACGGAATTATTGTCGGATTGGGAAAACGACAAAAATATTTTATTAAAAATAACGGCGGAAGTTTTACCATTGATACTGTTGAACTACTCGGTAGTAAAAGTACAGTAATATGTGTGGTTGCATAGTAACACACGGTATTGATAATTAATACTTATGTGAGAAGTCACTCAGTTTGATTCAATTATTGTCAGTTAATAATATGAATTATTTAGCGATAATGACGTTTTGTTTTATTCGTATTATTAACGTAATAAAACAGAAACATCTTTTTATATAAAACAGAATACTTTATTAAAGTTATTCTATAAATAGAATATATTATATTTTATTTAAAAGATTTTTCTTTAAATATGGACCGTCAGATTAAAGTAATCAATCTGGACCGTTCATGGATTAGTTACTATGCATTCTATTTTTCTATAAATAGCAGCTTATTCCTTCATTATTTCTTACGAATTCACTGAACTCTAGAGAGAGAAACTATAGAGAGAAACTATAGAGAGAGAGAAGAAGAGTATTCTGCTATCCACATCATCGAATCACCCCTGTACTACGGCCAAGGATATGGCTAGAACCGGTATCAAATAAAGTATAGACTTCGTTAGAGTTTATGATAAGCTTACCCGTGATGACCTCATTTGGGTTCCTTTCTTTCTGGGAGGTAACAACAAACGCTCTTCCTTGCACTACCGGTTTTGACTTTTCTGGGACGGCCTTTGGTGTCTCCATCTTGGCTGAACTTGTTTTTGGTAAACGACAAAATCGAGCTAAATGACCTTCTCTTCCATAATTATAACATGCTTTAGACGGCATCGCGCAGTTTGGACTGATGTGCCCCTCCCCTCCGTATTTGAAACATATGATAGGTGGTCGTTCTCCTTCCTTAACAATGGGTGCTGGTGCTGACGTCTTTCCATTATTGTTGAATCTCCTCTTCTTGAAATGACCATTCTTATTGTTTTGGCCCTGATTACCACCGAAGTGGTTACCATTCCTGGCCTGTTGATTCCCTCCACGCTTGTTGTCACCGCTTCGATGACTGCTCTCACTGGTATTATTATTTTTCCGACTGCTCTCTTTTGGTTGCGTTGACTCGTTATCGCGCTCTACTAACTGAGCCCTATTCACAACATCTGAATACAAACACAGTTTATGAGAAATAAGATGTTGACGTATCTCATGTTTCAAACCTCGCAAAAACATTAGCGTCATTCGCTCTTCATTATCCACCAAGTGGGACGCAAATCGGGACAACTCAGCAAATTTAGCCTCATACTGCGACATGGTCATATTATTCTGCTCCAATTTGATGAACTCCACCTCCTTCATGTGACGAACACTTTCGGGAAAGTATTTTTCATTGAACAGCTCTTAGAACTTCTCCCAAGACATCTTCAGTGCGGCAGGTTGAGTACGCTTAATCGATTCTCACCAGTAATCTGCCTCTCCTCGCAACATAAAGGCGGCAAATGGAACCTTTTGCTCCTCGGAGCATCCTAAGACATCAAATATCTTGGTAATCTTCTTTATCCATGTTTCTGCTATAAGTGGTTTTGGCTCTCCCCTAAACTCTGGTGGTCCCAGCTCCTTGAACTGTTTAGCGGTGACCGTCCGAGAGTTTTCAGTGTTTCCACCTATATTTTGGACAGGAGCCGCTCTCGCCTGCTGTTGCATGAACTGCATAAAGTTTCTGAACATTCCATCATTCATCATTTGGTCAGTGTTGTTGTTTGCATGAGGATTGCCACCTTCCTAATGCACATTATCCTAATTATTAATATGTGGTGAATCAACAGTCGCCTGTGCTCCATTGCTATTCTCAATATTCTCAGATGCCATTTTCAGATACTGCCACAAAATAAAAGTTAATTGATATGTCATATATTATCCTTATATTATGACCGACCAATTAAATACCATGCAAATAAACTTAGGTTACTAGCGAAGGAATTCCCCGTCTCTCCCCTCCTAGTTCTATTCTCACATCTTAGCCAGGGATCATATCCCTAAGCTCTGATACCAACTGTGACGCCCCCAAAATTAGGTATACATCACCCATCTTGGGTCGTCAGATACATAGTACAGAATATAAATACAACTTACTAATACAACTGTCGTGTACAATACGACAAAACATAAACTGTGAGTTTGAATACAAATATTATCTTCTAGAGAGTATTCATACTCAAAAGGAGTCCTCATTTCATTTATTAACACACCATTACATAGAATAGTGAGGACTACTAACTAATACTATCATTCGGATCATCACTCCGTTCCTTGACTTGCCCCAGCTACGTTCTCATTTCCTGAAGAGAACAGTGAAAGAAAGGGTGAGCTCAACTAGCCCAGTAAGAAATATTATGACTAAGATAATGCAGAATAAATTATCATTAGTCTTCAACAATGTTAAACTAATAAAATATAATAGACATCAAGTTTAACTGCAGCGGAACAAGCAATCCATTAAAAGAGTCAAGTAGAAAATAAACTCTACTATCTTTTATGATTTAAAAGGTTTTTCAACACTGTGATCGCTGGGACTCAGCTTAATAAAATAATCCACATCATCGAATCACCCCTGCACTACGGCCAAGGATATTCGTGTATTCATTAATGGTCATGATCATGCCAACAACTGTCCATCAACGCACTACGGGCCAATGAGGACTTTTACCACATCATTTGTAACATTACGGTCATGATTATACCGAATAATCCCTGGTCATAATCATACCAAGTCCATCTATGCACTACAGGCCACAGATGACTTTTAATATTTTATAAACATGAGGATGATGACAATGATATAAGAATTCAATAAAACAAGTTCAAGAATTAATTTATCCAAGAATTAACAACGTCCAAATTGTCAACATGATACTGTTTTGTGGAGTAAAATTCAAGAATGCTTAGAAGAATATTTTCATGAAAAGATACTGGATGAAACGCAATTATCAAGGATATTCCACAACTTTCATGGAGTATGGAAGTCAAAACTTAACCAATTGAGTATAATAAAGAATGGAATAACAAAAGAAATCACCATGCATGCGATAGACCGCATAGACAGGTTATTCCCACAGAATAATAAATAATGGAACCAGGTCCGGCGTAAAACGCACAGACAGGATATTCCAACAGAATAATAATAAAGACGGAACCAGGTCCGGTGTAAAACACACAGACAGGATATTCCAACAGAATTATAAGAATGACGGAACCGGGTCCGGTGTAAAACACACAGACAAGATGTTCCAACAGAATAATAACAAAGACGGAACCAGGTCCGGTGCAAAACACACAGACAAGATGTTCCAACAGAATAATAATAAAGACGGAACCAGGTCCGGTGTAAAACACACGGACAGGATGTTCCAACAGAATAATAAAAGGATGTCACCAAGTATAGGGTAGACCGCGTATACAGGTTATTCCAACAGAATAATAATAAATGGAATAACAAAAGTTCTTTTCATGAATAAGAAAGAATAACACCCCTTACCGTTTTAAAGAAGAGCTGAAATAAGGAAGTAGTTAAGTAGCAGAATACTCTTCTTCTCTCTTTCTATAGTTTCTCTCTATAGTTTCTCTCTCTATAGTTTAGTGAATTCATAAGAAATAATGAAAGAATGAGCTGCTATTTATAGAAAAATAGAATGCATAGTAACTAATCCATGAACGGTCCAGATTGATTACTTTAATCTGACGGTCCATATTTAAAGAAAAATCTTTTAAATAAAATATAATATATTCTATTTATAGAATAACTTTAATAAAGTATTCTGTTTTATATAAAAAGATGTTTCTGTTTTATTACGTTAATAATACGAATAAAACAAAACTTCATTATCGCTAAATAATTCATATTATTAACTGACAATAATTGAATCAAACTGAGTGACTTCTCACATAAGCATTAATAATCAATACCGTGTGCTACTATGCAACCACACGTGATACTGTACTTTTACTACCGAGTAGTTCAACAGTATCAATGGTAAAACTTCCGCCGTTATTTTTAATAAAATATTTTTGTCGTTTTCTCAATCCGACAATAATTCCGTTGTGGGGTCCACCAATGATTGTGCCGTTGTAGGAATATTTCCTGTTAAAACGAATATTCCCCGACCAATCGAATATTATATAATAACTTGCGTACTTTGCAAAATTTTTAAATATTACCCACAACTATAACATTATATCAAATTAACTCCATAATATTCAAAAATGATATTTATAGAAAATTCATCTTTATTTATAAAAGTTGGGGTCTTACAATTGTGACGCCCCCAAAATAGGTATACATCACCTATTCTGAGTCGTCAAATTTATGGTACAAAATACAAATAAAACTTAATTATACAACTGTCGTGTAAAATACGACAAAACATAAGTTGTGAGTTTTAATACAACATTTTCTTCTAAACAGTATTCAAACTCAAAATAAGTCCTCAATATATTTATTTTTATACTATTTTATAGAATAGTGAGAACTACTAATGCTATCATCTGAACCATCACTCCGTTCCCCGACTAGTCGCCGCTACGTTCTCATTTCTTGAAGAGAACAATGAAAGCAAAAGGGTGAGCTCAACTAGCCCAATAAGAGATATTATGACTAAGATAATATAGAATAATTTATCATTAGTCTTCAACAGTCACGTTAAACTGATAAAATACAACAAACATCAAGTTTAACTGCAGCGGAACAAGCTATCTATTAAAAGAGTCAAGTAGAGAATAAAATTTGCTATCTTTTATGATTTAAAAAGGTTTTTCATCACTTTTAACGCTTAGACTCAGCTTAATAAATAATCCACATCATCCCTGCACTACGGCCAAGGATATTCATTAGTATCATGACCACAAATTATCCATGCACTACGGGCCAAGGATAATCGTGTATTCATCAATGGTCATGATCATGCCAACAACTGTCCTTTAATGCACTACGGGCCAATGAAGACTTTTACCACATCATTTATAATATTACGGTCATGATTATACCGAATAATCTCTGGTCATAATCATACCAAGTCCATCTATGTACTACAGGCCACAGATGACTTTCAACATAATATAAATATGAGAATGATGACAATGATATAAGAATTCAATAAAATAAGTTCAAGGATAATTTTTTAATGATTTATAATTTAATTTATCTAAAAATCAATAACGTCCAAATTGTCATAATCATACCAACAACTGTCTATCAATGCACTACGGGCCAATAAGGACTTTTACCACATCATTTGTAACATTACGTTCATGATTACACCGAATAATCCTTGGTCATAATCATACCAAGTCTATCTATACACTACAGGCCACAGATGACTTTCAACAAAATATAAACATGAGGATGATGACAATGATATAAGAATTCAATAAAACAAGTTCAAGAATTAATTTATCCAGGAACCAACAACGTCCAAATTGTCAACATGATACTGCTTTGTAGAGTAAAATTCAAGAATGCTCAGAAGAATATTTTCATGAAAAGATACTGGATGAAGCGCAAATATCAAATATATTCTACTAATTTTATGGAGTATAAAAGCCAAAACTTTAACCAACTGAGTATAATAAAGAATGAAATAACAAAAGAATTCACCAAGCATGCGATAGACCGCACAGACAGGTTATTTCAACAGAAAAATAAATAATAGAGCCAGGTCATGCGTAAACGCACAGACAGGATATTCCAACAGAATAATAAATAATGGAACCAGGTCATGCGTAAACGCACAGACAGGATGTTCCAATAGAATGATAAATAATAGAATAACAACAGAATTTCACCATGTATGCTGTACTTCACATAGACAGGTTATTCTAACATAATAATAAAGAATGGAATAACAGCTCCTACGAGTATTGGAAAGAAAATAATTCTCTTCATGAATATGAAAGAATAACACCCTTACCGTAAAAGAAGAGTATTCCGACTGGTAGGGCGAAGATATTCTTGAAGAAAACTTATACTATTTTTTCTATGCTCAAAGCTTCTGAAAACTCTAAAGAAATACGCTCAAGATTATAGAGGAGAATTCTCTGAATTTCTGGTGTGATTTTAATTCTAACTAAGCATCCTATTTATAGGAGAATGAAAAGGATACTATGTTGCACTATGCAATAAAATATAATATATTCTATTTATAATCAAATAAAACAAAACTTTATAAAAAGTATTATGTTTTATATAAAAAGTTTTTACTATGTAAACACTATGCAGACACTATATAAATACTATGCATAATAAAATATAATATATTCTATTCAAAATATAATAAAACAAATAACTTTATAAAAGTATTTTGTTTTATATAAAAAGATTTTACTATGCAAAACACTATGCAGCAATTACTATAACAATAAATTAACAAAACTGAGTGACTTCTCACGTAAGCATCAATAATCAATACCGTGTGCTATTATGCAACCACGCGTATTACTGTACTTTTAACACCGGGTGTTTCAACAGTTAACAGTAAAACTTCCGCCATTATTTTTATAAAGTATTTTTGTCGTTTTCTCAATTCGACAATAATTCTATTATGGGGTCCACCAATGATTGTTCCGTCGTACGAATATTCCCTGTTAAAACGAATATTCTCCAACCAATCGAATATTATACAACAATTTGCGTACTTTGTAAAATTTATAAATATTACCCACAACTATAACACTATATCAAATTCATTCCATAATATTTAAAAATGATATTTATAGAAAAATCATCTTTATTAAAAAATTGGGGTCTTACAACCTCCCCTTCTTATGAAATTTCGCTCTCGAAATTAGGGTACGTACTTGGTATATCGAAGAGGTAAGGATACATTGATTTCATTTCAGATTCTAACTCCCAGGTCATTTCCTCAACATCATGGTTTCTCCACAAAACTTTGACTTGAGGTATAACCTTGGAGTGTAGAATATGTTCCTTCTTATCCAAGATTTAAACATGAACCTCTTTATACGTCAAATCTTTCGCTATTACGTCCGGTTCTAACTCAATAATATTATTCAGGTCTTCCACATATTTACGTAACATGGATATATAAAAAACGTTATGAACACGAGACATACTTGGCGGTAAAGCGAGTCTATAAGCCACAGTTCCTACTCGATCGAGGATTGAGCTTTCCTATCTTTCCAAATCTCGTAACTCCTTTCCATGGAGCAACACGTAACAACATATGATCTCCAATATCGAATTCTACGTCCTTTCGATGAAGATCAGCATAACTCTTTTGTCGATCTTGTGAGGTTTTTATACGTTGCCAGATCGTTTGAATCTTTTCCGTAGTCATATGTACCAACTTCGGTCCCAACAACGTTGCTTCACCCACCTCATCCCAGCATACTGGAGAACGACACTTTCTTCCATACAACGCTTCGAATGGAGCCATGTCAATACTTGCTTGATAGCTGTTGTTGTAAGAAAACTCCACTAATGGTAAGAATTTGTCCCAACTTCCCTTGAAATCAAGGACACAGAGTCTTAATAGATCTTCAAGAGTTTAAATAGTCCTCTACGACTGCCCGTCCGTTGGAGGATGATATGCCGAACTAAACCGTAAATCCGTGCCCATAGCTTTCTGCAAACTAACCCAAAATCGTGAAGTGAATCTTGGGTCTTGATCAGAAACTATGGATATTGGCATACCATGCAATCTTACAATCTCGTTTATTTACATACGAGCAAGACGTTCGAGTGTATAAGTTTTTCGTATAGGTAAGAAGTGAGCAGACTTGGTCAATCTATCAACAATGACCCAAATTGCATCTATACCTTGAGAAACCTTGGGAAGACTGATGAGTTTGAAATATGTTATATTTTTATTCCTTAATATTTAATCTTTTATATTTATTTTGTGCCTACATATACTCATTATTTTTATATTTTTATTTTAGGTACAATTGAAGGGTTCCATAATTTTGGGAATAATTTGAAGACATATCAAACATTTTTGGACCAAGGAATCAACACCTTAGTATTACAAGTTCGTGGCCCTGTTGAAAATTCATCCATACAAATCAAAGCAAATCACGTGGGTTTAAAATTGTGACATGCAAAAGGAAGTTATTCAATTGGGCTAAACAAATCAAACTTGCAATCCTTGAACTTATTTCACGTGGGCAACATGAATGGGATGGATAGGTATTATATGGATTTATATGATATATCATGTGGGCCACGGAATTTTAGTCTTATTCAGCCATCCTAATTCCTATGCAATTGTTATCAACTGAATTACATTTATCTCCAAAGTCAACACGGAATCAGCTTGGTTTTACACGAAAATTGAAGAATTCGAGCGCAACAAGGATTTTGATCACGACAAATTTTGGAATTTAATTCCAATTTCAAATCTGAATTTTGGATTCTAGAAGATTAATTTTTACAATTCTATTGTAATTAGAATTTCTTTTAGAATAAGATTTATTTTCAAATTGAATTCTATTTCTTTATGAAAATTAGTATATTTTGTAATTCCTTTAGGATTTAGATTTCTACTTCTTATAAGATTTAGGACTTTGTCTAGCACTATAAATAGAGGATGAGAGTCATGGTTTTATTCATTCAATTATCAACTATCATCTATTAGAGTGCAGACTCAAGAGCATGTCAGGCTAGTTCTTTTTATTCAGTTCTAAAGGGAGGCGAATCCTTGTTACAAGTAATTAATTAATTGAGTATTATTATTTATTTCTTCTTGTGTGAAATTTCTTCTGATAATCAGTTTTCATTGATTGCATGCTAATTGATCTAATTAATTTGATATGGCCAATTGAATTAGTTTGATCATTATCATATGCTAGATTAAGATTGATATTGCATGTAATTGATATTTTTCTTCATCATAAGTGTAAGACCCCAAATTATTAATAAATGAAATTTAATTTCCTCTATTTATTATTTTGAAATAGTAAGGGTTAAATTGATTAATGAGGTTAGTTATGGATAAAATGCGCAAATATTTCAAATAAGCAGGTGGTTATAAAATATTCATTATTGTCGGAGAATATTCGTTTGGTCGTGGAATATTCTTGCTGTCGGGGAATATTCGTACGACGGCGCAGCTTTGTGTGGGCCCCATAACGGAAAGCGATTGGATGAAGAAAATGACAAAAACAAGTTGTTTATAAATAACGGCGTAGTTGTTACCGTTAATATTGTTAGAATACCCGGTGGTTAAAACACAGTAATACGCGTTGTTGCACAGTAGCACACGGTATTGCACCAATTATTGATTCTTACGTAAGAAGGCACTACTTAATAATGGCTACAATAATTACTGTTCAGTATTTTATTTTATTGATTCAATAATTGCTGCGTTGATATTTTATATTACTGTTGTTTTAATAATTATCACTACACAATATTTTCTATTATCGGAGCAATAATTCATATTATCTGAATAATATTATTAGATAACATTATTGGTAATGTCTAGAAAGTTCTGTCTAAGGAGAGGTTTGGTCATCTAATTGCGCGCCAGTAAGGAGAGATCCTTATTGGAAAGCCCCCTCTTTCCTGGGAACGGCCTGGTTGCTAGTACTGTGATTCTGTAATATTATTTGTGAATAATTAATTATTGATTTATATGATGAGAAAAATATTGATTTTATGTAGATATAGATGGAGAAAATTTTTAAAGTGACAATTGTTAAAAAATAATATTTTATCTTTTCTGATAAAATAATATTTTATTATATTATTATAATATAATAATGGTGATATTTTTATAATAAATGTGGGATATATGAGTATATGAGGAGAAAGAGTATTTTTGTTACATTAAATGATTAACACATGTTTTGTGTGTCAGCGGACCCCATTTCTTGACTGAAATTTGATTATAGCTTGTAAAATCGTCCGTGTGTGGATTTCGGTCAATTTCTGTTTGGAATTTGGAAAAACTTTCTTCTGTAAAGTTGTAGAGAATTGAATTTCCTATAAAAAAACGTGAGATTCGAGTTTTTTGATAAAAGAGCTATTTATTATGAATTATTGTAGTTCTGAAGTTCCGAAATAATTAATTTTTGAAAGTTTTAATTATTTTTATTAAGAAAAACATTTTTTTTCATTTGAGTGGCACATGTTAATGGTTGAAATCAGCTGTTGTGGTGTGCTAAGGAAATTAAGAAAATTATATTATTAATTTATTAAATTTTCTGCTTTGGTGTTCTAAGCAATTTCCTATAAATAGGGTGCTTAGGTTAGAACTGAAAATCACACCAGAAACTGAAATATTCTCTCTCTTTCTCTCTCGATATATTGAACGTATTCTTGTGAGTATTTTGATACTTTGAGTGTTGTTATACGGTGCAAATTACCTTCACCACTATATCCAGTATTCTAGGCAAAAGTATTGTCTTTTCGAGGTAAGGGATGTTATTTTTTTATTAATGATATTATTTCTTTCAATATCATTATATCAGAATATTGGTAAGATTTTTCTTGTGAAATTCTTATCTTTTAATGTCGGGGTTACTATTCATGAGTTACTATTCACGAGTTACTATTCATGAGTTACTATTCACGAGTTACTATTCACAGGTACTATTCACGAAGCATGATATTTTTTTCTTGTGAAATTTCTACCTTTTAGTGTCGAGGTTACTATTCACAAAAAAAATAAATTTTCTTTTTTGTGTCCAAGATATCTATTATGGATACTAGCTTTGATTGTATCTATGTTTTGATCATTCTTGAATTTTATTTCGCTATGATTATTTATGAAGTATTTTTGAACTCGGATTGTTTGAAATACGAATCCTTACTATTTTTTCTTTTGTCTCACTGGATTCATTTTCTTTAAAATATATTTTTCATCATCCTCAGTCCTAAATGATGATATTACTGAATATCTTTGGCCTGTAGTGCAAAGATGAATGATATCTTGATGAATATCTTTGGCCCGTAGTGCAAAGATGAACATGTGTTAAGATGAACATAACGACTGATATTAATCTTTGGCCTGTAGTGCAAAGACGACTATTTGATTCAAGATGTATATTGATTGATGTCACAGGGATAAAATATCGATGATGGACTTTTAAATTCATAGATGATAGTAGATTTCATTATCTACTTAACTCTTCTAATGAATTGTTGTTTCCGCTGCAGTTGTTGATCTAAAACTTGTTGTCTATTGTATTCTATCAGATTTTTTTCTGTTGAGGACTAACGATAATTTGTTCTATATTATCTTAGTTATAATATTCTTTACTGGGCTAGTTGAGCTCACCCTTTTCCTTTTTGTAGCGAGAATGTAGCGAGTACAAGTCGGGGTATAGGATGAAGGTTCAAGATAGTTATTTTAGTAGTCCTCACTATTTTGTTAGATAGTGTATCACTAAGTATAATGAGGACTTATTTGAGTATGAATATTGTCTAGATGACAATATTTGTATTTAAACTCACAGTATATGTGTTGTCGTATTTTGCACGACAATTGTAATAATAAAGTTGTATTTATTTCTGTACCATGTATTTGACGACTCAGAATAGATTGGGTGGAATGGACCTATTTTGGGGGCGTCACAGTTGGTATTAGAGCTTAGGGATATGATCTCTGGCGGAGATCGGGGAATAGAACTAGGAGGGGAGAGACGAGTAAATCCTTCGCTAGTGTGTCCTACCTAAGCTTATTTGTTGGTCGGTCATTATATAGGGGTATTATGTGATTTGTTAATTTATTTAATTAACCTTTGTTTTATGGCAGTATTTGAGAATGTCGACTGAGAATGTTAATAGTGGAGTAAATGAAGCCGTGGAGACGCCTGAACTCACCAATGAGGAGAACGTGCAACAGGCTGGCAATGTTCCTCCTGTGAACAACACCAATGAGCAGATGATGCACGATGGGATGTTTAGAAGCTTTTTACAGTTCATGCAAAATTAGACGAAGGAGACTCGTGTTCAAAATACAGAAGGAAATGATAGCAATTCACGGTTTGTCACGACTAAGCAGTTCAAAGAGTTGGGACCACCAGAATTTAAGGAAAAGCCGGATCCGATCATGGCAGAAACGTGGGTCAAGCAAATTACCAAGATATTCAATGTCTTGGGATGCACGGAGGAACAGAAGGTTCCATTCGCCACCTTTATGTTTCGTGGCGAGGCAGACTACTGGTGGGAGTCTGTGAAACGGACCCAGCCTGCCGCACTCAGCATGTCTTGGGATACGTTTTAGAAAATTTTCAACGAAAAATACTTTCCTGAAAGTATTCGCCATATGAAGGAGGTAGAGTTTATTAGACTGGAGCAGAATAACATGACGGTGTCCCAGTACGAGGCGAAATTTACAGAGTTGTCCAGGTTTGCACCTCATTTGGTGGAGAATGAGGAACGTATGACGCGGATGTTTCTGAGAGGTTTGAAACCCGGCATACGTCAATATCTCATTTCTCATAATTTTTCTCTCTATTCAGATGTTGTCAACAGGGCTCAATTATTAGAGTGAGATAACGAGTACGGTCAACCGAGGGACCACAACCAGGATCATATCGGTGACAACAGTCATCAGAACAATGATAACCAGCGGAGAAAGAAAAATACAGACAAGAACAACAACCACTCTGGTGGTAATCGTGGCTATGAAAATAGAAGAAGCAAGTCAGGAGGAGATTTTAAAAAGAGGAGATTCAACAATGACAATACGAAGACGTTAGCACCAGCAGCAACTGGTTCCAAGGGAGGAGAACGACCACCGGTTATATGCTATAAGTGCGGAAAAGAAGGATATATCAGCCCAAACTGCCCACAACAGTTTAAGGTATGTTATAATTGTGGAAAGGAAGGACATATCGCTCGAGATTGCACTGTAGCGAAACCAAGTTCAACGGGGGTGGTGACTCAAAAAGTTGTCCCAGAAAAGTCAAAGTCAACGGTTCCTGGAAGAGCGTTTGTCGTGACTGGTCAACATGCGAGGAACCCAAATGAGGTGATCATTGGTAAGCTAATCATAAATTCATGCGAAGTTTATACCTTACTAGATACCGGTGCTACCCATTCATTTATTTCTCCTGCTTGTGCTCAACATTTAAACTTGACTCCGGAGAAGTTAGACTTTGATTTATCTGTGGAGACTTCGTTAGGAGAAACTTTCATCACATCCATTGTTTATAAATCTTGTTTGATCCAAGTTGGCACCATCACATTACCTATTGACCTTATCTCTTTAAAGATACTTACTTTTGATGTGATTTTAGGAATTGATTGGTTAACTACTCATCATGCCAAAATTGATTATTTTCGTAAGGTTGTTAGTTTTCATATTCCTAAGCAACCTGTTATTCGAATTCAAGCAACTAAACCATTGAAGTCAAACTCTTTTAAATCAAGCCGTAAAGTCATTCGTTTATTGAAAAACGGATGTCAAGCTTTCTTAGCCATGTCATGGACTTGAACAAAAATACGTCAGATTTGAATGATATTTCTGTTGTTAGTAAAATCCCTGACGTATTTCCTGAAGAATTTCTTGGCCTACGTCCAGAGCGTGATATTGAATTTTGTATCATCTTTGAATCTGGTACAAAACCCATTTCTAATCTCATATCAAATGGCTCCTATTAAACTTTAGGAGTTAAAAACCTAACTATAGAAGTTGATAACCGAGCCTCTATCTGGTGACTTCCTTTGTGGAATGCATTGAAGCCAGACTCTCCGTAGGGGATGCCATATTCGTATGGTAGTAAACTGATAGGTGCCATTGTGACGTGATATCCAAGATTGGGATATGAGTCACAGTTGAAAGCAACCTAAGTCAGTAATCGAAATACGTAGCTTAGCTGGTTATTATCGGAGATTCGTAAAAGGATTTTCTCGAATCGCTACTCCATTAACTCAGCTGACTCAAAAAGATACAAACTTCGAATGGACCGAGGAATGCGAGAAGAGCTTCCAAGAATTTAACATGCGACACCGACGTTGGCTCGAGCTGTTGAAAGATTTTGATCATACCATCCAATACCATCCTAGAAAAGTAAACGTGGTAGCTGATGCATTGAGTAGAAGATCATATACAGGAACGAGTGCGATGATGTCAAGTATACATGTAGAATCAACTTTAATCGATAAAGTTAAAGTTGCTCAAGCCACAGACTCGGAGCTGATGCGTATGAAGAAGAAAGTGCAAGAAGGTGCTATTCCAGAAGCAAAAATCGATGAAGAAGGAATACTTCGAGTCCACTCCAGACTTTGTGTTCCTAACGATTCTGATTTGAAGTACAAGATCATGATGGAGGCACACAATACACCATTTGCAATCCATCCTGGAAGTACCAAAATGTATCGTGATCTTTGACATACATTTTGGTGGAATAATATGAAGAGAGAGATTGCAAAGTTTATCTCGAGGTGTTTAACTTGTCAACGTGTAAAGGCGGAACATCAAGTGTCAAAGGGTCCATTGAAACCACTTGAGATTCCGAAATGGAAGTGGGAACACATTACCATGGATTTCGTTACGGGTCTTCCCACGGGTTCTCAAGGCATAAATGCTATTTGAGTTATTGTTGATAGATTAACCAAGTCTGCTCATTTCTTGCCGATACGGGAGACTTATTCCCTTGAACGTCTTGCTCGTATATACGTAGATGAGATTGTGAGACTGCATGGCATGCCAGTATCCATAGTTTCGGAACGTGACCCAAGATTCGCTTCAAGATTTTGGATTAGCTTGTAAAAAGCTATGGGCACGGATTTACGGTTCAGTTCGGCATACCATCCCCAAACGGACGGGCAATCAGAGAGGACTATTCAAACTCTTGAAGATCTATTAAGATTTTGTGTCCTAGATTTCAAAGGAAGTTGGGATAAGTACCTATTATTGGTGGAATTCTCCTACAACAACAGTTATCTGGCAAGTATAGGTATGACTCCATTTGAAGCATTATATGGACGAAAGTGTCGTTCTCCAATATGTTGGGATGAGGTGGGCGAAGCAACATTGTTGGGACCCGAGTTAGTACGTATGACTACGAAAAAGATCCAAACGATTCGACAACGTATACAAATGACACAAGATCGATAAAAGAGTTATGCGGATCTTCATCGAAAGGACGTGGAATTTGACATTGGGGATCATGTATTGTTGCGAGTTGCTCCATGGAAGGGAGTTACAAGATTCAGGAAGAAAGAAAAGCTCAATCCACGATTTATTGGTCCATTTCAGATTCTTGACCGAGTAGGAAATGTGGGCTATAGACTCGTGTTACGTCCAAGCATGTCTCGTGTTCATAACGTTTTTCACATATCTATTGTAAGACCCTAACTTTTATAAATAAAGATGAATTTTCTATAAATATTATTTTTGAATATTATGGAGTTAATTTGATATAATGTTATAGTTGTGGGTAATATTTATAAATTTTGTAACGTACGCAAGTTGTTATATAATATTCGATTGGTCGGGAAATATTCGTTTTAACAGGAAATATTCGTACAACGACACAATCATTGGTGGACCCCACAACGGAATTATTGTCGAATTGAGAAAACGACAAAAATATTTTACTAAAAATAACGGCGAAAGTTTTACCATTGTTACTGTTGAACGACTCGGTAGTAAAAGTACAGTAATACGTGTGGTTGCATAGTAGCGCACGGTATTGATTATTAATACTTATGTGAGAAGTCACTCAGTTTGATTCAATTATTGTCCGTTAATAATATGAATTATTTAGCGATAATGACGTTTTGTTTTATTCGTATTATTAACGTAATAAAACAGAAACATCTTTTTATATAAAACAGAATGCTTTATTAAAGTTATTCTATAAATAGAATATATTATATTTTATTTAAAAGATTTTTCTTTAAATATGGACCGTCAGATTAAAGTAATCAATCTGGACCGTTCATAGATTAGTTACTATGCATTCTATTTTTCTATAAATAGCAGCTCATTCCTTCATTATTTCTTACGAATTCACTGAACTCTAGAGAGAGAAACTATAGAGAGAAACTATAGAGAGAAAGAAGAAGAGTATTCTGCTACTTAACTACTTCCTTATTTCAGCACTTCATTAAAATGGTAAGGGGTGTTATTCTTTCTTATTCATGAAGAGAATTGTTGTTATTCCATTTCTTATTATTCTGTTAGAATAACCTGTATACGCGGTCTACCCTATACTTGGTGACATTCTTCTATTATTCTGTTGGAACATCCTGTCTGTGTGTTTTACACCGGACCTGGTTCCGTTTTTATTATTATTCTGTTGGAACATCCTGTCTGTGTGTTTTACACCGGATCTGGTTCCATCTTGTTATTATTCTGTTGGAATATCCTGTTTGTGTGTTTTACACCGGACCTGGTTCTATTATTTATTATTCTGTCGGAATATCCTGTCTGTGCGTTTACGCCGGACCTGGTTCTATTATTTATTATTCTGTCAGAATATCCTGTCTGTGCGTTTACGCCGGACCTGGTTCCATTATTTATTATTCTGTTGGAATAACCTGTCTGTGCGGTCTATCGCATGCATGGTGATTTCTTTTGTTATTCCATTCTTTATTATACTCAGTTGGTTAAGTTTTGACTTCTATACTCTATGAAATTTGTGGAATATCCTTGATAATTGCGTTTCATCCAGTATCTTTTCATGAAAATATTCTTCTAAGTATTCTTGAATTTTACTCCACAAAGCAGTATCATGTTGACAATTTGGACGTTGTTAATTCTTGGATAAATTAATTCTTGAACTTGTTTTATTGAATTCTTATATCATTGTCATCATCCTCATGTTTATAAAATGTTAAAAGTCATCTGTGGCCTGTAGTGCATAGATGGACTTGGTATGATTATGACCAAGGATTATTCGGTATAATCATGACCGTAATGTTATAAATGATGTGGTAAAAGTCCTCATTGGCCCGTATTGCGTTGATGGACAATTGTTGGCATGATCATGACCATTAATGAATACACGAATATCCTTGGCCGTAGTGCAGGGGTGATTCGATGATGTGGATTATTTTATTAAGCTGAGTCCCAGCGATCACAGTGTTGAAAAACCTTTTAAATCATAAAAGATAGTAGAGTTTATTTTCTACTAGACTCTTTTAATGGATTTCTTGTTCCGCTGCAGTTAGACTTGATGTCTATTATATTTTATCAGTTTAACATTGTTGAAAGCTAATGATAATTTATTCTGCATTATCTTAGTCATAATATATTTCTTACTGGGCTAGTTGAGCTCACCCTTTCTTTTACTGTTCTCTTCAGGAAATGAGAACGTAGCTGGGGCAAGTCGGGGAACGGAGTGATGGTCCGAATGATAGTATTAGTTAGTAATCCTCACTATTTTATGTAATGGTGTGTTAATAAATGTAATGAGGACTCCTTTTGAGTATGAATACTCTCTAGAAGATAATATTTGTATTCAAACTCGCAGTTTATGTTTTGTCGTATTGTACACGACAGTTGTATTAGTAAGTTGTATTTGTATTCTGTACTTTGTATCTGACGACCCAAGATGGGTGATGTATACCTAATTTTGGGGGCGTCACAGTTGGTATCAGAGCTTAGGGATATGATCTCTGCCTAAGATGTGAGAATAGAACTAGGAGGGGAGAGACGGAGAATTCCTTCGCTAGTATGACCTACCTAAATTTATTTGCATGGTATTTAATTGGTCGGTCATAATATAAGGATAATATATGACATATCAATTAACTTTTATTTTGTGGTAGTATCTGAAAATGGCATCTGAGAATGTTGAGAATAGCAATGGAGCACAGGCGACTGTTGATTCACCACATATCAATAATCAGGATAATGTGCATCAGGAAGGTGACAATCCTCATGCAAACAACAACACTGACCAAATGATGAATGATGGAATGTTCATAAACTTTATGCAGTTCATGTAACAGCAGGCGAGAGCGGCTCCTGTCCAAAATATAGGTGGAAACACAGAAAACTCTCGGACGGTCACCGCTAAACAGTTCAAGGAGCTGGGACCACCAGAGTTTAAGGGAGAGCCAAAACTACTTATAGCGGAAACATGGATAAAGCAGATTACCAAGATATATTAATGTCTTGGGATGCTCCAAGGAGCAAAAAGTTCCCTTTGCCGCCTTTATGTTGCGAGGAGAGGCAGATTACTGGTGGGAATCGATTAAGCGTACTCAACCTGCCGCACTGAAGATGTCTTGGGAGAAGTTCCAAGAGCTGTTCAACGACAAATACTTTCCTGAAAGTATTCGTCACATGAAAGAGGTGGAATTTATCAAGTTGGAGGAAAACAACATGACCGTGTCGCAGTACGAAGCCAAGTTTGCTGAGTTGTCCCGGTTTGCGTCCCACTTGGTGGATAATGAAGAGCGAATGACGCGAATGTTTTTGCAAGGTTTGAAACCTGAGATACGTCAACATCTTATTTCTCATAAACTGTGTTTGTATTCAGATGTTGTGAATAGGGCTCAGTTAGTGGAGCGCGATAACGAGTCAACGCAACCAAAAGAGAGCAGTCGACAAAATGATAATACCAGTGAGAGCGGTCATCGAAGCGGTGACAACAAGCGTGGAGGGAATCAACAGGCCAGAAATGGTAACCACTTCGGTGGTAATCAGGGTCAAAACAATAAGAATGGTCATTTCAAGAAGAGGAGATTCAACAATGATGGAAAGACGTCAGCACCAACACCCGTTGTTAAGGAAGGAGAACGACCACCTATCATATGTTTCAAATGCGGAGGGGAGGGGCACATCAGTCCAAACTGCGCGATACCGTCTAAAGCATGTTATAATTGTGGAAGAGAAGGTCATTTAGCTTGATTTTATCGTTTACCAAAAACAAGTTCAGCCAAGATGGAGACACCAAAGGCCGTCCCAGAAAAGTCAAAACCGGTAGTGCAAGGGAGAGCGTTTGTTGTGACCTCCCAGAAAACAAGGAACCCGAATGAGGTCATCACGGGTAAGCTTATCATAAACTCTAACGAAGTCTATACTTTATTTGATACCGGTTCTACCCATTCTTTTATTTCTCCTACTTGCGCTCATCGATTAAATTTGACTCCGGAGAAATTAGACTTTGATTTATCTGTTGAAACTCCATTGTGAGAAACCTTCATTACATTCACGGTTTATAAGTCTTGTTTGGTTCAAGTTGGTACCCACACATTACCTGTCGATCTGATTTCATTAAAAATACTTGCATTTGACGTGATTCTAGGGATTGATTGGTTAACTACTCATCATGCAAAAATTAATTATTTTCGTAAGGTTGTTAGCTTTCATATTCCTAACCAACCTGTGATGCGAATTCAAGCAACCAAACCACTAAAGTCAATCATTATCATATCAAGCCATAAGCAAAGATCCCCGTTCCTTTCGTTGTTGACTTCCTGGTGTGGAATGCACCCAAGTCAGACTTTCCGTAGGAGACGTTGTAAATGACGATGACAAGCTGATAGGTATCAATGTGACGTGTTATCCAAGTCTGGGATGAGAGTCACCGTTTTGAATGATATTTCTATTGTTAATAAATTTTCTGACGTATCCTTGAAGATTTCCTAGCCTACCCCTAGAGCGTGAAATCGAATTTTGTATTGACCCTAGTACAAAACCCTTTTTCTTAAACCCTCAAATATTTCTTTACTTAAAACGAACGTATCAGGCGCCGAAGACGTTGGCTCGAGCTGTTAAAGATTACGATCGTACCATTTAATATCATCATGGAAAAGTGAACGTGGTAGCTGACGCGTTGAGTAGAAGATCATATGTAAGTACGAGTACGATACTGCCAACACAAAGGCCCATTTTGTGTGACTTGCAAAGGATGGAGATAGAGTTAAAGACTCCAGGGGCCCATGTGATGATGGCGAATATACGAGTAGAACCAACTTTAATCGATAAAGTTAAAGCTGCTCAAGCTACAGACCTGGAGCTGATGCGTATGAGGAAGAAAGTGCAAGAAGGTGCTATGCCGGAAGCAAGAATCGATGAAGAAGGAATACTTCGAGTCAACTCCAGACTTTGTGTTCCTAACAACCCTGATTTAAAGTATGAAATCATGATGGAGGCGCACAACACACCGTTTGCAATCCATCCTGGAAGTACCAAGATGTATCATGATCTTCGTCATACATTTTGGTGGAGCAATATGAAGAGAGAGATAGCGCTGTTTATCTCAAGGTGTTTAACTTGTCAACGAGTCAAAGCGGAGCATCAAGTACAAAAAGGTCCATTGCAACCACTTGAAATTCTAAAATAGAAGTGGGAGCACATTATCATAGATTTCGTTACCGGTCTTCCTAGGGTTTCTCAAGGTATAGATGCTATTTGGGTCATTGTTGATAGATTAACCAAGTCTGCTCATTTCTTACCGATGCGAGAAACTTATACACTTGAACGTCTTGCTCGTATGTACATAAACGAGATTGTAAGACTGCATGGTATGCCAGTATTCATAGTTTATGACCGAGACCCAAGATTCACTTCACGATTTTGGGTTAGTTTACAAAAAGCTATGGGCACGGAGTTACGATTTAGTTCAGCATATCATCCTCAGACGGACGGAAAATCAGAGAGGACTATTCAAACTCTTGAAGATCTATTAAGACTCTGTGTCTTTGACTTCAAGGGAAGTTGGGACAAGTTCTTATCATTGGTGGAGTTTTCCTACAACAACAGTTATCAAGCAAGTATTGGCATGGCTCCATTCGAAGCATTGTATGGAAGAAAATGTCGTTCTCCAGTATGCTGGGATGAGGTGGGTGAAGCAACGTTGTTGGGACCGGAGTTGGTACGCATGACTACAGAAAAGATTCAAACGATCCGACAACGTATAAAAACCTCACAAGATCGACAAAAGAGTTATGCTGATCTTCATCGAAAGGACGTGGAATTTGATGTAGGAGATCATGTGTTCTTACGTGTTGCTCCATGGAAAGGAGTTATGAGATTTGGAAAGAGAGGAAAGCTCAATCCTCGATTCATCGGTCCATTTTTAATCCTCGATCGAGTAGGAACTGTGGCTTATAGACTCGCTTTACCGCCAAGTATGTCTCGTGTTCATAACGTTTTTCACATATCCATGTTACGCAAATATGTGGAAGACCCGAACCACATTATTGAGTTAGAACCGGACGAAATAGCGGATGATTTGACGTATGAAGAAGTTCCTGTTCAAATCTTGGATAAGAAGGAACATATACTACGCTCCAAGGTTATACCTCAAGTCAAAGTTTTGTGGAGAAACCACGATGTTGAGGAAATGACTTGGGAGTTAGAATCTGAAATGAAATCAAGGTATCCTTACCTCTTCGACATACCAGGTACGTACCCTAATTTCGAGGGCAAAATTTCATAAGAAGGGGAGGTTGTAAGACACCAACTTTTATAAATAAAGATGAATTTTCTATAAATATCATTTTTGAATATTATGGATTTAATTTGATATAATGTTATAGTTGTGGGTAATATTTATAAATTTTGTAAAGTACGCAAGTTGTTATATAATATTCTATTGGTCGGGGAATATTCGTTTTAACAGGAAATATTCGTACAACGGCACAATCATTGGTGGACCCCACAACGGAATTATTGTCAGATTGAGAAAACGATAAAAATATTTTATTAAAAATAACGGCGGAAGTTTTATCATTGTTACTGTTGAACTACTCGGTAGTAAAAGTACAGTAATACGTGTGGTTGCATAGTAGCACACGGTATTGATTATTAATGCTTATGTGAGAAGTCACTTAGTTTGATTCAATTATTGTCAGTTAATAATATGAATTATTTAGCGATAATGACGTTTTGTTTTATTCGTATTATTAACGTAATAAAACAGAAACATCTTGTTATATAAAACAGAATATTTTATTAAAGTTATTCTATAAACAGAATATATTATATTTTATTTAAAAGATCTTTCTTTAAATATGGACCGTCAGATTAAAGTAATCAATCTGGACCGTTCATGGATTAGTTACTATGAATTCTATTTTTCTATAAATAGCAGCTCATTCCTTCATTATTTCTTACGAATTCACTGAACTCTAGAGAGAGAAACTATAGAGAGAAAGTATAGAGAGAAAGAAGAAGAGTATTCTGCTACTTAACTACTTCCTTATTTCAGCTCTTCTTTAAAACGGTAAGGGGTGTTATTCTTTCTTATTCATGAAGAGAACTGTTGTTATTCCATTTCTTATTATTCTGTTGGAATAACCTGTATATGCGGTCTACCCTATACTTGGTGACATTCTTCTATTATTCTGTTAGAACATCCTGTCTGTGTGTTTTACACCGGACCTGGTTCCGTTTTTATTGTTATTCTGTTGGAACATCCTGTCTGTGTGTTTTACACCGGATCTGGTTCCTTCTTGTTATTATTCTGTTGGAATATCCTGTTTGTGTGTTTTACACCGGACCTGGTTCCATTATTTATTATTCTGTCGGAATATTCTGTCTGTGCGTTTACGCCGGACCTGGTTCTATTATTTATTATTCTGTCAGAATATCCTGTCTGTGCGTTTACGCCGGACCTGGTTCCATTATTTATTATTCTGTTGGAATAACCTGTCTGTGCGGTCTATCGCATGCATGGTGATTTCTTTTGTTATTCCATTCTTTATTGTACTCAGTTGGTTAAGTTTTGACTTCTATACTCCATGAAATTTGTGAAATATCCTTGATAATTGCGTTTCATCCAGTATCTTTTCATGAAAATATTCTTCTACGTATTCTTGAATTTTACTCCACAAAGCAGTATCATGTTGACAATTTGGACGTTGTTAAATTCTTGGATAAATTAATTCTTGAACTTGTTTTATTGAATTCTTATATCATTGTCATCATCCTCATGTTTATAAAATGTTAAAAGTCATCTGTGGCCTGTAGTGCATAGATGGACTTGGTATGATTATGACCAAGGATTATTCGGTATAATCATGACCGTAATGTTACAAATGATGTGGTAAAAGTCCTCATTGGCCCGTAGTGCGTTGATGGACAATTGTTGGCATGATCATGACCATTAATGAATACACGAATATCCTTGGCCGTAGTGCAGGGGTGATTCGATGATGTGGATTATTTTATTAAGCTGAGTCCCAGCGATCACAGTGTTGAAAAACCTTTTAAATCATAAAAGATAGTAGAGTTTATTTTCTACTTGACTCTTTTAATGGATTGCTTGTTCCGCTGCAGTTAAACTTGATGTCTATTATATTTTATCAGTTTAACATTGTTGAAGGCTAATGATAATTTATTCTGCATTATCTTAGTCATAATATTTCTTACTGGGCTAGTTGAGCTCACCCTTTCTTTCACTGTTCTCTTCAGGAAATGAGAACGTAGCTGGGGCAAGTCGGGGAACGGAGTGATGGTCCGAATGATAGTATTAGTTAGTAGTCCTCACTATTTTATGTAATGGTGTGTTAATAAATGTAATGAAGACTCCTTTTGAGTATGAATACTCTCTAGAAGATAATATTTGTATTCAAACTCGCAGTTTATGTTTTGTCGTATTGTACACGACAGTTGTATTAGTAAGTTGTATTTATATTCTGTACTTTGTATCTGACGACCCAAGATGGGTGATGTATACCTAATTTTGGGGGCGTCATAGTTGGTATCAGAGCTTAGGGATATGATCTCTGGCTAAGATGTGAGAATAGAACTAGGAGGGGAGAGACGGAGAATTCCTTCGCTAGTATGACCTACCTAAGTTTATTTGCATGGTATTTAATTGGTCGGTCATAATATAAGGATAATATATGACATATCAATTAACTTTTATTTTGTGGCAGTATCTGAAAATGGCATCTGAGAATGTTGAGAATAGCAATGGAGCACAGGCGACTGTTGATTCACCACATATCAATAATCAGGATAATGTGCATTAGGAAGGTGACAATCCTCATGCAAACAACAACACTGACCAAATGATGAATGATGGAATGTTCAGAAACTTTATGCAGTTCATGTAACAGCAGGCGAGAGCGGCTCCTGTCCAAAATATAGGTGGAAACACAGAAAACTCTCGGACGGTCACCGCTAAACAGTTCAAGGAGCTGGGACCACCAGAGTTTAAGGGAGAGCCAAAACTACTTATAGCGGAAACATGGATAAAGCAGATTACCAAGATATATTAATGTCTTGGGATGCTCCAAGGAGCAAAAGGTTCCCTTTGCCGCCTTTATGTTGCGAGGAGAGGCAGATTACTGGTGGGAATCGATTAAGCGTACTCAACCTACCGCACTGAAGATGTCTTGGGAGAAGTTCCAAGAGCTGTTCAACGACAAATACTTTCCTGAAAGTATTCGTCACATGAAAGAGGTGGAATTTATCAAGTTGGAGGAAAACAACATGACCGTGTCGCAGTACGAAGCCAAGTTTGCTGAGTTGTCCCGGTTTGCGTCCCACTTGGTGGATAATGAAGAGCGAATGACGCGAATGTTTTTGCAAGGTTTGAAACCTGAGATACGTCAACATCTTATTTCTCATAAACTGTGTTTGTATTCAGATGTTGTGAATAGGGCTCAGTTAGTGGAGCGCGATAACGAGTCAACGCAACCAAAAGAGAGCAGTCGACAAAATGATAATACCAGTGAGAGCGGTCATCGAAGCGGTGACAACAAGCGTGGAGGGAATCAACAGGCCAGAAATGGTAACCACTTCGGTGGTAATCAGGGTCAAAATAATAAGAATGGTCATTTCAAGAAGAGGAGATTCAACAATGATGGAAAGACGTCAGCACCAACACCCGTTGTTAAGGAAGGAGAACGACCACCTATCATATGTTTCAAATGCGGAGGGGAGGGGCACATCAGTCCAAACTCCGCGATGCCATCTAAAGCATGTTATAATTGTGGAAGAGAAGGTCATTTAGCTCGATTTTGTCGTTTACCAAAAATAAGTTCAGCCAAGATGGAGACACCAAAGGCCGTCCCAGAAAAGTCAAAACCGGTAGTGCAAGGGAGAGCGTTTGTTGTGACCTCCCAGAAAGCAAGGAACCCGAATGAGGTCATCACGGGTAAGATTATCATAAACTCTAACGAAGTCTATATTTTATTTGATACCGGTTCTACCCATTCTTTTATTTCTCCTACTTGCGCTCATCGATTAAATTTGATTCCGGAGAAATTAGACTTTGATTTATCTGTTGAAACTCCATTGGGAGAAACCTTCATTACATCCACGGTTTATAAGTCTTGTTTGGTTCAAGTTGGTACCCACTAAGGTTATACCACAAGTTAAGGTTTTGTGGAGAAACCATGCTATTGAAGAAATGACCTGGGAGTTGGAAACGGAAATGAAAACGAGGTATCCTCACCTTTTCGAAACACCAGGTACGTACGTCAATTTCGAGGATGAAATTTCATAAAGAGGGGAGGTTGTAAGACCCCAAATTATTAATAAATGAAATTTAATTTCCTCTATTTATTATTTTGAAATAGTAAGGATTAAATTGATTAATGAGGTTAGTTATGGGTAAAATGCGTAAATATTTCAAATAAGCAGGTGGTTATAAAATATTCATTGTTGTCGGAGAATATTTGTTTGGTCGTAGAATATTCTTGCTGTCGGGAAATATTCGTACGACAGCGCAGTTTTGTGTGGGCCCCATAACGGAAAGCGGTTGGATGAAGAAAACGACAAAAACAAGTTGTTTATAAATAACGGCGTAGTTGTTACTGTTAATACTGTTGGAATACCCGGTGGTTAAAACACAATAATACGCGTTGTTGCACAATAGCACACGGTATTGCACCAATTATTGATTCTTTCGTAAGAAGGCACTACTCAATAATGGTTACAATAATTACTGTTCAGTATTTTATTTTATTGATTCAATAATTGCTGCGTTGATATTTTATATTACTGTTGTTTTAATAATTGTCACTACACAATATTTTCTATTATCGGAGCAATAATTCATATTATCTGAATAATATTATTAGATAACATTATTGACAATGTCTAGAAAGTTCTGTCTAAGGAGAGGTTTGGTCATCTAATTGCGCGCCAGTAAGGAGAGATCCTTATTGGAAAGCCCCCTCTTTCCTGGGAACGGCCTGGTTGCTAGTACTGTGATTCTGTAATATTATTTATGAATAATTAATTATTGATTTATATGATGAGAAAAATATTGATTTTATGTAGATATAGATGGAGAAAATTTTTAAAGTGACAATTGTTAAAAAATAATATTTTATCTTTTCTGATAAAATAATATTTTATTATATTATTATAATATAATAATGGTGATATTTTTATAATAAATGTGGGATATATGAGTATATGAGGAGAAAGAGTATTTTTGTTGCATTAAATGATTAACACATGTTTTGTGTGTCAGCGGACCCCATTTCTTGACTGAAATTTGATTATAGCCTGTAAAATCGTCCGTATGTGGATTTCGGTCAATTTCTGTTTGGAATTTGGAAAAACTTTCTTCTGTAAAGTTGTAGAGAATTGAATTTCCTATAAAAAAACGTGAGATTCGAGTTTTTTGATAAAAGAGCTATTTATTATGAATTATTGTAGTTCTGAAGTTCCGAAATAATTAATTTTTGAAAGTTTTAATTATTTTTATTAAGAAAAACATTTTTTTCATTTGAGTGGCACATGTTAATGGTTGAAATCAGCTGGTGTGGTGTGCTAAGGAAATTAAGAAAATTATATTATTAATTTATTAAATTTTCTGCTTTGGTGTTCTAAGCAATTTCCTATAAATAGGGTGCTTAGGTTAGAACTGAAAATCACACCAGAAACTGAAATATTCTCTCTCTTTCTCTCTCGATATATTGAACGTATTCTTGTGAGTATTTTGATACTTTGAGTGTTGTTATACGGTGCAAGTTACCTTCACCACTATATCCAGTATTCTAGGCAAAAGTATTGTCTTTTCGAGGTAAGGGATGTTATTTTTTTATTAATGATATTATTTCTTTCAATATCATTATATCAGAATATTGATAAGATTTTTCTTGTGAAATTCTTATCTTTTAATGTCGGGGTTACTATTCATGAGTTACTATTCACGAGTTACTATTCATGAATTACTATTCACGAGTTACTATTCACGGGTACTATTCACGAAGCATGATATTTTTTTCTTGTGAAATTTCTACCTTTTAGTGTCGAGGTTACTATTCACAAAAAAAATAAATTTTCTTTTTTGTGTCCAAGATATCTATTATGGATACTAGCTTTGATTGTATCCATGTTTTGATCATTCTTGAATTTTATTTCGCTATGATTATTTATGAAGTATTTTTGAACTCGGATTGTTTGAAATACGAATCCTTACTATTTTTTCTTTTGTCTCACTGAATTCATTTTCTTTAAAATATATTTTTCATCATCCTCAGTCCTAAGTGATGATATTACTGAATATCTTTGGCCTGTAGTGCAAAGATGAATGATTTCTTGATGAATATCTTTGGCCCGTAGTACAAAGATGAACAGGTGTTGAGATGAGCATAACCGACTGATATTAATCTTTGGTCTGTAGTGCAAAGACGACTATTTGATTCAAGATGTATATTGATTGATGTTACATGGATAAAATATCGATGATGGACTTTTAAATTCATAGATGATAGTAGATTTCATTCTCTACTTAACTCTTCTAATGAATTATTGTTTCCGATGCAGTTGTTGATCTAAAACTTGTTGTCTATTGTATTCTATCAGATTTTTTTCTGTTGAGGACTAACGATAATTTGTTCTATATTATCTTAGTCATAATATTCTTTACTGGGCTAGTTAAGCTCACCCTTTTCCTTTTTGTTCTATTTTTCTTCTCAGGAGACGAGAATGTAGCGAGTACTAGTCGGGGTATGGAATGAAGGTTCAAGATAGTTATTTTAGTAGTCCTCACTATTTTGTAAGATAGTGTATCAATAAGTATTATGAGGACTTATTTGAGTATGAATATTGTCTAGATGACAATATTTGTATTTAAACTCACAGTATATGTGTTGTCGTATTTTGCACGACAATTGTAATAATAAAGTTGTATTTATTTCTGTACCATGTATTTAACGACTCCGAATAAATTAGGTGGAATGGACCTATTTTGGGGGCGTCACAGTAAGTAGCAACTTGGTAATACTAATTGTGGACAAGCTTTTGTGTATTACTAAGATTATCAGTAAACAAGTTAAACAAATCGAGCTTATGTGTTTGTTGCTTGGATTAGCCTAATTCTTTATTTCTTAATGCTTCTATCATATTAAATCTAGAGAGCTTATTTTAGGTTGTATGCTAGTTAGAATCTGGTAGAGAGCTTGTTTCATACAGTGATAATCTAAGGAGAATTTCGAATAACAGAGCTTATTGTTATCTAGGGCTAATAGTTTTATTGAAGAAAAAATAATAATAACTTGATTAATTGATTGTTGTACTTGGTGAAACTGAACTGCAGAACTGAAGTTGTTACATATTTGGTTAATTTCATCATTAATTCTTATTCTCTTAGTTTAAAAATAATTTTCAAAAACCCCCATCTTTATTTTATGTTGAAATAGTAGAATAATTCTAAAACAACTTTACTCTCTGTGAGATCGATCCTTACTTGCTACTGTGCTAATTATTATAAATTGTGAAATGAAAGTGAGGTTAATTTAGGAGTATCAACGACAGCTCCTAAATTTTGGCGCCGTTGTCGGGGAGTAATTTGGCTTTTTGTTTTTATTCTATTATTTGTTTTGTTCATGTTTTGTGACTCTATCTTCTCAGGCTACTAAATTAGATTTTGATCCAGAGATTGAGAAAACTGCAAAGAGGCTAAAGAAGGAAAAACTTAAAGTTCAACAGTCTTCTGCAGATATAGACGAGGCTTTTGCATCATCACCAGGCCTCAACTTAGCTTTGGAATTATTATCCACCGAATCCGACAAAGAAGAAGAGATGGCGATTCCAAACAACAATAGAACTCTCAGGGAGTTGGCAACTCCTAATTTAAATCAACAACCTCTGTGCATTGAATATCCTAATTTAGTTGCTGCATTTGAACTTAAATCCGGACTAATCCATTTACTGCCTACTTTTCGTGGTCTTACAGGTGAGGCCCCTACAAACATCTGAAGGAATTTCATGTGGTGTGCTCCACTATGAAACCACACTGAATCACCGAAGAGCAAATCAAGCTGAGAGCATTCCCATTCTCCCTAGTAGATTTGGCAAAGGATTGGTTGTACTACCTACCCTCAGGTTCAATACAGTCTTGGAATGACATGAAGCAGTTGTTCTTGGAGAGATACTTTTCAGCCTCAAGAGTAGCCAACATAAGGAAGGAGATCTGTGGGATTAGACAATTCAGTGGGGAGACACTATACGAGTATTGGGAAAGATTCAAAAAGCTTTGTTCTAACTGCCCACCGCATCAAATAGATGAAAAACACCTGATCCAGTATTTCTACGAAGGGTTGGTACCGATGGATAGAAGCATGATCGATGTAGCTAGCGGAGGAGCACTAGTTGACAAGACCCCAGATGTAAGACCCCAAATTTTATGAAATAAAAGTATTCAATTTTTCTATTTATTAAATGGTTAAATTGATAAAAGTTAAAGTTAAGAGTGATATATGAATATTTTTCAAAATAAGCAAGTGGTTATAAAATATTTATTTTATCGGGGAATATTCGTTTGGTCGTGGAATATTCTTTCTGTCGGAGAATATTCGTACGACGGCGTAGCTATTTGTGGGCCCCATAACGGAAAGCGATTGGATGAAAAAAACGACAAAATTGAGTTTTTCTAAATAACGGCGTAGTTGTTACCGTTAACACTGTTGGAATACCTGGTGGTTAAAATACAGTAATACGTGTAAGACCCCGAATTTTATGAAATAAAAGTATTCAATTTTTCTTATAATTACTATTCAGTAAATGGTTAAATTGATAAATGTTAAAGTTAAGGGTGATATATGATTTTTTTTCAAAATACACAAGTGGTTATAAAATAATCATTGTTGTCGGGGAATATTCGTTTGGTCGTGGAATATTCTTTCTGTCGGAGAATATTCGTACGACGGCGCAGCTATTTGTGGGCCCCATAACGAATAACTGTCGGGTGAAGAAAAACGACAAATTTGAGTTTTTACAAATAACGGCGTAGTTGTTACCGTTAACACTGTTGAAATACCCGGTGGTTAAAATACAGTAATACGCGTTATTGCACAGTAGCACACGGTATTGCACAGTATTTTTGAAATTATTGATTCTTACGTAAGAAGGCACTACTCAATAATTGTTACAGTAATTACTGTTCAATATTTTATTTTATTGATTCAATAATTGCTACGTTGAAATTTTATATTATTGTTGTTCAATAATTGTTGATGCACAGTATTTTCCTTATCAGATCAATAATTCATATTATTTGAATAGTATTATTAGATAGCATTATTGGCAATGTCTAGAAAGTTCTGTCTAAGGAGAGGTTTGGTCATCTAATTGCGCGCCAGTAAGGAGAAATCCTTATTGGAAAGCCCCCTCTTTCCTGGGAACGGCCTGGTTGTCATAAATGTGATTCTGTAATATTATTTGTGAATAATTAATTATTGATTTATATGATAAGAAAATATTTATTTTATGTGGATATAAATGAGGGATATATTTTTGTGGTTAAAAATGAAGGAGTTAATGTTGAGGTTTTTATCAGTATTTTTGTCAGGATGAAGGTATTAAAAATCAGGGTTTTTGAGATATTTTGCGGGGGTTATAATTTTTAATCCGACCGTTGGATCGTGGTAATTTTTGGATATGTTATACATATATAAGTTGAGTATATGTCCACAAATTTTGAACCGTTAAAAATGAACGTATGATTTATTATGAATTTTACGAGATGACTGGTTCAGAAATTGTTGAATTTTCGGAGTTTATCATTTTGGTGGAAAATTCTAGAATTGGTGGGCCCCACTTGTGGTTGGTGAAGAAATGTGCTGAATTATATTTCAAATGTGGTGGGTGGGAATAGTAGCAGGTAAAGCCATCAGGTTGCAGGTCAAACCTACCAAAATTTTCCTATAAATAGAGGGCTAAGTTAGAATTGAAAATCACACCAGAAACATAAGCTTTCTCTCTTTCTCTCTCTATATTATGAAGCATATTTTGTGAGTTTTTAGATACTTGGTGAGTTGCTATTCATCAGTGCAAGTTTCCTTCAGCATCATATCCGATATCCAGTCAGAAGTACTGCTCTTTTGAGGTAAGGGATAGTAAGGGATATTAAGGGATTTTAAGGGTTGTTATGATTTTCAGTTTCGTAATTTTTCTGATCTTCAAAAATTCTGGAAAAATTTGAAATGATATTTTGATGAGTTTTCTTGATTGTGTCCAAAAATGGTGATTTTTGGATGTATAGATTGAGAGTTATGAATTTTATGAGAAAAGACTATTTTAAAAGTAACAGCTTATAATTCCTTGTGGTTAACTCCAAAATTGATGAAATTTTTATTGGGAGTACATGTATATGATAGAAGTATACTCTGTAAATTTCAGAATTTTTAGACAAAAGTACAATTTTTGATAAATGTCTAAATATTCGGCTATTTTGGCCATATGAAAAATAGTAAATGACTTTTAAAAATTCTGAGAAAAATATATGTTCACTATGGGACTATATTATGCTAAATCCCAGAAAAGAAATATTTTTGGAACTGATTTGGTATTTTTCATGAAAATGGTCTAGTTATGAGTAAATGAATTAAATATGTTTTGTGAAGAAAGAAAATTGGAAAATAGGATTTTATGGCTTGAGAATCCTATATGAGGTATATGCAGATTTTTGATGAGGGTTTTGGTTATTGATGATGAAATTGTAAGAGTTGGCATTTTATGATGATTAAATGCATTAATTAGTAAAGTGTAAACAATTAAAATAAATTGTTTATAAATTTAAGTAATGTTATTCTTTCAATATCATTATACCGAAATATTGGTATGAATTTTATTGTAGAATTTCTATCTTTTGTGTCGGGGTTACTATTCATGAGTTACGAATATTACTCTTGAGATTAAAACTATATGTTGATCATATTATTTTTATCATCATATATAACATTTTTATAACCCTGATGTTGAAATTCTCTTTCACTGGAGTGTAAAGATGGGTAGATTATTGGTATGATCATGACTAGGGTTCTCTTTGGCCTGTAGTGCAAAGTTGAATTGTGACTGGTATGATCATGACCATTGAATTTATAATTGAATATCTTAAGCTTAAGTGCAAAGGTGAATTGATCAACATGGTTATAATTATTGTTTATATAAATTCTGAAATGATTATATATTTCTTTGAGATATGAATATATTTGGCCTGTAGTGCAAATATGAATTGTTGATGAATATCTTTGGCCTGTAGTGCAAAGATGAACTGTTGATGAATATCTTTGGCCTGTAGTGCAAAGATGAACTGTTGTTGAATATCTTTGGCCCGTAGTGCAAAGATGGTTTGTTGATGAATATCTTTGGCCTGTAGTGCAAAGATGAACTGTTGTTGAATATCTTTGGCCTGTAGTGCAAAGATGAACTGTTGTTGAATATCTTTGGCCCGTAGTGCAAAGATGGTTTGTTGATGAATATCTTTGGCCCGTAGTGCAAAGATGGATTTGTTAGTATGATTATAAACAGGAATTGTGATTTGGTATAACCATGATCTTTGATGTTTCAGGTAAAGACAGGTGATGAAAATATTCTTCGTCCTGGGTGCGAAGAAAAATTTAAAGTCACAATTATGATTATGAGTTATTCATATGATTGTGGAAAGGAACTGTTGATTGATGTTACAGGGATAAAACATTGTTGGTGGATTTTTAACATGGAGAAGATAATAGACTTTATAGTCTATTTGACTCTTCTAATGGATTGCTCGTTCCGCTGCAACTATGGTTGAAATTTTTATCATTTACCATATGTTCTAAATCTCTGATTTATTGTTGATGAAGGCTATTGATAATTGAATTATCTTTAGTCATGATATTCTTTACTGAGCTAGTTGTGCTCACCCTTTTGCTTCACAATTCCTTTCAGGTAATAAGAGTGTAGCTGGGTCGAGCGGGGGTAACAAGGGAATAGAACGGTGGTCATCATTTAGTAGTTATATTTGGTGAAGAAAATAGGGTGAGGCGAACCCAACGTTGGAAGGGTGTTTTGTCACTATCATACAAGATGTCTAATGACATACAACCTCGTGTCATCATAAGACAGGGTTGTGCTCATCCACTTGCTGAGTATATCTATGGGCACTACCTATATAATCTTGGTGTTTGTTTGAAGTATAATTCTCAATTAGAGACAGTGGAGATAATGATAAGTCAAGAGAAGACTCACCATTGGGAAGAATATGATAGTAATCTTCTCGTTTTTCTTTGGGGTCTATTGGGTCAACCAAGGATAATTCTGTGGCCATATGATATCTATCATAACCTAGACGCGTGGCCTCCCATGTACGAAGGTTTCCTTGAGCACTTCCCAAAGATTCTAATTTCTAAAACAGTTTTTGACTATACCTTTATGTAAGGTGTTATTGTGAGGTGATGTCCACGGTTGGAACATGAGTCACATTTGGTATATATTTGTATCCAAACTCACAGCATATGTGTTGTTGTATTTTGCACGACAATTGTTGTAATAAAGTTGTAGTTGTTTTCTGTACCATGTATTTGGCGACTCAGAATGGGTTGGGTGGAATGGACCTATTTTGGGGTTGTCACAGGTGGTATCAGAGCTTAGGGATATGATCTCTGGCGGAGATCGGGGATACAACTAGGAGGGGAGAGATGAGTAAATCCTTCGCTAGTGTGTCCTACCTAAGCTTATTTGTTGGTCAGTCATAATATCGGGATATTATGTGATATGTTAATTTGTTCAATTAACCCTTGTTTTGAAGCTGTATTCTAGAATGATATCTGAAATACAGGAGATGAGCAATGGAGAAATCATGATGACAGGGAAGATGGAATCTGAAATGAAAGCAAGGTATTCTCAACTCTTTGAAATACCAGGTACGTAAATTTCGGGGACGAAATTTCATAAGGAGGGGAGATTGTAAGACCCCGAATTTTATGAAATAAAAGTATTCAATTTTTCTTATAATTACTATTCAGTAAATGGTTAAATTGATAAATGTTAAAGTTAAGGGTGATATATGATTTTTTTCAAAATACACAAGTGGTTATAAAATAATCATTGTTGTCGGGGAATATTCGTTTGGTCGTGGAATATTCTTTCTGTCGGGGAATATTCGTACGACGGCGCAGCTATTTGTGGGCCCCATAACGAATAACTGTCGGGTGAAGAAAACGACAAATTTGAGTTTTTACAAATAACGGCGTAGTTGTTACCGTTAACACTGTTGAAATACCCGGTGGTTAAAATACAGTAATACGCGTTATTGCACAGTAGCACACGGTATTGCACAGTATTTTTGAAATTATTGATTCTTACGTAAGAAGGCACTACTCAATAATTGTTACAGTAATTACTGTTCAATATTTTATTTTATTGATTCAATAATTGCTACGTTGAAATTTTATATTATTGTTGTTCAATAATTGTTGCTGCACAGTATTTTCCATTATCAGATCAATAATTCATATTATTTGAATAATATTATTAGATAGCATTATTGGCAATGTCTAGAAAGTTCTGTCTAAGGAGAGGTTTGGTCATCTAATTGCGCGCCAGTAAGGAGAAATCCTTATTGGAAAGCCCCCTCTTTCCTGGGAACGGCCTGGTTGTCATAAATGTGATTCTGTAATATTATTTGTGAATAATTAATTATTGATTCATATGATAAGAAAATATTTATTTTATGTGGATATAAATGAGGGATATATTTTTGTGGTTAAAAATGAAGGAGTTAATGTTGAGGTTTTTATCAGTATTTTTGTCGGAATGGAGGTATTAAAAATCAGGGTTTTTGAGATATTTTGCGGGGGTTATAATTTTTAATCCGACCGTTGGATCGTGGTAATTTTTGGATATGTTATACATATATAAGTTGAGTATATGTCCACAAATTTTGAACCGTTAAAAATGAACGTATGATTTATTATGAATTTTACGAGATGACTGGTTCAGAAATTGTTGAATTTTCGGAGTTTATCATTTTGGTGGAAAATTCTAGAATTGGTGGGCCCCACTTGTGGTTGGTGAAGAAATGTGCTGAATTATATTTCAAATGTGGTGGGTGGGAATAGTAGCAGGTAAAGCCATCAGGTTGCAGGTCAAACCTACCAAAATTTTCCTATAAATAGAGGGCTAAGTTAGAATTGAAAATCACACCAGAAACATAAGCTTTCTCTCTTTCTCTCTCTATATTATGAAGCATATTTTGTGAGTTTTTAGATACTTGGTGAGTTGCTATTCATCAGTGCAAGTTTCCTTCAGCATCATATCCGATATCCAGTCAGAAGTACTGCTCTTTTGAGGTAAGGGATAGTAAGGGATATTAAGGGATTTTAAGGGTTGTTATGATTTTCAGTTTCGTAATTTTTTTGATCTTCAAAAATTCTGGAAAAATTTGAAATGATATTTTGATGAGTTTTCTTGATTGTGTCCAAAAATGGTGATTTTTGGATGTATAGATTGAGAGTTATGAATTTTATGAGAAAAGACTATTTTAAAAGTAACAGCTTATAATTCCTTGTGGTTAACTCCAAAATTGATGAAATTTTTATTGGGAGTACATGTATATGATAGAAGTATACTCTGTAAATTTCAGAATTTTTAGACAAAAGTACAATTTTTGATAAATGTCTAAATATTCGGCTATTTTGGCCATATGAAAAATAGTAAATGACTTTTAAAAATTCTGAGAAAAATATATGTTCACTATGGGACTATATTATGCTAAATCCCAGAAAAGAAATATTTTTGGAACTGATTTGGTATTTTTCATGAAAATGGTCTAGTTATGAGTAAATGAATTAAATATGTTTTGTGAAGAAAGAAAATTGGAAAATAGGATTTTATGGCTTGAGAATCCTATATGAGGTATATGCAGATTTTTGATGAGGGTTTTGGTTATTGATGATGAAATTGTAAGAGTTGGCATTTTATGATGATTAAATGCATTAATTAGTAAAGTGTAAACAATTAAAATAAATTGTTTATAAATTTAAGTAATGTTATTCTTTCAATATCATTATACCGAAATATTGGTATGAATTTTATTGTAGAATTTCTATCTTTTGTGTCGGGGTTACTATTCATGAGTTACGAATATTACTCTTGAGATTAAAACTATATGTTGATCATATTATTTTTATCATCATATATAACATTTTTATAACCCTGATGTTGAAATTCTCTTTCACTGGAGTGTAAAGATGGGTAGATTATTGGTATGATCATGACTAGGGTTCTCTTTGGCCTGTAGTGCAAAGTTGAATTGTGACTGGTATGATCATGACCATTGAATTTATAATTGAATATCTTAAGCTTAAGTGCAAAGGTGAATTGATCAACATGGTTATAATTATTGTTTATATAAATTCTGAAATGATTATATATTTCTTTGAGATATGAATATATTTGGCCTGTAGTGCAAATATGAATTGTTGATGAATATCTTTGGCCTGTAGTGCAAAGATGAACTGTTGATGAATATCTTTGGCCTGTAGTGCAAAGATGAACTGTTGTTGAATATCTTTGGCCCGTAGTGCAAAGATGGTTTGTTGATGAATATCTTTGGCCTGTAGTGCAAAGATGAACTGTTGTTGAATATCTTTGGCCTGTAGTGCAAAGATGAACTGTTGTTGAATATCTTTGGCCCGTAGTGCAAAGATGGTTTGTTGATGAATATCTTTGGCCCGTAGTGCAAAGATGGATTTGTTAGTATGATTATAAACAGGAATTGTGATTTGGTATAACCATGATCTTTGATGTTTCAGGTAAAGACAGGTGATGAAAATATTCTTCGTCCTGGGTGCGAAGAAAAATTTAAAGTCACAATTATGATTATGAGTTATTCATATGATTGTGGAAAGGAACTGTTGATTGATGTTACAGGGATAAAACATTGTTGGTGGATTTTTAACATGGAGAAGATAATAGACTTTATAGTCTATTTGACTCTTCTAATGGATTGCTCGTTCCGCTGCAACTATGGTTGAAATTTTTATCATTTACCATATGTTCTAAATCTCTGATTTATTATTGATGAAGGCTATTGATAATTTAATTATCTTTAGTCATGATATTCTTTACTGAGCTAGTTGTGCTCACCCTTTTGCTTCACAATTCCTTTCAGGTAATAAGAGTGTAGCTGGGTCGAGCGGGGGTAACAAGGGAATAGAACGGTGGTCATCATTTAGTAGTTATATTTGGTGAAGAAAATAGGGTGAGGCGAACCCAACGTTGGAAGGGTGTTTTGTCACTATCATACAAGATGTCTAATGACATACAACCTCGTGTCATCATAGGACAGGGTTGTGCTCATCCACTTGCTGAGTATATCTATGGGCACTACCTATATAATCTTGGTGTTTGTTTGAAGTATAATTCTCAATTAGAGACAGTGGAGATAATGATAAGTCAAGAGAAGACTCACCATTGGGAAGAATATGATAGTAATCTTCTCGTTTTTCTTTGGGGTCTATTGGATCAACCAAGGATAATTCTGTGGCCATATGATATCTATCATAACCTAGACGCGTGGCCTCCCATGTACGAAGGTTTCCTTGAGCACTTCCCAAAGATTCTAATTTCTAAAACAGTTTTTGACTATACCTTTATGTAAGGTGTTATTGTGAGGTGATGTCCACGGTTGGAACATGAGTCACATTTGGTATATATTTGTATCCAAACTCACAGCATATGTGTTGTTGTATTTTACACGACAATTGTTGTAATAAAGTTGTAGTTGTTTTCTGTACCATGTATTTGGCGACTCAGAATGGGTTGGGTGGAATGGACCTATTTTGGGGTTGTCACAATACGCGTAGTTGCACAGTAGCACACGGTATTGCACAGTATTTTTTTCAATTATTAATTCTTACGTAAGAAGGCACTACTCAATAATTGTTACAGTAGTTACTGTTCAATATTTTATTTTATTGATTCAATAATTGCTGCGTTGATATTTTATATTATTGTTATTTCAATAATTGTTACTGCACAGTATTTTTCATTATCAGATCAATAATTCATATTATTTAAATAATATTATTAGATAGCATTATTGGCAATGTCTAGAAAGTTCTGTCTAAGGAGAGGTTTGGTCATCTAATTGCGCGCTAGTAAGGAGAAATCCTTATTGGAAAGCCCCCTCTTTCCTGGGAACGGCCTGGTTGTCATAAATGTGATTCTGTAATATTATTTGTGAATAATTAATTATTGATTCATATGATACGGAAATATTTATTTTATGTGGATATAAATGAGAGATATATTTTTGTGGTTAAAAATGAAGGAGTTAATGTTGAGGTGTTTTATCTGTATTTTTGTCGGAACGGAGGTATTGAAAATCAAATTAGGGTTTTTAAGATATTTTGCGAGGGTTATAATTTTTAATCCGACCGTTGGATCGTGGTAATTTTTGGATATGTTATACATATATAAGTTGAGTATATGTCCACAAATTTTGAACCGTTAAAATTGAACGTATGATTTATTATGAATTTTACGAGATGATTGGTTCAGAAATTGTTGAATTTTCGGAGTTTATCATTTTGATGAAAAATTCTAAAATTGGTGGGCCCCACTCTTGGTTGGTGAAAAAATGTGCTGAGATTTTTATTCAAATGTGGTGGGTGGGAATAGTAGCAGGTAAAGCCATAAGGTTGCAGGTTAAGTCTGCTTCGGCGTGCTAATATTTTCCTATAAATAGAGGGCTAAGTTAGAATTGAAAATTACACCAGAAACATAAGCTTTCTCTCTTTCTCTCTCTATATTATGAAGCATATTTTGTGAGTATTTAGATACTTTGAGAGTTGCTATTCAGTGCAAGTTTCCTTCGGCTTTGCATTCCAGTCAGAAATACTGCACTTTTGAGGTAAGGGATAGTAAGGGATTTTAAGGGTTGTTATATTTTCCAGTTTCGTAATTTTTCTGACCTTTAGAAAATTCTGGAAAAATTTGAAATAATATTTTGATGAGTTTTATTGATTGTGTCCAAAAATGGTGATTTTTGAATGTATAGATTAAGAGTTATGAATTTTACGGGAAAAGACTATTTTAAAAGTAACCGCTTATAACTTCTTGTGGTTAACTCCAAAATTGATGAAATTTTTATTGGGAGTACATGTATATGATAGGAGTATACTCTGTAAATTTCAAAATTTTTGGACAAAAGTATAATTTTTGGTAAATGTCTAAATATTCGGTGGTTTTGGCCATATGAAAAATAGTAAATGAGTTTTAAAAATTCTGAGAAAAATATATGTTCACTATGGGACTATATTATGCTAAATTCCAAAAAAAAAATATTTTTGTAACTGATTTGGTATTTTTCATGAAAATGGTCTAGTTATGCGTAAATGAATTAAATATGTTATATGAAGTAAAAAAATTGAAAAATAGGATTTTATGACTTGAGAATCCTATATGAGGTATATGCAGATTTTTGATGAGGGTTTTAGTTATTGGTGATGAAATTTTATGAGTTTGGCATTTTGGAATGATTAAATGCATTATTTTAGTAAAGTATAAATAATTAAAATAAATTGTTTATAAATTTAAGAAATGTTATTCCTTCAATATCATTATACCGAAATATTAGTATAGATTTTATTGTGAAATTTCTATCTTTTTGAGTCAGGGTTACTATTCACGAGTTACTATTCACGAGTTACTATTTACGAGAAAAAATTGGTTTTCTTTTTCTGACCAAATTATCGTTGATTTATGATTGTTGCTCTTGAAAATAAATGCAGTTGTTGATAATATTGTTTTTATTATCATATATAATATTTTTATAACCCTGATGTTGAATTTCTCTTTCACTTGAGCGTAAAGATGGGTAAATTATTGGCATGATTGTGATTGAGGAATATCTTTGGCCTGTAGTGCAAAGATGAATTGTTAACTGGTATGATCATGATCATTGAATTTATAATTGAATATCTTTAGCTTAAGTGTAAAGATGAATTGATTAACATGGTTATAATTATTGTTTATATAATTCTGAAATGATTATATATTTCTTTGAGATATTAATATATTTGGCCTATAGTGCAAATATGAACTGTTGAAGAATATCTTTGGCCTGTAGTGCAAATATGAATTATTGATGAATATCTTTGGCCTGTAGTGCAAAGATGAATTATTGATGAATATCTTTGGCCTGTAGTGCGAAGATGAACTGTTGTTGAATATCTTTGGCCCGTAGTGCAAAGATGGTTTGTTGATAAATATCTTTGGCCGTAGTGCGAAGATGGATTTATTAGCATGATTATGAACAGGAACTGTGATTTGGTATAAGCATGATCTTTGATGTTTCAGGTAAAGACAGGTGATGAAAATATTCTTCGTCCTAGGTGCGAAGAAAAATTTAGAATCACAATTATGATTATGAGTTATTCATATGATTGTGGAAAGGAACTGTTGATTGCTGTTACAGGGATAAAATATTGTTGGTGGATTTTTAACATGGAGGAGATAATAGACTTTATGGTCTATTTGACTCTTTTAATGGATTGCTCGTTCTGCTGCAACTATGGTTGAAATTTTTATCATCTACTATATGTTCTAAATCTCTGATTTAATTCTGTTGAAGGCTATTGATAACTTATTTATCTTTAGTCATGATATTCTTTACTGGGCTAGTTGTGCTCACCCTTCTGTTTCACAATTCTTTTCAGGTAATAAGAATGTAGCTGGGTTGAGCGGGGGTAACAGGGGAATAGAACGGTGTGACGCCCCCAAAATAGGTATACAACACCCATTCTGAGTCGCCAAATACATGGTACAGAAAACAAACTACAACTTCAATAATACAATTGTCGTGCAAAATACGACAACACATACTGTGAGTTTAAATACAAATATTGTCTTCTAGACAATATCCACACTCAAATAAATCCTCATTACAATTATTCAAACACTATTTTACAGAAATAGTGAGGACTGCTAAAACATCTTTCTAGAACCATCACTCCATACCCCGACTAGATCCTGCTATGTTCTCACCTCCTGAGAAGAAAAATGGAACAAAAAGGAAAAGGGTGAGCTCAACTAGCCCAGTAAAGAATATTATGACTAAGATAATATACAACAAATTATCGTTAGTCTTCAACAGGGAAAAATCTGATAGAATATAATCGACAACAAGTTTTAGATCAACAACTGCAGCGGAAACAGCAAACCATTAGAAGAGTCAAGTAGAGAAAGAATTCTACTATCTTCTAAGATTTAAAAGTCCATCATCAATATTTTATCCCTGTAACATCAATTAATAATCATCTTTATCCAAATATTCATCTTTGCACTACAGGCCAAAGATATTCATTTGTATCACCTGTCAGTCATGTTCATCTCAACACCTGTTCATCTTTGCACTACAGGCCAAAGATATTCATCAAGTAATCATACATCTTTGCACTACAGGCCAAAGATATTCAGTAATATCATCATTTAGGACTGAGGATGATGAAAAATATCTTAAAGAGAACGAATCCAATGAGACAGAAGGACAAATAGTAGGGATTCGTATAACAGTTTATCCAAGATCAATAATACTTCATAATAATCAATTGTGAAGCAGAATTCAAAAATAAAGATCAAAACATGGATACAATCAAAGATAGTAACCATAATAGACATCTTGGACAAAAAGAAAAAATTTTATTTTTCGGTGAATAGTGCCGTATTCGTGAATAGTGCCGTATACGTGAATAGTGCCGTATACGTGAATAGTAACCCCGACACAAAAAGTTCCAAATTTGATAAAAACTCATATCAATATTTCAGCATAATGATATTGAAGAAAATAATATCATTTAAGAAGAAAATAATATCCCTTACCTCAAAATATCAGTACTTCTGGTCGGAATACCGGTATAAGGCTGAAAGAAACTTGCTCTGATGAATAGAAACTCTCAAAGTATCTAAATACTCACAAAATACACTCAATAATCTAGAGAGAGAAAGAGAGAAAACTTGTTTCTGGTGTGATTTTCAATTCTAACTTAGCCCTCTATTTATAGGAAAATTTTAGTAGGTTTGACCTGCAACCTGATGGCTTTACCTGCTACTATTCCCACCCACCACATTTGAAATATAATTCAGCACATTTCTTCACCAACCACAAGTGGGGCCCACCAATTCTAGAATTTTCCATCAAAATGATAAACTCCGAAAATTCAACAATTTCTGAACCAGTCATCTCGTAAAATTCATAATAAATCATACGTTCATTTTTAACGGTTCAAAATTTGTGGACATATACTCAACTTATATATGTATAACATATCCAAAAATTACCACGATCCAACGGTCGGATTAAAAATTATAACACCCGCAATATTTCTCAAAAACCCTGATTTGATTTTTAATACCTCCATTCCGATAAAAATACTGATAAAACACCTCAACATTAACTCCTTCATTTTTAACCACAAAAATATATCCCTCATTTATATCCACATAAAATAAATATTTCCTTATCATATGAATCAATAATTAATTATTCACAAATAATATTACAGAATCACATTTATGACAACCAGGCCGTTCCCAGGAAAGAGGGGGCTTTCCAATAAGGATTTCTCCTTACTGGCGCGCAATTAGATGACCAAACCTCTCCTTAGACAGAACTTTCTAGACATTGCCAATAATGTTATCTAATAATATTATTCAAATAATATGAATTATTGATCTGATAATGGAAAATACTGTGCAGCAACAATTATTGAAACAACAATAATATAAAATATCAACGCAACAATTATTGAATCAATAAAATAAAATATTGAACAATAACTACTGTAACAATTATTGAGTAGTGCCTTCTTACGTAAGAATCAATAATTGGTGCAATACCGTGTGCTACTGTATTTTAACCACCGGGTATTCCAACAGTATTAACGGTAACAACTACGCCGTTATTTATAAATAACTTATACTTGTCATTTTCTTCATCCAATCGCTTTCCGTTATGGGGCCCACACAAGGCTGCGCCGTCGTACGAATATTCCCCGACAGCAAGAATATTCCACGACCAAACGAATATTCCCCGACAAAATGAATATTTTATAACCACTTGCTTATTTTGCAAAATTTGCACATTTCACCCATAACCAAAGTATTATATCAAATTAACCCCTTATTATTCACAATAATATTTAGAGAAAATTTGATTTTATTCATTAATAAGTTGGGGTCTTACAACCTCCCCTCCTTATGAAATTTCGTCCTCGAAATTGACGTACGTACCTGATGTTTCAAAAAGGTGAGGATACCTCGCTTTCATTTCTGATTCCAACTCCCAGGTCATTTCTTCAATAGCATGGTTTCTCCACAAAACCTTAACTTGTGGTATAACCTTCGTGCGTAGGACATGCTCTTTCCTATCCAAGATCTTAACAGGTACCTCCTCGTACGTTAAATCTTCAGCTATCTCGTCTGGTTCTAACTCAATAATGTGGTTCGGGTCTTTAACATATTTACGAAGCATAGATATGTGAAAAACATTATGAACACGAGACATGCTTGGAGGTAATGCGAGTCTATATGCCACATTTCCTATTCGCTCAAGAATCTCAAATGGACCAACAAATCTTGGATTGAGCTTTCCTCTCTTCCCAAATCTTGTAACTCCCTTCCATGGTGCAACACGTAACAATACATGATCCCCAATATTAAATTCCACGTCCTTCCGATGAAGATCCGCATAACTCTTTTGTCGATCCTGTGCCGTTTGTATACGTTGTCGAATCGTTTGGATCTTCTCTGTAGTAATGCGTACCAACTCTGGTCCCAACAATGTTGCTTCACCCACCTCGTCCCAGCATACTGGAGAACGACATTTTCTTCCATACAACGCCTCGAATGGAGCCACACCTATGCTCGCCTGATAACTGTTGTTGTAGGAGAATTCCACCAATGGTAGGTACTTATCCCAACTCCCTTTGAGATCTAGGACACAAAGTCTTAATAGATCTTCAAGAGTTTGAATAGTCCTCTCTGATTGTCCGTCCGTTTGAGGATGGTATGCCAAACTGAATCGTAAATCCGTGCCCATAGCTTTCTGCAAGCTAACCCAAAATCGTGAAGTGAATCTTGGGTCACGATCCGAAACTATGGATACTGGCATGCCATGCAATCTCACAATCTCGTTCACGTACATACTAGCAAGACGTTCAAGGGAATAAGTCTCACGTATCGGCAAGAAATGAGCGGACTTGGTTAATCTATCAACAATAACCCAAATCGCATCTATGCCTTGAGAAACCTTGGGAAGACCCGTAACAAAATCCATAGTAATGTGTTCCCACTTCCATTTCGGGATCTCAAGTGGTTGCAATGGACCCTTTGGCACTTGATGCTCCGCCTTTACACGTTGACAAGTTAAACACCTCGAGATAAACTCCGCGATCTCTCTTTTCATATTGCTCCACCAAAATGTATGTCGAAGATCGTGATACATTTTGGTACTCCCAGGATGGATTGCAAACGGTGTGTTGTGTGCCTCCATCATTATTCTATGCTTCAAGTCAAAATCGTTAGGAACACAAAGTCTGGAGTTGACTCGAAGTATTCCTTCTTCATCGATTCTTGCTTCTGGAATAGCACCTTCTTGCACTTTCTTCTTCATACGCATCAGCTCCATGTCTGTAGCTTGAGCAGCTTTAACTTTATCGATTAAAGTCGGTTCTACTCGTATATTTGATATCATCATGTGGGTACTTGGAGCCTTCATCTCTATCTCCATCCTTTGCAAGTCATACAAAATGGGCCTTTGTGTTAACAACATTGCACTCGTACCCGCATATGATCTTCTACTCAATGCGTCAGCTACTACGTTTGCTTTTCCAGGATGATATTGGATGGTATGATCGTAATCTTTCAACAGCTCGAGCCAACGTCGCTGCCGCATGTTGAGTTCCTTTTGGGTGAAGAAATATTTGAGGCTTTTATGATCTGTATAGATCTCCACTTTCTCCCCATACAGGTAGTGTCTCCAGATCTTCAACGCAAAAACGACTGCTGCCAACTCCAAATCATGAGTAGGATAATTCCTCTCATATTCTTTGAGTTGTCGTGAGGCATAGGCTATGACTTTCCCATGTTGCATGAGAACACATCCTAACCCTTTGCCTGAAGCATCGCTGTAGATAACAAATCCATCCGAACCAGATGGTATTGTCAGAACAGGTGCCGAAATGAGTCTCCTCTTGAGTTCTTGGAAACTCTTCTCGCATTCCTCACTCCATACGAATTTTGTATCTTTCCGAGTCAGCTGAGTTAACAGAGTAGCGATTCGAGAAAATCCTTCCACAAATCTCCGATAATAACCAGCTAAGCCTAGAAAGCTAGAAAGCTACGTACTTCGGTTACCGACTTCGGTTGCTCCCAACTTTGTATGGCTTCAATCTTCGCCGGGTCGACAGATACTCCATGTTTTGACACCACGTGCCCAAGGAATGCTACTTCCTCAAGCCAGAACTCGCATTTCTTCAATTTGGCATATAGCTTATTTTCACGAAGCCTTTGCAGTACCAGCTTCAAATGGCGCTCATGATCTTCACGGCTTTTGGAATAGATGAGGATGTCATCAATAAAGACAACAACGAACTGATCCAAATATTCTTTGAATACACGGTTCATCATATCCATGAAGGCAGCAGGAGCATTAGTCAATCCAAAAGACATTACTAAGAATTCATAATGCCCGTACCGAGTTCTGAAGGCAGTCTTTGGAATATCCTCAGTTTTAATCTTCAGCTGATGATATCCAGAACGAAGGTCGATCTTTGAAAAGAATTGTGTTCCTTGTAACTGGTCGAACAGGTCATCAATGCGAGGTAGCGGATACCTATTCTTGATAGTGACATGATTCAATTCTCGATAGTCGATACAAAGTCGCATACTCCCGTCTTTCTTCTTTACGAATAAAACAGGAGCACCCCAAGGAGACGTACTAGGACGAATAAAACCGATGTCCAACAACTCCTGTAGTTGGACTTTTAACTCCTGAAGTTCAATAGGAGCCATTCGATATGGAGTTTTAGAAATGGGCTTTGTACCGGGTTCAAGGTCAATAAAGAATTCAACTTCACGTTCTGGGGGTAGACCAGGAAGTTCTTCAGGAAATACATCGGGAAATTCTCTAACAATAGAAATATTATTCAAATCTGACTTGTCTTTGTTCAAATCCATAACATGGGCTAAGAAAGCTTGACATCCGTTTTTCAATAAACGAATAGCTTTGTGGCTTGATATAACAGTGACTGATTTTAGTGGTTTAGTAGTTTGAATTCGTATGACAGGTTGGTTAGGAATATGAAAACTAACAACCTTACGAAAACAATCAATTTTAGCATGATGAGTGGTTAACCAATCAATTCCTAAAATCACATCAAAAGCAAGTATCTTTAAAGAGATAAGATCAACAGGTAATGTGATAGTGCCAACTTGGATCATGCAAGATTTATAAACTGTAGATGTAACGAAGGTTTCACCCAACGGAGTTTCAACAGATAAGTTAAAGTCCAATTTCTCCGGAGTCAAGTTTAAACGTTGAGCACAAGCAGGAGAGATAAAAGAATGGGTAGAACCGGTATCTAGTAAAGTATAAACTTCGCAAGAATTCAAGATTAGCTTACCCGTGATCACCTCGTTCGGGTTTCTCGCGTTTTGGCCAGTCACGACAAACGCCCTTCCAGGAACCGCTGATTTCGACTTATCCGGGATAAATTTTGGAGTCACCATCCCCGCTGAACTTGGTTTTGCTACAGAACACTCTCGAGCTATATGACCCTCCTTTCCACAGTTATAACATACCTTGGATTGTTGTGGGCAGTTTGGGCTGATATGTCCCTCTTTCCCACATTTGTAACATACGACCGGTGGTCGTTCTCCTCCCCTAGAAACAGTTGATGTTTGTGCTGACGTCTTCACGTTATCATTGTTGTACCTTCTCTTCTTGAAATCTCCTCCCGACTCGCTCCTTCTATTATCACGACCACGATTACCACCAGAGTGGTTACCGCTTTTGTCCGAATGTTTTTCTCCCTGCTGGTTTTCATTGCTTCGATGACTGCCGCCACCGGTATGACCCTGGTTGTGGTCCCTCGGTTGCACATACTCATTATCTCGCTCTAATAATTGAGCCCTGTTTACAACATCTGAATATAAAAAAAATTTATGAGAGATAAGATATTGTCGAATCTCGGGTTTTAGACCTCTCAGAAACATCCTTGTCATTCGTTCCTCATTTTCGACCAAATGAGGTGCAAACCTGGATAACTCTGCAAACTTCGCCTCGTACTGGGACACCGTCATGTTGTTTTGTTCCAGTCTGATAAACTCTACCTCCTTCATATGACGAATACTTTCAGGAAAGTACTTGTCATTGAACAGTTTTTGAAATGTTTCCCAGGACATGTTGAGTGCGTCAGGCTGGGTACGCTTCACAGACTCCCACCAGTAGTCTGCCTCACCGCGGAACATAAAGGTGGCGAATGGAACCTTCTGTTCCTCCGTGCATCCCAAGACATCGAATATCTTGGTAATTTGCTTGACCCACGTTTCCGCCATGATCGGATCCGGCTTTCCCTTAAATTCTGGTGGTCCCAATTCTTTGAACTGCTTAGCTGTGACAAACCGCGCGTTATCATTTCCACCCGTATTCTGCACACGAGTCTCCCTCGTCTGATTTTGCATGAACTGCAAAAAGCTCCTAAACATTCCATCATTCATCGTTTGCTCGGTAACGTTGTTTACAGGAGGAATATTGCCTTCCTGTTGCACGTTCCCCTGGGTGGTGATCAAAGGTGTCTCCACGGTCTGATTTACTCCATTATTAACGTTCTCAGCTGCCATTTTAAATACTGCCATAAAACAAGGGTTAATAGTCATGTCATATATTATCCCTATACTCTGACCGACCAAATAAACACCAAATAAACTTAGTCAGGTCATACTAGCGAAGGAATTTCCCGTCTCTCCCCTCCTAGTTCTTGTCTCACATCTCAGCCAGGGATCATATCCCTAAGCTCTGATACCAACTGTGACGCCCCCAAAATAGGTATACAACACCCATTCTGAGTCGCCAAATACATGGTACAGAAAGCAAACTACAACTTCAATAATACAATTGTCGTGCAAAATACGACAACACATACTGTGAGTTTAAATACAAATATTGTCTTCTAGACAATATCCACACTCAAATAAATCCTCATTACAATTATTCAAACACTATTTTACAGAAATAGTGAGGACTGCTAAAACATCTTTCTAGAACCATCACTCCATACCCCGACTAGATCCTGCTATGTTCTCACCTCCTAAGAAGAAGAAAAATGGAACAAAAAGGAAAAGGGTGAGCTCAACTAGCCCAGTAAAGAATATTATGACTAAGATAATATACAACAAATTATCGTTAGTCTTCAACAGGGAAAAATCTGATAGAATATAATCGACAACAAGTTTTAGATCAACAACTGCAGTGGAAACAACAAACCATTAGAAGAGTCAAGTAGAGAAAGAATTCTACTATCTTCTAAGATTTAAAAGTCCATCATCAATATTTTATCCCTGTAACATCAATTAATAATCATCTTTATCCAAATATTCATCTTTGCACTACAGGCCAAAGATATTCATTTGTATCACCTGTCAGTCATGTTCATCTCAACACCTGTTCATCTTTGCACTACAGGCCAAAGATATTCATCAAGTAATCATACATCTTTGCACTACAGGCCAAAGATATTCAGTAATATCATCATTTAGGACTGAGGATGATGAAAAATATCTTAAAGAGAACGAATCCAGTGAGACAGAAGGACAAATAGTAGGAATTCGTATAACAGTTTATCCAAGATCAATAATACTTCATAATAATCAATTGTGAAGCAGAATTCAAAAATAAAGATCAAAACATGGATACAATCAAAGATAGTAACCATAATAGACATCTTGGACAAAAAGGAAAAAATTTATTTTTCGGTGAATAGTGTCGTATTCGTGAATAGTGCCGTATACGTGAATAGTAACCCCGACACAAAAAGTTTCAAATTTGATAAAAACTCATATCAATATTTTAGCATAATGATATTGAAGAAGATAATATCATTTAAGAAGAAAATAATATCCCTTACCTCAAGATATCAGTACTTCTGATCGGAATACCGGTATAAGGCTGAAAGAAACTTGCTCTGATGAATAGAAATTCTCAAAATATCTAAATACTCACAAAATACACTCAATAATCTAGAGAGAGAAAGAGAGAAAACTTGTTTCTGGTGTGATTTTCAATTCTAACTTAGCCCTCTATTTATAGGAAAATTTTAGTAGGTTTGACCTGCAACCTGATGGCTTTACCTGCTACTATTCCCACCCACCACATTTGAAATATAATTCAACACATTTCTTCACCAACCACAAGTGGGGCCCACCAATTCTAGAATTTTCTATCAAAATGATAAACTCCGAAAATTTAACAATTTCTGAACCAGTCATCTCGTAAAATTCATAATAAATCATACGTTCATTTTTAACGGTTCAAAATTTGTGGACATATACTCAACTTATATATGTATAACATATCCAAAAATTACCACGATCCAACGGTCGGATTAAAAATTATAACACCCGCAATATTTCTCAAAAACCCTGATTTGATTTTTAATACCTCCATTCCGATAAAAATACTGATAAAACACCTCAACATTAATTCCTTTATTTTTAACCACAATAAATATATCCAACATTTATATCCACATAAAATAAATATTTCCTTATCATATGAATCAATAATTAATTATTCACAAATAATATTACAGAATCACATTTATGACAACCAGGCCGTTCCCAGGAAAGAGGGGGCTTTCCAATAAGGATTTCTCCTTACTGGCGCGCAATTAGATGACCAAACCTCTCCTTAGACAGAACTTTCTAGACATTGCCAATAATGTTGTCTAATAATATTATTCAAATAATATGAATTATTGATCTGATAATGGAAAATACTGTGCAGCAATAATTATTGAAACAACAATAATATAAAATATCAACGCAACAATTATTGAATTAATAAAATAAAATATTGAACAATAACTACTGTAACAATAATTGAGTAGTGCCTTCTTACGTAAGAATCAATAATTAGTGCAATACCGTGTGCTACTGTATTTTAATCACCGGGTATTCCAACAATATTAACGGTAACAACTACGCCGTTATTTATAAATAACTTATACTTGTCATTTTCTTCATCCAATCGCTTTCCGTAATGGCGCCCACACAAGGTTGCGCCGTCGTACGAATATTCCCCGACAGCAAGAATATTCCACGACCAAACGAATATTCCCCGACAAAATGAATATTTTATAACCACTTGCTTATTTTGCAAAATTTGCACATTTCACCCATAACCAAAGTATTATATCAAATTAGCCCATTATTATTCACAATAATATTTAGAGAAAATTTGATTTTATTCATTAATAAGTTGGGGTCTTACAAACGGTGGTCATCATTTAGTAGTTATATTTGGTGAATCATCTAGGGTAAGGCGAACCCAACGTTGAAAGGGTGTTTTGCCACTATCTTACAAGATGGCTAATGACATACAACCTCGTGTCATCATAAGACAGGGTTGTATTCATCCACTTGCTGAGTATATTTACGAGCACTACCTATATAATCTTGGTGTTTGTTTGAAGTATAATTCATGATTAAAGACAGTGGAGATAATGATATGTCAAGAGAATATGATAGTAATCTTCTTATTTTTCTTTGGGGTCTATTGGGTCAACCAAGGATAATTCTGTGGCCATATGATATCTATCATAACCTAGATGCATGGTCTCCCATGTACGAAGGTTTTCTTGAGCACTTCTCAAAGATTCTAATTTCTAAAACAGTCTTTGACTATACCTTTATGTAAGGTATCATTGTGAGGTGCTGTCCACGATTGGAACATGAGTCACATTTGGTATATATTTGTATCCAAACTCACAGCATATGTGTTGTTGTATTTTGCACGACAATTGTTGTAATAAAGTTGTAGTTATTTTCTGTACCATGTATTTGGCGACTCAGAATAGGTTGGATGGAATGGACCTGTTTTGGGGTTGTCACATTTGGTATCAGAGCTTAGGGATATGATCTCTGGCGGAGATCGGGAAATATAACTAGGAGGGGAGAGATGAGTAAATCCTTCGCTAGTGTGTCCTACCTAAGCTTATTTGTTGGTCAGTCATAATATCGGGATATTATGTGATATGTTAATTTGTTAAATTAACCCTTGTTTTGAAGCTGTATTCTAGAATGATATTTGAAATACAAGAGATGAGCAATGGAGAAATTATGATGACAAGGAAGATGGAATTTGAAATGAAAGGAAGGTATTCTCAACTCTTTGAATTACCAGGTACGTAAATTTCGAGGACGAAATTTCATAAGAAGGGGAGATTGTAAGACCCCAAATTTTATGAAATAAAAGTATTCAATTTTTTTATTTATTAAATGGTTAAATTGATAAAAGTTAAAGTTAAGAGTGATATATGAATATTTTTCAAAATAAGCAAGTGGTTATAAAATATTCATTTTGTCGGGGAATATTCGTTTGGTCGTGGAATATTCTTTTTGTTGGGGAATATTCGTACGACGGCGTAGCTATTTGTGGGCCCCATAACGGAAAGCGATTGGATGAAAAAAATGACAAAACTGAGTTTTTCTAAATAACGGCGTAGTTGTTACCGTTAACACTGTTGGAATACCTGGTGGTTAAAATACAGTAATACGCGTAGTTGCACAGTAGCACACGGTATTGCACAATATTTTTTTCAATTATTAATTCTTACGTAAGAAAGCACTACTCAATAATTGTTACAGTAGTTATTGTTCAATATTTTATTTTATTGATTCAATAATTGCTGCGTTGATATTTTATATTATTGTTGTTTCAATAATTGTTACTGCACAGTATTTTCCATTATCAGATCAATAATTCATATTATTTAAATAATATTATTAGATAGCATTATTGGCAATGTCTAGAAAGTTCTATCTAAGGAGAGGTTTGGTCATCTAATTGCGCGCTAGTAAGGAGAAATTCTTATTGGAAAGCCCCCTCTTTCCTGGGAACGGCCTAGTTGTCATAAATGTGATTCTGTAATATTATTTGTGAAAAATTAATTATTGATTCATATGATAAGGAAATATTTATTTTATGTGGATATAAATGAGAGATATATTTTTGTGGTTAAAACTGAAGGAGTTAATGTTGAGGTGTTTTATCTGTATTTTTGTCGGAACGGAGGTATTGAAAATCAAATTAGGGTTTTTAAGATATTTTGCGAGGGTTATAATTTTTAATCCGACCGTTGGATCGTGGTAATTTTTGGATATGTTATACATATATAAGTTGAGTATATGTCCATAAATTTTGAACCGTTAAAAATAACGTATGATTTATTATGAATTTTACGAGATGATTGGTTCAGAAATTGTTGAATTTTCGGAGTTTATCATTTTGATAGAAAATTCTAGAATTGGTGGGCCCCACTCTTGGTTGGTGAAGAAATGTGCTGAGATTTTTATTCAAATGTGGTGGGTGGGAATATTAGCAGGTAAAGCCATAAGGTTGCTGGTTAAGTCTGCTTCGGCGTGCTAATACTTTCCTATAAATAGAGGGCTTAGTTAGAATTGAAAATCACACCAGAAATATAAGCTTTCTCTCTTTCTCTTTCTATATTATGAAGCATATTTTGTGAGTATTTAGATACTTTGAGAGTTGCTATTCAGTGCAAGTTTCCTTCGGCTTTGCATTCTAGTCAGAAATACTGCACTTTTGAGGTAAAGGATAGTAAGGGATTTTAAGGGTTGTTATATTTTCCAGTTTCGTAATTTTTCTGACCTTCAGAAAATTCTGGAAAAATTTAAAATAATATTTTGATGAGTTTTATTGATTGTGTCCAAAAATGGTGATTTTTGGATGTATAGATTAAGAGTTATGAATTTTACGGGAAAAGACTATTTTAAAAGTAACCGCTTATAACTTCTTGTGGTTAACTCCAAAATTGATGAAATTTTTATTGGGAGTACATGTATATGATAGGAGTATACTTTGTAAATTTCAAAATTTTTGGACAAAAGTATAATTTTTGATAAATGTCTAAATATTCGGTGGTTTTGGCCATATGAAAAATAGTAAATGAGTTTTAAAAATTCTGAGAAAAATATATGTTCACTATGGGACTATATTATGCTAAATCCCAAAAAAAAAATATTTTGTAACTGATTTGGTATTTTTTATAAAAATAGTCTAGTTATGCGTAAATGAATTAAATATGTTATATGAAGTAAGAAAATTGAAAAATAGGATTTTATGACTTGAGAATCCTATATGAGGTATATGCAGATTTTTGATGAGGGTTTTGGTTATTGGTGATGAAATCTTATGAGTTTGGCATTTTAGAATGATTAAATGCATTATTTTAGTAAAGTATAAACAATTAAAACAAATTGTTTATAAATTTAAGAAATGTTATTCTTTCAATAGCATTATACCGAAATATTGGTATAGATTTTATTGTAGAATTTATATCTTTTTGAGTCGGGGTTACTATTCACGAGTTACTATTCATGAGTTACTATTCACGAGTTACTATTCACGAGAAAAAATTGGTTTCTTTTTCTGACCAAATTATCTTTGATTTATGATTGTTGCTCTTGAAAATAAATGCAGTTGTTGATAATATTGTTTTTATTATCATATATAATATTTTTATAACCCTGATGTTGAATTTCTCTTTCACTTGAGCGTAAAGATGGGTAAATTATTGGCATGATCGTGACTGAGGAATATCTTTAGCCTGTAGTACAAAGATGAATTGTTAATTGGTATGATCATGATCATTGAATTTATAATTGAATATCTTTAGCTTAAGTGTAAAGATGAATTGATTAACATGGTTATAATTATTGTTTATATAATTCTGAAATGATTATATATTTTTCTTTGAGATATTAATATATTTGGCCTATAGTGCAAATATGAACTGTTGAAGAATATCTTTGGCATGTAGTGCAAAGATGAATTATTGATGAATATCTTTGGCCTGTAGTGCAAAGATGAATTATTGATGAATATCTTTGGCCTGTAGTGCGAAGATGAACTGTTGTTGAATATCTTTGGCCCGTAGTGCAAATGTAAGACCCCGAATTTTATGAAATAAAAGTATTCAATTTTTTTATTTAGTAAATGGTTAAATTGATAACAAGTTAAAGTTAAGGGTGATATACGAAATTTTTTCAAAATAAGCAAGTGGTTATAAAATATTCATTTTGTCGGGGAATATTCGTTTGGTCGTGGAATATTCTTGCTGTCGGGGAATATTCGTACGACGGCGCAGCCTTGTGTGGGCCCCATAACCGAAAACGATTGGATGAAGAAAACGACAAGTATAAGTTGTTTATAAATAACGGCGTAGTTGTTACAGTTAATACTGTTGGAATACCCGGTGGTTAAAATACAGTAGCACACGGTATTGCACCAATTATTGATTCTTACGTAAGAAGGCACTACTGAATAATTGTCACAGTAATTACTGTTCAATATTTTATTTTATTGATTCAATAATTGCTGCGTTGATATTTTATATTATTGTTGTTTCAATAATTATTGCTGCACAGTATTTTTCATTATCAGATCAATAATTCATATTATTTGAATAATATTATTAGATAACATTGTTGGCAATGTTTAGAAAGTTTTGTCTAAGGAGAGGTTTGGTCATCTAATTGTGCGCTAGTAAGGAGAAATCCTTATTGGAAAGCCCCCTCTTTCCTGAGAACGGTCTGGTTGTCATAATTGTGACTCTGTAATATTATTTGTGAATAATTAATTATTAATTCATATGATAAGGAAATATTTATTTTATGTGGATAAGGAAATATTTATTTTATGTGGATATAAATGAGGGATATATTTTTGTGGTTAAAAATGAAGGAGTTAATGTTGAGGTATTTTATCTGTATTTTTGTCGGAACGGAGGTATTGAAAATTAAATTCGGGTTTTTAAGATATTTTGCGAGGGTTATAATTTTTAATCCGACCGTTGGATCGTGGTAATTTTTGGATATGTTATACATATAAAAGTTGAGTATATGTCCACAAATTTTGAACCGTTAAAAATGAACGTATGATTTGTTATGAATTTTACGAGATGACTGGTTCAGAAATTGTTGAATTTTTGGAGTTAATCATTTTGGTGGAAAATTTTAGAATTGGTGGACCCCACTTGTGGTTGGTGAAGAAATGTGCTGAATTATATTTCAAATGTGGTGGGTGGGAATAGTAGCAGGTAAAGCCATCAGGTTACAGGTCAAGCCTACTAAAATTTTCCTATAAATAGAGGGCTAAGTTAGAATTGAAAATCACACCAGAAACATAAGCTTTCTCTCTTTCTCTCTCTATATTATGAAGCATATTTTGTGAGTATTTAGATACTTTGAGAGTTGTTATTCAGTGCAAGTTTCCTTCGGCTTTGCATTCCAGTCAGAAATACTGCACTTTTGAGGTAAGGGATAGTAAGGGATTTTAAGGGTTGATATGATTTTCAGTTTCGTAATTTTTCTGAACTTCAAAAATTCTGAAAAAAATTGAAATGATATTTTGATGAGTTTTATTGATTGTGTCCAAAAATGGTGATTTTTGGATGTGTAGATTAAGAGTTATGAATTTTACGGGAAAAGACTATTTTAAAAGTAACCGCTTATAACTCCTAGTGGTTAACTCCAAAATTGATGAAATTTTTATTAGAAGTATATCTATATAATATCAGTATACTCTGTGAATTTCAGAATTTTTAGATAGAAGTACAATTTTTGATAAATGTCTAAATATTCTGTTGTTTTGGCCATATGAAAAATAGTAAATGACTTTTAAAAATTCTGAGAAAAATATATGTTCACTATGGGACTATATTATGCTAAATTCCAGAAAAGAAATATTTTTGGGACTGATTTGGTATTTTTCATAAAAATAGTCTAGTTATGAGTAAATGAATTAAATATATTATGTGAAGTAAGAAAATTAGAAAATATGATTTTATATCTTGAGAATCATATATGAGTTATATGCAGATTTTTGATGAGGGTTTTGATTATTGGTGATGAAATCTTATGAGTTTGACATTTTAGGATGATTAAATGCATTATTTAGTAAAGTGTAAACAATTAAAATAAATTGTTTATAAGCTTAAGAAATATTATTCTTTCAATATCATTATACTGAAATATTGGTATGAATTTTATTGTGGAATTTTTATTTTTTTATGTCGGAGTTACTATTCATGAGTTACTATTCACGAGTTACTATTCATGAGTTACTATTCACGACAAAATTAGTTTCTTTTTCTAACCAAATTATAGTTGATTTATGAATATTACTCTTGAGATTAAATCTAGATGTTTTGATTATATTGATTTTACTATTATATATAACATTTTTATAACTTGAAGTTAAAATTCTCTTTCACTGGAGTGTAAAGATGGGTAGATTATTGGTATGATCATGACTAGGGTTCTCTTTGGCCTGTAGTGCAAAGTTGAATTGTGACTGGTATGATCGTGACCATTGAATTTATAATTGAATATCTTAAGCTTAAGTGCAAAGGTGAATTGATCAACATGGTTATAATTATTGTTTATATAAATTCTGAAATGATTATATATTTCTTTGAGATATGAATATATTTGGCCTGTAGTGCAAATATGAATTGTTGATGAATATCTTTGGCCCGTAGTGCAAAGATGAACTGTTGTTGAATATCTTTGGCCTGTAGTTCAAAGATGGTCTGTTGATGAATATCTTTGGCCTGTAGTGCAAAGATGAACTGTTGTTGAATATCTTTGGCCGTAGTGCAAAGATGGATTTATTAGTATGATTATGAACAGGAACTGTGATTTGGTATAACCATGATCTTTGATGTTTCAGGTAAAGACATGTGATGAAAATATTCTTCGTCGTGGGTGCGAAGAAAAATTTAGAATCATAATTATGATTATGAGTTATTTATATGATTGTGGACCAGAACTGTTGATTGATGTTACAGGGATAAAACATTGTTGGTGAATTTTTAACATGGAGAAGATAATAAACTTTATAGTCTATTTGACTCTTCTAATGGATTGCTCGTTCCGCTGCAATTATGGTTGAAAAGTTTTATCATCTACCATATGTTCTAAATCTCTGATTTATTACTGATGAAGACTATTGATAATTCAATTATCTTTAGTCATGATATTTTTTACTGGGCTAGTTGTGCTCACCCTTCTGTTCACAATTCCTTTCAGGTAATAATAGTGTAGCTGGGTCGAGCGGGGGTAACAGGGGAATAGAACGGTGGTCATCATTTAGTAGTTATATTTGGTGAATCAAATAGGGTGATGCGAACCTAACGTTGGAAGGGTGTTTTGTCACTATCATACAAGATGTCTAATGACATACAACCTCGTGTCATCATAAGACAGGGTTGTGCTCATCCACTTGCTGAGTATCTTTACGAGCACTACCTATATAATCTTGGTGTTTGTTTGAAGTATAATTCTCAATTAGAGACAGTGGAGATAATGATAAGTCAAGAGAAGACTCACCATTGGGAAGAATATGATAGTAAACTTCTCGTTTTTTTGGGTCTATTGGGTCAACCAAGGATAATTCTGTGGCCATATGATATCTATCATAACCTAGACGCATGGCCTCCCATGTACGAAGATTTTCTTGAGCACTTTCCAAATATTCAAATTTCTAAAACAGTTTTTGACTATACCTTTATGTAAGGTGTCATTGTGAGGTGTTGTCCACGGTTGGGACATGAGTCACATTTGGTATATATTTGTATCCAAACTCACAGCATATGTGTTGTTGTATTTTGCACGACATTTGTTGTAATAAAGTTGTAGTTATTTTCTGTACCATGTATTTGGCGACTCAGAATAGGTTGGTTGGAATGGACCTATTTTGGGGACGTCACATTTGGTATCAGAGCTTAGGGATACGATCTCTGGCGGAGATCGGGAAATAGAACTAGGAGGGGAGAGATGAGTAAATCATTCGCTAGTGTGTCCTACCTAAGCTTATTTGTTGGTCAGTCATAGTATCAGAATATTATGTGATATGTTAATTTGTTAAATTTACCCTTGTTTTGAAGCTATATTTTAGAATGATATCTAAAATACAGGAGATGAGCAATGGAGAAATTATGATGACAGGAAAGATGGAATGAAAGCAATGTAGTCTCAACTCTTCGAAATACCAGGTACGTAAATTTCGAGGACGAAATTTCATAAGGAGGGGAGATTGTAAGACCCCGAATTTTATGAAATAAAAGTATTCAATTTTTCTATTTAGTAAATGGTTAAATTGATAACAAGTTAAAGTTAAGGGTGATATACGAAATTTTTTCAAAATAAGCAAGTGGTTATAAAATATTCATTTTGTCGGGGAATATTCGTTTGGTCGTGGAATATTCTTGCTGTCGGGGAATATTCGTACGACGGCGCAGCCTTGTGTGGGCCCCATAACCGAAAGCGATTGGATGAAGAAAACGACAAGTATAAGTTGTTTATAAATAACGGCGTAGTTGTTACCGTTAATACTGTTAGAATACCCGGTGGTTAAAATACAATAGCACACGGTATTGCACCAATTATTGATTCTTACGTAAGAAGGCACTACTGAATAATTGTCACAGTAATTACTGTTCAATATTTTATTTTATTGATTCAATAATTGCTGCGTTGATATTTTATATTATTGTTGTTTCAATAATTATTGCTGCACAGTATTTTTCATTATCAGATCAATAATTCATATTATTTGAATAATATTATTAGATAACATTGTTGGCAATGTCTAGAAAGTTCTGTCTAAGGAGAGGTTTGGTCATCTAATTGTGCGCTAGTAAGGAGAAATCCTTATTGGAAAGCCCCCTCTTTCCTGAGAACGGTCTGGTTGTCATAATTGTGACTCTGTAATATTATTTGTGAATAATTAATTATTAATTCATATGGTAAGGAAATATTTATTTTTTGTGGATAAGGAAATATTTATTTTTTGTGGATATAAATGAGGGATATATTTTTGTGGTTAAAAATGAAGGAATTAATGTTGAGGTGTTTTATCTGTATTTTTGTCGGAACGGAGGTATTGAAAATTAAATTAGGGTTTTTAAGATATTTTGCGAGGGTTATAATTTTTAATCCGACCGTTGGATCGTGGTAATTTTTGGATATGTTATACATATAAAAGTTGAGTATATGTCCACAAATTTTGAACCGTTAAAAATGAACGTATGATTTGTTATGAATTTTACGAGATGACTGGTTCAGAAATTGTTGAATTTTCGGAGTTAATCATTTTGGTAGAAAATTCTAGAATTGGTGGACCCCACTTGTGGTTGGTGAAGAAATGTGCTGAATTATATTTCAAATGTGGTGGGTGGGAATAGTAGCAGGTAAAGCCATCAGGTTGCAGGTCAAGCCTACTAAAATTTTCCTATAAATAAAGGGCTAAGTTAGAATTGAAAATCACACCAGAAACATAAGCTTTCTCTCTTTCTCTCTCTATATTATGAAGTATATTTTGTGAGTATTTCGATACTTTGAGAGTTGTTATTCAGTGCAAGTTTCCTTCGGCTTTGCATTCCAGTCAGAAATACTACACTTTTGAGGTAAGGGATTTTAAGGGTTGATATGATTTTCAGTTTCGTAATTTTTCTGAACTTCAAAAATTCTGAAAAAATTTGAAATGATATTTTGATGATTTTTATTGATTGTGTCCAAAAATGGTGATTTTTGGATGTGTAGATTAAGAGTTATGAATTTTACGGGAAAAGACTATTTTAAAAGTAACCGCTTATAACTCCTAGTGGTTAACTCTAAAATTGATGAAATTTTTATTGGAAGTATATCTATATAATATCAGTATACTCTGTGAATTTCAGAATTTTTAGATAGAAGTACAATTTTTGATAAATGTCTAAATATTCGGTTGTTTTGGCCATATAAAAAATAGTAAATGACTTTTAAAAATTCTAAGAAAAATATATGTTCACTATGGGACTATATTATGCTAAATTCCAAAAAAGAAATATTTTTGGGAATGATTTGGTATTTTTCATAAAAATAGTCTAGTTATGAGTAAATGAATTAAATATATTATGTGAAGTAAGAAAATTAGAAAATATGATTTTATAGCTTGAGAATCATATATGAGTTATATGCAGATTTTTGATGAGGGTTTTGGTTATTGGTGATGAAATCTTATGAGTTTGACATTTTAGGATGATTAAATGCATTATTTAGTAAAGTGTAAACAATTAAAATAAATTGTTTATAAGCTTAAGAAATATTATTCTTTCAATATCATTATACTGAAATATTGGTATGAATTTTATTGTGGAATTTCTATTTTTTTTATGTCGGAGTTATTATTCATGAGTTACTATTCACGAGTTACTATTCATGAGTTACTATTCACGAGTTACTATTCATGACAAAATTGGTTTCTTTTTATAACCAAATTATAGTTGATTTATGAATATTACTCTTGAGATTAAATCTAGATGTTTTGATTATATTGATTTTACTATTATATATAACATTTTTATAACTTGAAGTTAAAATTCTCTTTCACTGGAGTGTAAAGATGGGTAGATTATTGGTATGATCATGACTAGGGTTCTCTTTGGCCTGTAGTGCAAAGTTGAATTGTGACTGGTATGATCGTGACCATTAAATTTATAATTGAATATCTTAAGCTTAAGTGCAAAGGTGAATTGATCAACATGGTTATAATTATTGTTTATATAAATTCTGAAATGATTATATATTTCTTTGAGATATGAATATATTTGGCCTGTAGTGCAAATATGAATTGTTGATGAATATCTTTGGCCCGTAGTGCAAAGATGAACTGTTGTTGAATATCTTTGGCCTGTAGTTCAAAGATGGTCTGTTGATGAATATCTTTGGCCTGTAGTGCAAAGATGAACTGTTGTTGAATATCTTTGGCCGTAGTGCAAAGATGGATTTATTAGTATGATTATGAACAGGAACTGTGATTTGGTATAACCATGATCTTTGATGTTTCAGGTAAAGACATGTGATGAAAATATTCTTCGTCGTGGGTGCGAAGAAAAATTTAGAATCATAATTATGATTATGAGTTATTTATATGATTGTGGACCAGAACTGTTGATTGATGTTACAGGGATAAAACATTGTTGGTGAATTTTTAACATGGAGAAGATAATAGACTTTATATTCTATTTGACTCTTCAAATGGATTGCTCGTTCCGCTGCAACTATGGTTAAAAAGTTTTATCATCTACCATATGTTCTAAATCTCTGATTTATTACTGATGAAGACTATTGATAATTCAATTATCTTTAGTCATGGTATTCTTTACTGGGCTAGTTGTGCTCACCCTTCTGTTCACAATTCCTTTCAGGTAATAAGAGTGTAGCTGGGTCGAACGGGGGTAACAGGGGAATAGAACGGTGGTCATCATTTAGTAGTTATATTTGGTGAATCAAATAGGGTGAGGCGAACCTAACGTTGAAAGGGTGTTTTGTCACTATCATACAAGATGTCTAATGACATACAACCTCGTGTCATCATAAGACAGGGTTGTGCTCATCCACTTGCTGAGTATCTTTACGAGCACTACATATATAATCTTGGTGTTTGTTTGAAGTATAATTCTCAATTAGAGACAGTGGAGATAATGATAAGTCAAGAGAAGACTCACCATTGGGAAGAATATGATAGTAAACTTCTCGTTTTTTTTGGGTCTATTGGGTCAACCAAGGATAATTCTGTGGCTATATGATATCTATCATAACCTAGACGCATGGCCTCCCATGTACGAAGGTTTTCTTGAGCACTTCCCAAATATTCAAATTTCTAAAACAGTTTTTGACTATACCTTTATGTAAGGTGTCATTTTGAGGTGTTGTCCACGGTTGGGACATGAGTCACATTTGGTATATATTTGTATCCAAACTCACAGCATATGTGTTGTTGTATTTTGCACGACATTTGTTGTAATAAAGTTATAGTTATTTTCTGTACCATGTATTTGGCGACTCAGAATAGGTTGGATGGAATGGACCTATTTTGGGGACGTCACAGCAAAGATGGTTTGTTGATAAATATCTTTGGCCGTAGTGCGAAGATGGATTTATTAGCATGATTATGAACAGGAACTGTGATTTGGTATAACCATGATCTTTGATGTTTCAGGTAAAGACATGTGATGAAAATATTCTTCGTCCTAGGTGCGAAGAAAAATTTAGAATCACAATTATGATTATGAGTTATTCATATGATTGTGGAAAGGAACTGTTGATTGATGTTACAGGGATAAAATATTGTTGGTGGATTTTTAACAAGAAGGAGATAATAGACTTTATGGTCTATTTGACTCTTCTAATGGATTGCTCGTTCCGCTGCAACTATGGTTGAAATTTTTATCATCTACTATATGTTCTAAATCTCTGATTTAATTCTGTTGAAGGCTATTGATAACTTATTTATCTTTAGTCATGATATTCTTTACTGGGCTAGTTGTGCTCACCCTTCTGTTTCACAATTCCTTTCAGGTAATAAGAGTGTAGCTGGGTTGAGCGGGGGTAACAGGGGAATAGAACGGTGGTCATCATTTAGTAGTTATATTTGGTGAATCATCTAGGGTAAGGCGAACCCAACGTTGGAAGGGTGTTTTGGCACTATCTTATAAGATGGCTAATGACATACAACCTCGTGTCATCATAAGACAGGATTGCGCTCATCCACTTGCTGAGTATATTTACGAGCACTACCTATATAATCTTGGTGTTTGTTTGAAGTATAATTCACGATTAAAGACAGTGGAGATAATGATATGTCAAGAGAATATGATAGTAATCTTCTTATTTTTCTTTGGGGTCTATTGGGTCAACCAAGGATAATTCTGTGGCCATATGATATCTATCATAACCTAGATGCATGGCCTCCCATGTACGAAGGTTTTCTTGAGCACTTCTCAAAGATTCTAATTTCTAAAACAGTCTTTGACTATACCTTTATGTAAGGTATCATTGTGAGGTGCTGTCCACGATTGGGACATGAGTCACATTTGATATATATTTGTATCCAAACTCACAGCATATGTGTTGTTGTATTTTGCACGACAATTGTTGTAATAAAGTTGTAGTTATTTTCTGTACCATGTATTTGGCGACTCAGAATAGGTTGGATGGAATGGATCTGTTTTGGGGTTGTCACACCAGAGGCGGCAAGGAATTTAATTGCAAACATGGCAGCAAACTCGCAATAATATGGCACTAGAACAAATCATGCACCAGTAAGGGTAAGCGAGGTAAGCACTTGTGATTATGGTCAACAAATTTCTGAATTAACTGCTATGGTTAGACAATTAGCTACAGGTCAACTGCCAATTGCAAAGGTTTGTGAAATATGTCTACAACCAAATCACAATACAGATGAATGCCCAACATTACAAGATGACGAGGCTGTGCAACAAGCTAATGCAATGGGAAATTATCACCCACCACCTCAGAAAAAGTATGATCCGTACTCAAACACATATAACCCAGGATGGAGGGATCATCCAAATCTGAGTTATGGGAGCAAGCAAGCGGCACCACCTGCATTTCCACCTAGGCAGCAGGGCTTCCAACCTGCCCAACCTCAATATCAACCGAAGCAAGCAGTCCCTACACCTACTGGAACATCATTGGAGGATATGGTCAAAGCATTCATGAGAAAGACACAACAGTTCATGAATCAGACACAACAGTTTCAGCAAGAGACAAAAACTTTGGTTCAAGATTTGAGGAACCAAGTAGGACAACTGGCTACAACTGTGGGGATATTGGAATCCAGAGGCTCAAGAAAATTACCATCTCAAACAGTAGTCAACCCAAGGGAGAATGCAAGTGCCATAACTTTGCAGAATGAAACACAGTTAGATACACCACCGACCCCCATAGAGCTTGAGGAGGAAACAACTAAAGAGGAAACAAAAAAATCTAAGGTTCAACCTAAACCTCCTAATCAGCTTAAGAACATTCCTCTTCCCTTTCCTCCTAGAAATTCTAAAACCTCAAAGAAAGATGAAAATGAAAAAGAAATTTTGGAAACTTTTAAAAAAGTAGAAGTGAACATCCCTCTTCTTGATGCAATTAAACAAGTGCCACGGTATGCTAAATTTTTAAAAGAATTATGCACTAATAAAAGAAAATTACAAAATGATGAAAGAGTCACAATTAGAGAAAATGTATCTGCTGTTCTTCAAAGAAAAATGCCTCCTAAATGTAAAGATCCAGGAATGTTCACAATCCCGTGCAAAATAGGAAACACCAGATTTAAAAAAGCCATGCTAGATTTAGGAGCTTCAATTAATGTTATGCCTTTATCTGTTTATGCTTCCTTAAATCTAGGCCCTTTGAAAAATACTGGTGTGATTATCCAATTGGCAGATCGTACTAACACCTACCCCCGAGGGGTAATTGAAGATGTCTTAGTGCAGGTGAACGAACTAATCTTTCCTGTAAATTTTTACATTGTGGATATGGAAGATGATACATCACCAAACCCTTCCCACATCTTGTTAGGAAGACCCTTCCTGAAAACAGCAAGAACCATGATTGATGTGCATAATGGGACCTTGACTATGGAGTTTGATGGCGAGAAAATCCAGTTTAACATCTATGATGCCATGAGGTACCCTAGTGATATAGGACAGGTTTTTGCTATCGATGTGAGAGACTCCTTGGTGCATAGAGCTTTTGAACAACTACATAGGGACAATTTGAAAATTACAATCACCAACAGTTTGGACATGGATAGGGAAAAAGAGATTGCACAAACCCAGGAATTGAAAGAGAATGTAGCTGCATTACATTCATTGCCAAAATTCTCAAATAAGTCAATGGTATATTCTATTCAATTTCCTGTTTCTCATCAAAAGTTATTACCTTTTGTTGTACAAACCCCAACTCTAGAATTGAAATAATTACCTGCTCATTTGAAATATGCATATTTAGGGACTAATTACACTTTGCCTGTAATAATTGCTAGTAATCTAACCAAGGTGCAGGAAGAAAAATTGCCGAGAGTCCTAAGGGACCATGTTACAGTTTTTGGATGGACAATAGCGGATATCAAGGGTATTAGTCCCGCCATATGCATGCATCAGATATTGTTAGAGGATGGAGCTAAACCTACAAGAGATGCGCAAAGGAGATTGAATCCACCAATGATGGAGGTGGTGAAAAAAAAAGTTCTCAAACTGCTTGATGCCGGTATCATCAATCTCATCTCCTGTAGTCAATGTGTGACGCCCCCAAAATAGGTATACAACACCCATTCTGAGTCGCCAAATACATGGTACAAAAAAAATAAACTACAACTTCAATAATACAATTGTCGTACAAAATACGACAACACATACTGTGCGTTTTAATATAAATATTGTCTTCTAGACAATATCCACACTCAAGTAAGTCCTCATTACAATTATTCAAACATTATTTTACAAAAATAGTGAGGACAGCTAAAACATCTTTCTAGAACCATCACCCCATACCCCGACTAGATCCTGCTATGTTCTCACCTCCTTAGAAGAACCGGTATCTAGTAAGGTATAAATTTCGCAAGAATAAATAATTAACTAACCCGTTATACCTTCGTTCGGGTTCCTCGCGTTTTGGGCAGTCACGACAAACGCTCTTCCAGAAACTGCCGACTTTATTTTGTCCGTATCCGCCTTTGGTGTCACCGTCCCAGCTGGACTTGGTTTCACTATAGTATAATCTCGAGCGATATGTCCTTCCTTTCCATAATTATAACATACCTTGAACTGTTATGGACAGTTTGGACTTATATGTCCCTCCTCTCCGCATCTGTAACATCTAACTGGCGGTCGTTCTCCTCCCCTAGAATTTGTTCCTGGTGCTGGTGCTACTGTCGACGTCTTCCTGTCATCATTAAATCTTCTCTTCTTGAAATTTTCACTTGACTCACCTCTCCTATTATCATGGCCACGATGACCACCCGAGTGGTTACTACTTTTGTCTGTATTTTTCCCTCCTCGCTGGTTCTCATCGCTCCGATGACTGCTGTCACCAGTATGACCCTGGTTGTGGTCCCTCGGTTGCACATACTCATTATCTCGCTCTAATAATTGAGCCCTGTTTACAACATCTGAATATAAAGAAAATTTATGAGAGATATGATATTGCCGAATCTCGGGTTTTAAACCTCTCAGAAACATCCTTGTCATTCGTTCCTCATTCTCGACCAAATGAGGTGCAAACCTGGATAACTCTGCAAACTTCACTTTGTACTGGGACACCGTCATGTTATTTTGTTCCAGTCTAATAAACTCTACCTCCTTCATATGACGAATACTTTCAGGAAAGTACTTGGCATTAAACAGTTTCTGAAATGTTTCCCAGGACATGTTGAGTGCGTCAGGCTAGGTACGCTTCACAGACTCCCACCAGTAGTCTGCCTCACCGCGGAACATAAAGGTGGCGAATGGAACCTTCTGTTCCTCCGTGCATCCCAAGACATCGAATATCTTGGTAATTTGCTTGACCCATGTTTCCGCCATGATCGGATCCGGCTTTCCCTTAAATTCTGGTGGTCCCAATTCTTTGAACTGTTTGGCTGTGACAAACCGCGCGTTGTTATCATTTCCACCAGTATTATGCACACGAGTCTCCCTCGTCTGATTTTGCATGAACTGCAAAAAGCTCCTAAACATTCCATTATTCATCATTTGCTCGGTAACGTTGTTTACAGGAGGAATATTGCCTTCCTGTTACACGTTCCTCTGGGTGGTGATCAAAGGTATCTCCACAGTCTCATTCACTCCATTGTTAACGTTCTCTGTTGTCATTCTCAAATATACTGCCACAAAACAAGGGTTAATTGACATGTCACATATTATCCCTATATCTGACCGACCAAATAATTACCAAATAAACTTATTCAGGTCATACTAGCGAAGGAATTCCCCGTCTCTCCCCTCCTAGTTCTTGTCTCACATCTCAGCCAGGGATCATATCCCTAAGCTCTGATACCAACTGTGACGCCCCCAAAATAGGTATACAACACCCATTCTGAGTCGCTAAATACATGGTACAAAAAAAACATACTACAACTTCAATAATACAATTGTCGTGCAAAATACGACAACACATACTGTGAGTTTAAATACAAATATTGTCTTCTAGACAATATCCACACTCAAGTAAGTCCTCATTACAATTATTCAAACACTATTTTACAAAAATAGTGAGGACAACTAAAACATCTTTCTAGAATCATCACTCTATACCCCAACTAGATCCTGCTATGTTCTCACTTCCTGAGAAGAAAAATGGAACAAAAAGGAAAAGGGTGAGCTCAACTAGCCCAGTAAAGAATATTATGACTAAGATAATATACAACAAATTATCATTAGTATTCAACAGGGAAAAATCTGATAGAATATAATCGACAACAAGTTTTAGATCAACAACTGCAGCGAAAACAGCAAACCATTAGAAGAGTCAAGTAGAGAATGAATTCTACTGCCTTCTAAGATTTAAAAGTCCATCATCAATATTTTATCCCTATAACATCAATTAATAATCATCTTTAACTAAATATTCATCTTTGCACTACAGGCCAAAGATATTCATTTGTATCACCAGTCGGTCATGTTCATCTCAACACCTGTTCATTTTTGCACTACAGGCCAAAGATATTCATCAGGTAATCATACATCTTTGCACTACAGGCCAAAGATATTCAGTAATATCATCATTTAGGACTGAGAATGATGAAAAATATCTTAAAGAAAACGAATCCAATGAGACAGGAGGACAAATAGTAGGGATTCGTATAACAGTTTATCCAAAATCAATAATACTTCATAATAATCAATTGTGAAGCAGAATTCAAAAATAAAGATCAAAACATGGATACAATCAAAGATAGTAACCATAATAGATATCTTGGACAAAAAGGGTAAAATTTTATTTTTCGGTGAATAGTGCCGTAGTCGTGAATAGTGCCGTATACGTGAATAGTACCGTATACGTGAATAGTAACCCAGACAAAAAGTTTCAAATTTGATAAAAAAAACTCATATCAATATTTTAACATAATGATATTGAAGAAAATAATATCATTTAAGAAGAAAATAATATCCCTTACCTCAAAATAACCGTACTTCTGACTGAATATCGGATATGAGGCTGAATGAAACTTGTGCTGAATAGCAACTTTCAAAGTATATAAATACTCACCAAATACACTCAATAATCTAGAGAGAGAAAGAGAGAAAACTTATGAATTCTGGTGTGATTTTCAATTCTAACTTAGCCATCTATTTATAAGAAAATGTTAGAACGCCGAAGCAGACTTAACCTGCAACCTGATGGCTTTACCTGCTACTATTCCCACCCACCACATTTGAATAAAAATCTCAGCACATTTCTTCACCAACCAAGAGTGGGGCCCACCAATTCTAGAATTTTCCACCAAAATGACAAATTCCGTAACTTCTACAATGTCTGAACCAGTTATCTCGTAAAATTCATAACAAATCATACGTTCATATTTAACGGTTCAAAATTTGTGGACATATACTCAACTTATATATGTATAACATATCCAAAAATTATCACGATCCAACGGTCGGATTAAAAATTATAACCCCCGCAAAATATCTCAAAAATCCTGATTTAATTTTCAATACCTCCGTTCCGATAAAAATACAGATAAAACACCTCAACATTAACTCCTTCATTTTTAACCACAAAAATATATCCCTCATTTATATCCACATAAAATAAATATTTCCTTATCATATGAATCAATAATTAATTATTCACAAATAATATTACAAAATCACATTTATGACAACCAGACCGTTCCCAGGAAAGAGGGGGCTTTCCAATAAAGATTTTTCCTTACTAGCGCGCAATTAGATGACCAAACCTCTCCTTAGACAGAACTTTCTAGATATTGCCAATAATGCTATCTAATAATATTCTTTAAATAATATGAATTATTGATCTGATAATGGAAAATACTGTGCAGTAACAATTATTGAAACAACAATAATATAAAATATCAATGCAACAATTATTGAATCAATAAAATATTGAACAGTAACTACTGTAACAATTATTGAGTAGTGCCTTCCTTCGTAAGAATCAATAATTCTAAAATACTGTGCAATCTGTGTGCTACTGTGCAACCACGCGTATTACTGTATTTTAACCACCAGATATTCCAACAGTGTTAACGGTAACAACTACGCCGTTATTTATAAAAACTTAATTTTTGTCGTTATCTTCATCCAATTGTTTTCCGTTATGGGGCCCACAAATAGCTGCGCCATCGTACGAATATTCCCCGACAGCAAGAATATTTCACGACCAAACGAATATTCACCGACCAAAAATGAATATTTTATAACCACTTGCTTATTTAAAATATTTACGCATTTTACCCATAACTAACCACATTAATCAAATCAACCCTTTCTATTTCAAAATATTAAATAGAGAAAATTTAATTTCATTTATTAATAAGTTGGGGTCTTACACAATGGGTGAGTCCAGTGCAGGTAGTCCCAAAGAAATCCGGAATCACCGTTGTCAAGAACGATGATAATGAGTTGGTGCCCACACGAATGCAAACAGGGTGGAGAGTGTGTATAGATTATAGAAAATTGAATGCTGTAACAAGAAAAGATCACTTTCCTCTTCCTTTTATTGATCAAATGTTGGAAAGATTATATGAGCACACTTATTATTGTTTTCTAGATGGTTTTTCAGGATATAACCAGATTGTGATTGCACCCGAGGACCAAGAGAATACCACATTCATACGTCCCTTTGGTACTTTTGCCTATCGATGGATGTCTTTTGGACTGTATAATGCCCTAGGTACTTTTCAACGATGCATGGTAAGCATTTTTTCAGATTTTTTATAAGAATGCATCGAGGATTTTATGGATGATTTCACAATTCATGGTGATTCTTTGGATGCATGCTTAGATAATTTAAATCGTGTCCTAGATAGATGCATGGAAACTAATCTTGTTTTAAATTGGGAAAAATGTCATTTCATGGTAGAACATGGAATAGTACTTGGTCATGTTGTGTCATCTAAAGGTCTTGAAGTTGATAAAGCTAAGATAGATGTTATATCTGCTTTGCCTTACCCCATCAGCGTGCGGGAGATTTGCTCTTTTCTTGGTCATGCAGGATTCTATCGAAGATTTATCAAGGACTTCTCGAAGATGGCATTACCCTTATGTAAGTTGCTGCAAAAAGATGTGGACTTTTAGTTTGATGATGAATGCAAGAAGGCTTTTAACACTTTTAAAGAAATTATTAACTTCTGCTCCTGTCATTCAACCGCCAAATTGGAAGTTGCCATTTGAGATCATGTGTGACGCGAGCAACTATGCAGTGGGGGGTGTTTTGGGACAAAGGATTGACAAAGCCGTTCATGCCATCTACTATGCTTCTAGGACTTTGAATGAGGCTCAGATAAACTATTCCACAACTGAAAAATAACTTTTATCTGTGGTTTTTGCTTTAGATAAATTTCGATCATATTTGCTTGGTACTAAAGTTATAGTTTATTCTGACCATGCTGCTCTCAGGTATTTGCTCACCAAGAAAGATTCTAAACCAAGGATTATTCGATGGATTCTGCTACTACAAGAATTCAATGTAGAGATAAAGGATAAGAAAGGTGCGAACAACTTAGTAGCGGATCACTTGAGTAGGTTATTGAGAGACGAAGAGGAGCTACCGTTACATGATTCTTTCCCGGATGAACAGTTACTTTCCATCCATGCTGAGATTACCTGGTATGCAGATATAGTGAATTATTTGGTAGGTGCATATTTTCCTAAAGAATTTTCCAAATCCCAAAATGAAAAGTTGAAAAGTGATGCTAGACACTATGTTTGGGATGATCCATACTTATGGAAATTTTGTGCTAACCAGATAGTTAGACGGTGTGTGCCTAACCGTGAATTTCAATCTATTCCTTCCTTTTGTCATTCTCATGCTTGTGGAGGACATTTTGGTCGAAAAAGAACTGCTAATAAAGTTTTGGAAAGTGGTTTTTATTGGCCATCGCTTTTTAAAGATTCCTATCTGTTTTGTAAAACATGTGTTAATTGCCAAAGGACGGGGAATATTTCTCAACGAAATCAAATGCCCCAAACTCCTATATTTGTTGTTGAAATTTTTGATGTTTAGGGTATAGATTTTATGGGACCTTTTTCTTCATCCTTTGGGAATTTATATATTCTTTTGGCTGTTGATTATGTCTCAAAATGGGTGGAGGCTAAAGCCACTAGGTCTGACAATTCTAAAATTGTTTTAAATTTTGTTAGGACTAACATATTTGTCAGGTTTGGAACACCACGAGCCATCAATAGTGATCGCGGAACCCACTTTTGCAACAGGGTGTTAGCGGCTTTATTCAAGAAATATAATGTTCTGCACAAGGTTTCTACATCCTACCATCTGCAGAGTAATGGTCAAGCTGAGGTGTCTAACCGAGAGATCAAATCCATTTTGGAGAAGGTAGTCAACCCGAGCAGAAAGTATTGGAGTATGAGATTAGATGATGCATTTTGGGCCTATAGAACGGCGTACAAAACAATTATTGGGATGTCACCATACAAGATTGTGTTTGGAAAACCATGCCACTTACCTGTTGAATTGGAGCATAAGACTTTTTGGGCAATCAAGCAGTGCAACATGAGTTTGGAGGCAGCTGGAGTACACAGGAAATTGTAGTTACAAGAGTTAGAAAAATTGAGGAATGAAGCCTATGAAAGTTCAAAGATTTACAAGGAAAAGACCAAAGCTTTTCATGATAAGCAGATTGTGCGAAAAACCTTTATTGTGGGACAAAAAGTTTTGCTATATCATTCTCGGTTTAAGTTATTTCTAGGTAAATTGAGATCTAGATGGGTTTGTCCTTTTGTTATCACTAATGTGTTTCCTCATGGTGCAGTTAAGATTCAAAGCCCTAGTACAAACAAGATCCTTAAGGTGAATGGACATAGATTAAAGCCTTTTTATGAGGGGCATCAAGTGGAAAATATTGAGATGGTGGAGCTAGAAGATCCGATCTATGAAAGCTGAGAAGAGAGGCATGACATCGAGCCAAAGACGTTAAACACGGGCAGCTGTTTGGGAGGCAACCCAAGATCTCAGATTTGATTTTTCTATCCCTTTACTTTTTAGTTTTTTTTATTGCATGTTTGCTAGTAGTATTTTCTTCTTTGCATGATTTTCTTACATTGGGGATAATGTAAGGTTTGAGTGTGGGGGGGGGGGGAGATTTAGGTTTTATTTTATGTAGGAATAATAATCCAATTTTAAAAAAATTGAAAAAAATAATTCTGAAAACTTGGGTTCCATGATTCTATTTGCCTATTTGTTCGAAGGTTAAAGTCAAAGATTAAAAATTAATACTAAATTTTAGAATCTATTTAATGCTTAATTAGTTAGTGAATGATGAAGACTAAGTCATGATCCATAGTAATTGATTTAAATTAAATTTGTGATACATGAGTACTTGAATATGAGAAACATGTTTATTTGGCTAAGTTATTTGTGGAGTTGTCTATGTGCATTGATTTCATGACTTAGAACTGTTTAACTTGCTTATGTTGTTGCAGAACCATGTGAAAAAATGATGAATGAAAAAAAGAAAAAAAAGAAGGAAGAAATGAAAAATGAAAATCTGCTTCAATGTCCATTGTGTGAAATAATTGGGTATCCAAGCCTCGTGAAGCATCGATATTCATGCTGAAAACTGTGATGGATAAAAGCAGCTTGACTAGTCGACTTTTGTGGCCTTTGTTACTGGAATAAGTAAGCCTTAGGTGTGTCTCTACACCTAGCGCCCTAAGATCATCTGGTTTGGGAGTCGTTGGTGGAAAGTTCGCTAATGGGTAACTCTGAAAAGCCTAAGAAAAGGAGACATTGCACATGTCAAGAAAAGAAAAAAAATATACGAAAAAAAAGAAGAAGCATAAAAATACATTCATCTGTGCTAAAAAGAAGGTTCTATGAAAAAAATTAAAAAGCAAGGAAAATTTGTTCTTGGTTGTGAGTCAGTGTGCACGGTTTTTGCTCCATGGTAACTAAGTTGAATAAGTATGATGATTTTGGGAAAGTTACTTATGTGGCTACAATTTGATTTAATGAAAATTCATTGGTGAAATGGTAAGGTTGGTAATTGTGAGTTGATTAATAAAGCGTTAATTAGATTTCTGCAAATTTAGTGTTGATAGTCATGATTTATATCTTGAAATCTTTTGACACTATGGTTGAATAGAATTTTTCTGGAAATCAAATTTTTGGTTCACACGAGGACGTGTAAAAAGATAAGTGTGGGGGAATTTGATGGGTATGAAATATGTTATATTTTTATTCCTTAATATTTAATTTTTTATATTTATTTTGTGCCTACATATACTCATTATTTTTATATTTTTATTTTAGGTACAATTGAAGGGTTCCATAATTTTGGAAATAATTTGAAGACATATCAAACATTTTTGGACCAAGGAATCAACATCTTAGTATTACAAATTCGTGGGCCTGTTGAAAATTCATCCATACAAATCAAAGCAAATCACGTGGGTTTAAAATTGTGACATGCAAAAGGAAGCTACTCAATTGGGCTAAACAAATCAAACTTGCAATCCTTGAACTTATTTCACGTGGGCAACATGAATGGGATGGATAGGTATTATATGGATTTATATGATATATCATGTGGGCCACATAATTTTAGTCTTATTCAGCCATCCTAATTCCTATGCAATTGTTATCAACTGAATTACATTTATCTCCAAAGTCAACACGGAATTAGCTTGGTTTTACACGGAAATTGAAGAATTCGAGCGCAACGAGGATTTTGATCACGACAAATTTTGGAATTTAATTCCAATTTCAAATCTGAATTTTGGATTCTAGAAGATTAATTTTTACAATTCTATTGTAATTAGGATTTCTTTTAGAATAAGATTTATTTTCAAATTGAATTCTATTTCTTTATGAAAATTAGTATATTTTGTAATTCCTTTAGGATTTGGATTTCTACTTCCTATAGGATTTAAGACTTTGTCTAGCACTATAAATAGAGGATGAGAGTCATGGTTTTATTCATTCAATTATCAACTATCATCTATTAGAGTACAGACTCAAGAGCATGTCAGGCTAGTTCTTTTTATTCAGTTCTAAAGGGAGGTGAATCCTTGTTACAAGTAATTAATTAATTGAGTATTATTATTTATTCCTTCTTGTGTAAAATTTCTTCTGATAATCTGTTTTCATTGATTGCATGCTAATTGATCTAATTAATTTGATATGGCCAATTGAATTAGTTTGATCATTATCATATGCTAGATCAATACAAAGTCGCATACTTCCATCTTTCTTCTTCACGAATAGCACAGGAGCACCCCAAGGAGAAGTACTAGGACGAATAAAGCCAATGTCTAACAATTCTTGCAGTTGGATCTTTAACTCCTGAAGTTCAATAGGAGCCATTCGATATGGGGCTTGGGAAATGGGTTTTCTACCGGGTTCAAGGTCGATACAAAATTCAATTTCACGCTCTAGGGGTAGGCCTGGAAGTTATTCAGGGAATACGTCAGGAAATTTATTAACAATAGAAATATCATTCAAAACTGACGTATTTTTGTTTAGATCCGTAACATGAGCTAAGAAAGATTAACATCCGTTTTTCAATAAACGAATAGCTTTATGGCTTGAGATGACAGTGATTGATTTTAATGGTTTGGTTGCTTGAATTCACATAATCGGTTGGTTAGGAATATGAAAGCTAACAACCTTACGAAAACAATCAATTTTTGCATGATGAGTAGTTAACCAATCAATCCCTAGAATTACGCCAAATGCAAGTATTTTCAATGAAATAAGATCGACAGGTAATGTGAGGGTACTGATTTGAACCAAACAAGACTTATAAACAGTGGATGTAATGAAGGTTTCTCCCAACGGAATTTCAACAGATAAGTCAAAGTCTAATTTCTCCGGAGTCAAATTTAAACGTTGAGCGCAAGTAGGAGAAATAAAAGAATGGGTAGAACAGGTATCAAAAAAGGTATATACTTCGCTGGAGTTTATGATAAGCTTACTCGTAATGACCTCGTTCGGGTTCCTTGCTTTCTGGGAGGTCACGACAAACGCTCTCCCTTGAACTACCGGTTTTGTCTTGTTTGGGACGGCCTTTGATGCCTCCATCCCAGTTGGACTTGACTTTGGTGCACGACAAAATTGGGCTAGGTGACCTTCTCTTCCACAATTGTAACATGCTTTGGATGGCATCGAGCAGTTTGGACTGATGTGTCCCTCTCCTCCACATTTGAAGCATATGATAGGTGGTCGTTCTCCTTCCTTAACGACGGGTGTTGATGCTGACGTCTTTCCATCATTGTTGAATCTCCTCTTCTTGAAATGTCCATTCTTATTGTTTTGGCCATGATTACCACTGAAGTGGTTACCATTTCTGGCATGTTAATTCGCTCCACGCTTATTGTCACTGCTTCGATGACTGTTATCACTGGTATTATCATTTTGTCGGCTGCTCTCTTTTGGTTGGGTTGACTCATTATCGCATTCCAATAACTGAGCCCTATTAACAACATCTGAATACAACACACAGTTTATAAGAGAAAAGATATTGACGTATCTCCGGATTCAAATCTCTTAAAAATATCCGCATCATTCTCTCCTCATTATCAACTAAGTGGGACACAAACCGGGACAACTCAGCAAACTTAGCTTCGTACTGCGACACGGTTATGTTGTTTTGCTCCAGCTTGATGAACTCTACCTCTTTCATGTGATGAATACTTTCGGGAAAGTACTTGTCGTTGAACAGTTCTTAAAACTTCTCACAAGACATCTTCAGTACGGCAGGTTGAGTAAGCTTTATAGATTTCCACCAGTAATCTGCCTCTGCCCGCAACATGAAGGTGGTAAAGGGAACCTTTTGCTCCTCAGAGAATCCCAAGACATCAAATCTCTTGTTGATTTGCTTTATCCACGTCTCCGCCTTAAGTGATTTTGGCTCTCCAAAAAACTCCGGTGGTCCCAGCTCCTTGAACTGTTTGGCAGTGACCGTCCGAGAGTTGCCGGTATTTCCACCTGCATTTTGGACAGGAGCCGCTCTCGCCTGATGTTGCATAAATTGCATAAAACCTGTGAACATTCCATCATTCATCATTTAGTCAGTGTTGTTGTTTGCATTCAGATTGTCGCCTTCCTGATGCACATTATCCTGATTATTGATCTGTGGAGACTCAATGGTCTCCTGTGCTCCATTGCTATTCCCAATATTCTCGGATGTCATTTTCAAATACTGCCACCAAACAAAAGTTAATTAACATATCACATATTATCCCTATACTCTGACCGACCAATTAAATGCCAAATAAACTTAGGTAGGTCATACTAGCAAAAAAATTCTCAATCGCTCCCCTCCTAGTTCTTGTCTCACATCTTAGCTAGTGATCATATCCCTAAGCTTTGATACCAATTGTGACGCCCCCAAAATAGGTATACATCACCTATTCTGAGTCGTCAAATACATGGTATAAAATACAAATAAAACTTAATTATACAACTGTCGTGTAAAATACGACAAAACATAAGATGTGAGTTTTAATACAACATTTTCTTCTAAACAGTATTCAAACTCAAAATAAGTCCTCAATACATTTATTTTTACACTATTTCATAGAATAGTGAGGACTACTAATGCTATCATCTAAACCGTCACTCCGTTCCCCGACTTGTCCCCGCTACATTCTCATTTCCTGAAGAGAATAATGAAAGCAAAAGGGTGAGCTCAACTAGCCCAATAAGAGATATTATGACTAAGATAATGTAGAATAATTTATCATTAGTCTTCAACAGTGTTAAACTGATAAAATATAACAAATATCAAGTTTAACTGCAGCGGAACAAGCTATCCATTAAAAGACTCAAGAGAGAATAAAATCTACTATCTTTTATGATTTAAAAAGGTTTTTCATCACTTTTATCGCTTAGACTCAGCTTAATAAATAATTTATATCATCCCTGCACTACGGCCAAGGATATTCATTAGTATCACGACCACAAATTATCCATGCACTATGGGCCAAGGATATTCGTGTATTCATCAATGGTCATGATCATGCCAACAACTGTCCATCAATGCACTACGGGCCAATGAGAACTTTTACCATATCATTTGTAACATTACGGTCATGATTACACCGAATAATCCCTGATCATAATCATACCAAGTCCATCTATGCACTACATGCCACAAATGACTTTCAACAAAATATAAACATGATGATGATGACAATGATATAAATATTCAATAAAATAAGTTCAAGAATTAATTTATCCAGGAACCGACAACGTCCAAATTGTCAACATGATACTGCTTTGTAGAGTAAAATTCAAGAATGCTCAGAAGAATATTTCCATGAAAAGATACTGGATGAAGCGCAAATATCAAAGATATTCAACTAATTTTATGGAGTATAAAAGCCAAAACTTTAACCAACTGCGTATAATAAAAAATAGAATAACAAAAAAATTCACCAAGCATGCAATAGACCGCACAAACAGGTTATTCCAACAGAAAAATAAATAATGGAACCAGGTCATGCGTAAACGCACAGACAGGATATTCCAACAGAATAATAAATAATGAAACTAGGTCATGCGTAAACGCACAGACAGGATATTCCAACAGAATGATAAATAATAGAATAACAACAGAATTTCACCATGTATGCGGTGCTTCGCATAGACAGGTTATTCCAACATAATAATAAAGAATGGAATAACAACTCTTACGAGTATTGGAAACAAAATAATTCTCTTCATGATTATGAAAGAATAATACCCCTTACCGTAAAAGAAGAGTATTCCGACTGGTAGGACGGGGATATTCTTGAAGAAAACTTATACTATTTTTTCTACGCAAAAAACTTCTGAAAACTCTAAAGAAATACGCTCAAGATTATAGAAGAGAATTCTTTGAATTTCTGGTGTGATTTCAATTCTAACTAAGCATCCTATTTATAGGAGAATGGACATGATACTATGTTGCACTATGCAATAAAATATAATATATTCTATTTATAATCAAATAAAATAAAACTTTATAAAAAGTATTCTGTTTTATATAAAAAATTTTACTATACAAACATTATGCAGGCACTATACAAATACTATGCATAATAAAATATAATATATTCTATTTAAAATCTAATAAAATAAATAACTTTATAAAAGTATTCTGTTTTATATAAAAAGATTTTACTATGCAAAATACTATGCAGCAATTACTGTAACAATAATTGAACAAAACTGAGTGACTTCTCACGTAAGCATCAATAATCAATACCGTGTGCTACTATGCAACCACGCGTATTACTGTACTTTTAACACCGGGTGTTTTAACAGTTAACGGTAAAAATTCTGCCGTTATTTTTATAAAGTATTTTTGTCGTTTTCTCAATCCGACAATAATTCTGTTGTGGGGTCCACCAATGATTGTGTCGTCGTACGAATATTCCTTATAAAAATAAATATTCCCCGACCAATCGAATATTATACAACAACTTACGTACTTTGCAAAATTTATAAATATTACTCAGAACTATAACATTATATCAAATTCATTCCATAATATTTAAAAATGATATTTATAGAAAAATCATCTTTATTAAAAAATTGGGATCTTACAACTATATTTTAACCACCGGATATTCTAACAGTTAATGGTAAAATTTTCGCCATTATTTTATAAAAAGATATTTTTGTCGTTTTCTCAATTCAATAATAATTCCGTTGTGGGGTCCACCAATGATTGTGCCGTCGTACGAATATTTCCTGTTAAAACGAATATTTTCCGACTAATCGAATATTATATAACAACTTGCGTACTTTACAAAATTTATAAATATTACCCACAACTATAACATTATATCAAATTCACTCTATTATATTCAAAAATAATATTTATAGAAAATTCATCTTTATTCATAAAAGTTGGGGTCTTACATTTGATAAGGTGTAAATTATTTGTAAAAACTAATTTGTCTTAATTCCATTATGATTAATAAAAGATTACTAGTTGCTTTATAAGCATAAGAGGTGTAATCTTATTTAATTATGTGAAACAAAAGAATAGAAGTCCAATATATTTTGAATTTGACAACTAGTTAATTGTAAGACCCCAGTTTTTTATAAATAAAGATTTAATTTCTGAAATTATTATTTTGAATAATAAGGTGTTGATTTGATATAATGCTTTAGTTATGAGTGAAATCTGTAATTTTTGCAAAGTAAGCAAGTGGTTATAAAATATTCGTTTGGTCAGGAGAATATTCTTTTTGTAGGGGAATATCAGTACGACGACATAATTATTCGTGGACCACATGACAAAATAACTGTCGGATATAGAAAGCGACAGAAATAACATTTTTATAAAAATAACGACAAAACTCTTACCATTAACTGTTGAAATACCCGGTGATAAAAGTACAGTAATACGCGTGGTTGCACAGTAGCACACGGTATTGTATAATATTTTAGATTATTGATTTTTACGTAAGAAGTCATTCAGTTTCATTCAATAATTGCAATAGTAATTGTTGCACAGTATCTCATATAATTTATTCAATTATTGTCACAATATACAATAATTTATATTAATTGACATGACACAATTATTCATATTATTAGTTAGTATTATTGACAATGTCTAGAAAATTCTGTCGAGAAAAGGGTTTAGGTTATATAATTGCGCGCCAATAAGGATAAATCCTTATCGGAAAGCCTCCTCTTTTCTGGGAATGATCTAGTTGTTAATATTGTGAGCTTATAATATTATTTATGAATAATTATTATGTGGTGGATATTGGTTCAATTTTGATATAAATGATGGAATTTGTTAAAAGTTTGGCAATTATTTTCTCCGATAAAATATTCATTCAAATATATTATTATAATATTACATTATAAAAATGTGATAATATAATAATATGTTTTTTTATAATTTAAGTGGTAATATTATTATTATAATATATAATATTTTGCATGTGAATAAAAGTGGAGAAAATGTTATCATTTTTATTTTGAATACTTTTCGTGTATGTTTCTTTTTCACATTTTCAAAGATGTGCATGGTTGATTGCCTGCAAACTTGTTGCCAAATTAGTGGGCCCCAAATATGGAAAACTGAGAAGAGTTAGGCATGAGGAAGTTAGGCGGAGGAGAAAAAAAAAGTTAGGAAAGCTGCTTAACTTTTCTTCCTTCGTTGCACTATAAAAGGGAGGTTACCTCTCCTTCCTCAACACACCATTTCAATATAAGAAATTCTTATTCTATAGTATTGTGAGTATTTTTCTTTGAGTATAAGGATACTTTGAGTATAACTTTTTGTGCAAGATTTTCTCAGAATAATATCCGATATTCCAGTCAAATCTAATTTTTACTAAGGTAAATGATATTATTTTATTGCAATACTAGTGAGAAATATTATTTTCTTTCATACTCCATATTATGGAAGGGATATTATTTTATTTCATATTTCTAAATTTAAACTTACTATGGTAAGTATTACTTCTATAATTCCTGAAATGATTAAAAATTCTTTAAGTTTTGCGCTTCAACTAATATCATTTCACTGGAATATTAGTCTGAACTTTCTTATTAAATTTTAAACTCTTCATGTCTGGGTACTATTTATACGGTACTATTCATGGACACTATTCATACATACGGTACTATTCACAACAAAATTTAATTTTTTTTTTGTCTAAATTATTTTTGATACATAAATATCATTTTTAAATTTTACTCTACAAAGTTATTATGTTGACAATTTAGATATTTTTGAACTCTGAATAAATTGAATTAGAAAATCTCTAATATTTATCATTTTATCTCACTTGATTGAATTTTTACATCATTGTCATCATCCTCATTTTTAAATTGTACTAGAAGTCATCTTTGACCAGTAATGCAAAGATAGACTGTTGATTGATATGATTATGACCAAGAATTGTGTATTGGTATAATCATAACTTTAAATGTTACAGATAAAGTTTGTGGTGAAAATTCTCTTTGGCCCGTAGTACATAGATGGACAGGTATTTGACATGATCATGACCATTGGTGATATTAACGAATATCATTGGCCCATAATGCATGGATAATTCGTTGATTTGAAATATTTATTGAATGATATTACAGGGACAATATATTGATGATGAACTTTTAAATCATAGAAGATATATAGTAGATATCATGCTCTACTTGACTCTTCTAATAGATTATTATTTCCGTTGCAGTTGTGATATAAAACTTGTTGTCTATTGTATTCTATCAGATTTTTCTCTGTTGAGGATTAATGATAATTTATTCTACATTATTTTAGTAATAATATTTTTTGCTGGGCTAGTTGAGCTCACCCTTTTTCTTTTTGTTCCATTGTTTTTTTAGGAGGAGAGAATATAGATGGGACTATTCGGGGTGTGGAGTGATGGTTCAAGACGGTTATTATAGCAGTCCTCACTATTTTATAAAATAATGTATCAATAATTATAATGAAGACTTTATTTGAGTTTGAATATTGTCAACAAGACAATATTTGTATTAAAAACTCACAGCGTATATGTTGTCGTATTTTGCACGACTGTTGTATTAATAAAGTTTGTATTTAAATTATGTATTATGTATTTGGCGACTCAAAATAGGTTGTGTGGACCTATTTGGGGGCGTCACATTAATCTTTGATTGTGACTCTCCATTTTTCTATCTACATTACATTATTATTAATAATTTGTAACTTACATCATTATGACTAATGTATAACATACAACATTATATCTATAATAATGTGTAATTAAAATAGATAATAGTTGTTAATATTATACACACACACACACACACACACACACACACACACACACACACACACACACACACACACATATATATATATATATATATATATATATATATATATATAAAGAGATATACATATATGAGGAATGGAGAATATTTACATGAGAAAAGAAAACTTGCACATGAAATTCTCTCTTCTCTCACTTAATTTTTTCTATAAACATATAACTATCATAAAGAAATATTCGACTGGAACATTTATGAATTGCTTTCACAAAATTGTTCAACTCTGAAAGTTGACATATATTCTGAATAGATATTGCATGTAACTTATAGTAAACCATTCGTGGTGAGGGCAATAAAATTTTTTTAAAAAAGAATTACCCATTTTATAGTTTTCGATTATGACTTTACAAAGTTATGATTCTAGCAAAAACCAAATATGGTAAAAGACCTCAGTGAATATACAAGTAATTTAAAGTAAGAAGTAATGAAAATGGTGACAAATTAATAGCATAATACAAAAGTCATCATCACGGATCCGGGGAAATAATTATTATGCGTTCAACCACAGGTGCTAAAAACTGTTGGAAACAAATGGAATTCATCCAACTATTTTCACGGGTTCATTTATGTGACTCCCGGGAAATTGATCTTATAAAATAATATTGTATTGTACCATCAGCCTTGATATGTATTGCGAAATTTTTTGGACAAATTGTAGTTGCAACGTGTGTACATATTTAGGATAAATAAAATTTAAGAATGATCGCACCTTATCTTATAGCATATGCATGATATGTTTAGCATCGCATGGTATTTGGCCCAACGGTATGACTCGTTTCATGATTTTCATGAGATCGAAGGGTTCGATCTTTGGTGATAGCAAGGAGAGTGTGTGTCTAATCATATATGTTTAAAGAAATGCTTATTCCATCGGGGTGAATAAAGATTGGTTATTCCATTCCAATCGACAAACTTAAAAACAAAACATTATCGATCAAAATCATGTAACTTCACGTTCTATAGAAATGTTCATTCTCATTCCAATGTTAATTATAACTAAACAGATTAATAGAGTTCCACGTTTGTCGCAATTCACCTTAGTTACAAAATTCATTGGGAGTGTTTGTTTAGAGCTGAATGGCTGAATCGGTCAGTGCGTTTGTTTTGGTCTCAATGACTGAATCGGTAAGATAGACGAGTTGAATGGCTAAGTCAGATTTTTTTAGCTGAATGGAGTAAAAAAATTAAAAAATTAAAAAAAATATATTAACTATTATATTAAGTAATATTAAATAAATTTACAACAATTTTAAATGTTTTCAGAGAAGTAAAATAATAAAGTTTTGTCATTCAGATGTTTCAGACATGTCAATTATCAAACATCTTTTTTCATTCAGATTCAGATTCAACTCATTCAGATTTAGCACATTCAGATTTAGCTTATTCAGATTCATATTCAGATTTATTCAGTTTTTATCAAACATGTACCCCCTTAGTTGCAATTCACCTTAGTCACAAATTTATCGACATATAAATCTTTTCCCTTATTCCAATCATCTGTATATATATGTGCCTTCACCAGTAATGACACAAAACTTTAACCTTAAAATCAATTTACACCCTAAATTTTATTTTGAATTATACACACACTATATTTTAAGTTTTAAAACAATATGCACCTTCCAAACTCTCTACATCAAAATAATTTACACCCTAAACTTTAGTGTGAAGGTTGCAAATTATATTGAAACTCAAGTTTATGGTGCATTTAATTTAAAATAAAATTTAGGCTGCAAATTAATTTGATGCAATTTGAAATTTATATGACGATCAACCAATTCAAAATAAAATTTATGATGCAATTTGAAATTTAGTCGATAGTAGAAGTCAAATTAAGGCAATACCATGAGACTATATAATGGAGTAATAAATTTTTTTTATCTCTAATTGACATTTTTTTTAAAAAGGTTTAAATATAAATTATTATCCTTGACATTTCTCCACTTAAGTAATCGACTTTTTAAATTTTACAATAAAATTAGCAAAATTTTAATTTTTTTTAATTTTAATTCAATTACACGTGTCACATCATAAATTAATGACGTGACCAACTGACATGACAAATTTGTGGAAATGTGTAAGAAAAACTAACAATTACTCTTACTTAATAGAGAGACATCAAAACTTAGTGAGAAATGGGAGATGTAATTACCACCTCTATGAAGTGATGACCATACAAAGAGAGAAGCTTATTTTTCATGTAAACAATTTTTTTCTTGAAGTTGGGCAGATGTTTTGACCATAAATGTGCATGAACACTGAAAATAAACATCAACCAACAATCAAGTGACATTGCAGCAACAATCAAGGTGTAATGTTAATGGCTTTTTGTCATTTGTTTTTCTCTTGATATGAACCTTGTTGAGCTGCATACTGAAAATTATAATTTGGATATGCAGCATTGGGAGTAAAAGCTTATTTCGAGACTACCTTGAATTTTTTTTAGTGTCAAACATGATACATCAAAAAAAATTGTTCAGGGCCAGCTACAAGGCTGGTTAAATTGATCATATCAGTCACAGAAACATTTGCATGTTCTACTAAAGCATGATTAATTTACTCCTTAATTTTCAAAATTAGATATATATTTTGACTTTTATTAATCGATTTGCGAAATTCTAATTAAAAATTCAAATTCGAAGAGCAATTTTTGATTTTAGAAATGACTACTAATTGTCATATATTTGTTGTTTTCAAAACATATACAGATTTATATCAGTTTAAAATATTTGAATTTTGCAAATTTTCTAAAAAATAATATATATCTCTAACTAATTTTAGAATAAGGATGTGGTAGTATATAGAATAAACATGAAGGCATATTTCACTGCCACTAATTGACCTAATGATTTTGAGAGCATGCAGTAACTGTTGAGAGAGGTTTGTGCATCCCCAAGCTTGTTCCTCCTACCTATCAGATCAAACCTAACAAAAATATGGGGACATCATTCTATAAACTTCACTTAAATGCTAACAACTTAATCTACCATTACTGATCATTACATCTCGTTGAAAAAATACGAATAAATATAAGATTCAACTATCAAATAAAGAAGGGTAGAAGTTAAACTTATCAATTTAGAGCGAATAATATTGAGCAGAGGCGTGCAGTGCACTGTCCTTAAGTAGAAATTTCGCCCATCGGAGAACTTTTCTCGGTGCTAAGGTCACTGACGAAATTCTACTCCAGGATTCAACGGTTCTTCATCTAACTAATAAGCACTTAAATAGTTGAATGACTCATGAACAACTTCTAATTTTCCTTACTCAAACTAAAAAAAAATTACCATATATATATATATATATATATTATATATATATATATGTTATATATGTAAGAAATATAGAATATTATGTATATATATTAGCACCAAGAACAATATAAATATATATTGAAAGCATGCACACTAGTCTATTACCTTTTCTCCGCTAAAGATTGTCTATTATATAAGATGAGCTCCTTTATATAAGAATAGAATATGCATGACAACGGTAATAAAAATAACTCTTCAACGGTAATAAACTTTAATATATAGCAACGGTATTATATTAATGCAACGGTAATATAAAATTAATATCTCAATAATTAAGCAATTAATATTGATTTAACAGTTACAAATCTCTATAAATATATTAATTATAACTCATTTAATTTACACATTAAACTCTTTTAATGATACATCACAAAAATATATGAATATATTTATTTTTATACAAATCTGTTTAGTAGACTTCCAAGAAACTACTCCTCCTCCTAAGGTAAATATATAGCAACTCGTGGATTTAATTTCATCTGAATCAGAGATCCAGTAGGCATCACTATAGCCCTCAAGAACTGCAGGATTACCGCAGTAATACAAACCAAATCCAATAGTACCTCGCAGATACTTGAGTATTCTACATAAAGCAGTCCAATGATCCTTATTAGGATTATGAACGTATCTGCTGAGTCTATTAACTGCATATTAGCAGTTTTAGAACCTTTTTTTAAGGGTCAGGTAACATTACCTTAGCAAGACACCCCCACACCTGAAGGTATTACAAGTTAGATAAATGATTTTCCCAAAGCTCAAAATGTGTTTTTCAAGTTTTCACCAACTTATATACACATTATACACACACGAGTATTCAAACTTGACTATTCGTATTGGGAATTGAAATTTTGAACTTTCTATATAATCTTCAGAAAGTACAACCAAGACTTCAGATAAAAGAAGAAATTGACGAAAAACTAGCCAAAAGTTCACACGGATCTCTCATTCTACAACTTACAAGTACTTTAGCAAACAATAACCTTCTATCCATATCTAAGTTGATTTCTCAAATTGATGACAGTGACCATCCCTCAGTGTCTGCCTCAAATGACTATTTTTAAACAGTAAACACTACCAGAATCTCATGCATAAAAAAATTGCATTCACATATTACTCCACTAAATCACACCTGACGTATAAATGAGTTGAGTTAAGCCAAGGTTCGCTCATCATAAGTAACTGTATTAAATCTCAAATCTTGTAAGTTAATATCAAATGAGCCTCAACACAACTAGCTCAAATAGCTGGACATTTTATATTGTTTTAGAAGTTTATAGTTACACCGACCGAGCTAATTATGTTATTTACCTCAAAATTTGATAAAGCATGAGTAATTTATTTTACTAACCAATAGCTAAAACTTTAAACGAAGTAGCTTCATTCATTTTATAGACATACTCACACACTCCAAACACAACAAGATAAGTGCGCCAAAGATGAATTTGGACTCAACCATAGTCAAAGTACAAGTTTAAAGACTGACCTAAATTCTGTACCCCTAATTTTTCCATCCATAGTCTAAAACAATTTACAGGATTAAAATCACCATAAAAATACACCTATGCACAAACATATATAGTGAAACATGTATATCTTGTAAAAGTATTAAATTTCTACTTAAGATTGTTGGAAAAATACGAATAAATATAAGATTCAACTATCAAATAAAGAAGGGCATAAATTAAACTTATCGATTTAGAGCGAATAATGTTGAGCAGAGGCGTGCAGTGCACTGTCCTTAAGTAGAAATTTCGCCCTTCGGTGAATTTTTTTTTTTTTTTTTAGGGTCACTTACGAAATCCTACTCCAGGATTCAACGGCTCTTCATCCAACTAATAAGCACTTAAATAGTTGAATGACTCATGAACAACTTCCAATTTTTCTTACTCAAACTAAAAAAAATTTACCATATATATATATATAAATATTATATATATGTTATATATGTGAGAAATATAGAATATTATGTATATATATATTAGCACCAAGAACAATATAAATATATACTGAAAGCATGCACACTAGTCTATCACCTATCTGGAATTCATGAGCGCTCTAGAAAATCGGTCTTGTTTTCATAAGGGGCGGCCCCACCTCTACACTCATATAGGTGTTTCCATCAAATGTGTTCTACAGTTAAACACATCACCCAACAGGACTATGAACAACATTAAGAGTATATAACTCAACATCTAACACTGTAGAATTACACTATCCTACACCATAGGGATGAACTCAAATATGTATAAGATGGATAGTGTCTCAACCAATCAACCAATGACTTGTTGTTACCTAGATGAACCTACTTCCTAGGATTATCATTCATATAGGTTGGGCTACCATCACTGTTGATTTTTGTAATAGACAGTAGTCCCATCCCCCTCGATGTATTGCTCACTAGCCTCTTGCTTAGTGGCTTTGTCAGAGGATCCGCAAGATTTAACTCCGACCTAACAAAATTAAGGGATATAATCCCATCACATAACAGCTGTCTCGATTACAATATTATGTCTTAGGCGTATATGCCTACTCTTGCCATTATAGCTCTTATTCTTAGCTCTGCCTATCGCAGGTTGGCAATCTCCGCTAAAGATTGTCTATTATATAAGATGAGCTCCTTTATATAAGAATAGAATATGCATGACAACGGTAATAAAAATAACTCTTCAACGGTAATAAACTTTAATATATAGCAACGGTACTATATTAATGCAACGGTAATATAAAATTAATATCTCAATAATTAAGCAATTAATATTGATTTAACAGTTACAAATCTCTATAAATATATTAATTATAACTCATTTAATTTACACATTAAACTCTTTTAATGATACATCACAAAAATATATGAATATATTTATTTTTATACAAATCTGTTTAGTAGACTTCCAAGAAACTGCTCCTCCTCCTAAGGTAAATATATAGCAACTCGTGGATTTAATTTCATCTGAATCAGAGATCCAGTAGGCATCACTATAGCCCTCAAGAACTGCAAGATTACCGCAGTAATACAAACCAAATCCAATAGTACCTCGCAGATACTTGAGTATTCTACATAAAGCAGTCCAATGATCCTTATTAGGATTATGAACGTATCTGCTGAGTCTATTAACTGCATATTAGCAGTTTTAGAACCTTTTTTTAAGGGTCAGGTAACATTACCTTAGCAAGACACCCCCACACCTGAAGGTATTACAAGTTAGATAAATGATTTTCCCAAAGCTCAAAATGTGTTTTTCAAGTTTTCACCAACTTATATACACATTATACACACACGAGTATTCAAACTTGACTATTCGTATTGGGAATTGAAATTTTGAACTTTCTATATAATCTTCAGAAAGTACAACCAAGACTTCAGATAAAAGAAGAAATTGACGAAAAACTAGCCAAAAGTTCACACGGATCTCTCATTCTACAACTTACAAGTACTTTAGCAAACAATAACCTTCTATCCATATCTAAGTTGATTTCTCAAATTGATGACAGTGACCATCCCTCAGTGTCTGCCTCAAATGACTATTTTTAAACAGTAAACACTACCAGAATCTTATGCATAAAAAAATTGCATTCACAGATTACTCCACTAAATCACACCTGACATATAAATGAGTTGAGTTAAGCCAAGGTTCGCTCACCATAAGTAACTGTATTAAATCTCAAATCTTGTAAGTTAATATCAAATGAGCCTCAACACAACTAGCTCAAATAGCTAGACATTTTATATTGTTTTAGAAGTTTATAGTTACACCGACCGAGCTAATTATGTTATTTACCTCAAAATTTGATAAAGCATGAGTAATTTATTTTACTAACCAATAGCTAGAACTTTAAACGAAGTAACTTCATTCATTTTATAGACATACTCACACACTCCAAACACAACAAGATAAGTGCGCTAAAGATGAATTTGGACTCAACCATAGTCAAAGTACAAGTTTAAAGACTGACCTAAATTCTGTACCCCTAATTTTTCCATCCATAGTCTAAAACAATTTACAGGATTAAAATCACCATAAAAATACACCTATGCACAAACATATATAGTGAAACATGTATATCTTGTAAAAGTATTAAATTTCTACTTAAGATTGTTGGAAAAATACGAATAAATATAAGATTCAACTATCAAATAAAGAAGGGCAGAAATTAAACTTATCGATTTAGAGCGAATAATGTTGAGCAGAGGCGTGCAGTGCACTGTCCTTAAGTAGAAATTTCGCCCTTCGGTGAATTTTTTTTTTTTTTTTAGGGTCACTTACGAAATCCTACTCCAGGATTCAACGGCTCTTCATCCAACTAATAAGCACTTAAATAGTTGAATGACTCATGAACAACTTCTAATTTTCCTTACTCAAACTAAAAAAAATTACCATATATATATAAATATTATATATATGTTATATATGTGAGAAATATAGAATATTATGTATATATATATTAGCACCAAGAACAATATAAATATATACTGAAAGCATGCACACTAGTCTATCACCTATCTGGAATTCATGAGCGCTCTAGAAAATCGGTCTTGTTTTCATAAGGGGCGGCCCCACCTCTACACTCATATAGGTGTTTCCATCAAATGTGTTCTACAGTTAAACACATCACCCAACAGGACTATGAACAACATTAAGAGTATATAACTCAACATCTAACACTGTAGAATTACACTATCCTACACCATAGGGATGAACTCAAATATGTATAAGATGGATAGTGTCTCAACCAATCAACCAATGACTTGTTGTTACCTAGATGAACCTACGTCCTAGGATTATCATTCATATAGGTTGGGCTACCATCACTGTTGATTTTTGTAATAGACAGTAGTCCCATCCCCCTCGATGTATTGCTCACTAGCCTCTTGCTTAGTGGCTTTGTCAGAGGATCCGCAAGATTTAACTCTGACCTAACAAAATTAAGGGATATAATCCCATCACATAACAGCTGTCTCGATTACAATATTATGTCTTAGGCGTATATGCCTACTCTTGCCATTATAACTCTTATTCTTAGCTCTGCCTATCGCAGGTTGGCAATCACAATGTAGAGACGCATATGGAACTGGTCTCGTCCACAAAGGAATATTTCCCAAAAGATTTCTGAGCCACTTTGCTTCAGAACTTGCCTTCTCTTAGCCAATAAACTCAGACTCCATAGTAGAGCGAGCTATACAAATCTGTTTAGTAGACTTCCAAGAAACTGCTCCTCCTCCTAAGGTAAATATATAGCCACTCGTGGATTTAATTTCATCTGAATCAGAGATCCAGTTGGCATCACTATAGCCCTCAAGAACTGCAGGATTACCTCAGTAATACAAACCAAATCCAATAGTACCTCGCAGATACTTGAGTATTCTATATAAAGCAGTCCAATTATCCTTATTAGGATTATGAGCGTATCTGCTGAGTCTATTAACTGCATATTAGCAGTTTTAGAACCTTTTTTTAAGGGTCAGGTAACATTACCTTAGCAAGACACCCCCACACCTGAAGGTATTACAAGTTAGATAAATGATTTTCCCAAAGCTCAAAATGTGTTTTTCCAGTTTTCACCAACTTATATACACATTATACACACACGAGTATTCAAACTTGACTATTAATATTGGGAATTGAAATTTTGAACTTTCTATAATCTGCAGAAAGTACAACCAAGACTTCAGATATAAGAAGAAATTGACGAAAAACTAGCCAAAAGTTCACACGGATCTCTCATTCTACAACTTACAAGTACTTTAACAAACAATAACCTTCTATCCATATCTAAGTTGATTTCTCAAATTGATGACAGTGACCATCCCTCAATGTCCGCCTCAAATGACTATTATTAAACAGTAAACACTACCAGAATCTCATGCATAAAAAAATTGCATTCACAGATTACTCCACTAAATCACACCTGACGTATAAATGAGTTGAGTTAAGCCAAGGTTCGCTCATCATAAGTAACTGTATTAAATCTCAAATCTTGTAAGTTAATATCAAATGAGCCTCAACACAACTAGCTCAAATAGCTAGACATTTTATATTGTTTTAGAAGTTTATAGTTACACCGACCGAGCTAATTATGTTATTTACCTCAAAATTTGATATAAAGCATGAGTAATTTATTTTACTAACCAATAGCTAGAAATTTAAACGAAGTAACTTCATTCATTTTATAGACCTACTCACACACTCCAAGCACAACAAGATAAGTGCGCCAAAGATAAATTTGGACTCAACCATAGTCAAAGTACAAGTTTAAAGACTGACCTAAATCCTGTAACCCTAATTTTTCCATCAATAGTCTAAAACAATTTACAGGATTAAAATCACCATAAAAATAAACCTATGCACAAACATATATAGTGAAACCTGTATATCTTGTAAAAGTATTAAATTTCTACTTAAGATTGTTGGAAAAATACGAATAAATATAAAATTCAACTATCAAATAAAGAAGGGCAGAAATTAAACTTATCGATTTAGGGCGAATAATGTTGAGCAAAGGCGTGCAATGCACTGTCCTTAAGTAGAAATTTCGCCCCTCGGAGAACTTTTTTTTTTTAGGGTCACGGACGAAATCCTACTCCAGGATTCAATGGCTCTTCATTCAACTAATAAGCACTTAAATAGTTGAATGACTCATGAACAACTTCTAATTTTCCTTACTCAAACTAAAAAAAAATTACCATATATATATAAATATTATATATATGTTATATATGTGAGAAATATAGAATATTATGTATATATATATATATATATATATATATATATATATATATATATATATATATATATATATATATATTAGCACCAAGAACAATATAAATATATACTGAAAGCATGCACACTAGTCTATCACCTATCTGGAATTCATGAGCACTCTAGAAAATCGGTCTTGCTTTCATAAGAGGCAGCCCCACCTCTACACTCATATAGGTGTTTCCATCAAATGTGTTCTATAGTTAAACACATCACCCAACAGGACTATGGAAAACATTAAGAGTATATAACTCAACATCTAACACTGTAGAATTACACTATCCTACACCATAGGGATGAACTCAAATATGTATAAGATGGATAGTGTCTCAACCAATCAACCAATGACTTGTTGTTACCTAGATGAACCTACTTCCTAGGATTATCATTCATATAGGTTGGGCTACCATCACTGTTGATTTTTGTAATAGACAGTAGTCCCATCCCCCTCGATGTATTGCTCACTAGCCTCTTGCTCAGTGACTTTATCAGAGGATCCTCAAGATTTAACTCTGACCTAACAAAATTAAGGGATATAATCCCATCACATAACAGTTGTCTCGATCACAATATTATGTCTTAGGCGTATATGTCTACTCTTGCCATTATAGCACATATTCTTAGCTCTGCCTATCGCAGCTTGGCAATCACAATGTAGAGACACAGATAGAACCTGTATCAACCACAAAGGAATATTTTCCAAAAGATATCTGAGCCACTTTGCTTCAGAACTTGCCTTCTCTAAGCCAATAAACTCAGACTCCATAGTAGAGCGAGCTATACAAATATTTTTAGTAGACTTCCAAGAAACTGCTCCTCCTCCTAAGGTAAATATGTAGCCACTCGTGGATTTAATTTCATCTGAATCAGAGATCCACTAGGTATCACTATAGCCCTCAAGAACTGCAGGATTATCGCAGTAATACAAACCAAATCCAATAGTACCTCGCAGATACTTGAGTATTCTACATAAAGCAGTCCAATGATCCTTATTAGGATTATGAGCGTATCTGTTGAGTCTATTAACTGCATATTAGCAGTTTTAGAACCTTTTTTTTAAGGGTCAGGTAACATTACCTTAGCAAGACACCCCCACACTTGAAGGTATTACAAATTAGATAAATGATTTTCCCAAAGCACAAAATGTGTTTTTCCAGTTTTCACCAACTTATATACACATTATACACACGAGTATTCAAACTTGACTATTCATATTGGGAATTGAAATTTTAAACTTTCTATAATCTACAAAAAGTACAACCAAGACTTCAGATATAAGAAGAAATTGACGAAAAACTAGCCAAAAGTTCACACGGATCTCTCATTCTACAACTTACAAGTACTTTAGCAAACAATAACCTTCTATCCATATCTAAGTTGATTTCTCAAATTGATGACGTTGACCATCTGACCGTTGGATCGTGGTAATTTTTGGATATGTTATACATATATAAGTTGAGTATATGTCCACAAATTTTGAACCGTTAAAAATGAACGTATGATTTATTATGAATTTTACGAGATGACTGGTTCAGAAATTGTTGAATTTTCGGAGTTTATCATTTTGATAGAAAATTCTAGAATTGGTGGGCCCCACTCTTGGTTGGTGAAGAAATGTGCTGAGATTTTTATTCAAATGTGGTGGGTGGGAATAGTAGCAGGTAAAGCCATCAGGTTGCAGGTTAAGTCTGCTTCGGCGTGCTAACATTTTCCTATAAATAGAGGGCTAAGTTAGAATTGAAAATCACACCAGAAACAAATTTTCTCTCTTTCTCTCTCTAGATTATTGAGTATATTTTGTGAGTATTTAGATACTTTGAGAGTTTCTATTCATCAGAGCAAGTTTCTTTCAGCCTTATACCGGTATTCCGACCAGAAGTACTGATATTTTGAGGTAAGGGATATTATTTTCTTCTTAATGATATTATTTTCTTCAATATCATTATGCTGAAATATTGATATGAGTTTGCAGAGTTATCCAAGTTTGCACCTCATTTGGTCGAGAATGAGGAACGAATGACAAGGATGTTTTTGAGAGGTTTAAAACCCGAGATTCGGCAATATCTTATCTCTCATAAATTTTCTTTATATTCAGATATTGTAAACAGGGCTCAATTATTAGAGCGAGATAATGAGTATGTTCAACCGAGGGACCACAACCAGGGTCATACTGGTGACAGCAGTCATCGGAGCGATGAGAACCAGCGAGGAGGGAAAAATACAGACAAAAGTGATAACCACTCGGGTGGTCATCGTGGCCATGATAATAAGAGAGGTGAGTCAAGTGGAAATTTCAAGAAGAGAAAATTTAACGATGACAGGAAGACGTCGACAGCAGCACCAGCACCAGGAACAAATTCTAGGGGAGGAAAACGACTGCCAGTTAGATGTTACAGATGCGGAGAGGAGGGACATATAAATCCAAACTGCCCACAACAGTTCAAGGTATGTTATAATTATGGAAAGGAAGGACATATCGCTCGAGATTGTACTATAGCGAAACCAAGTCCAGCTGGGACGGTGACACCAAAGGCAGATACGGACAAAATAAAGTCGGCGATTTCTGGAAGAGCGTTTGTCGTGACTGCCCAAAACGCGAGGAACCCGAACGAAGGTATAACGGGTTAGTTAATTATAAATTCTTGTGAAGTTTATACCTTACTAGATACCAGTTCTACCCATTCTTTTATCTCTCCTGCTTGTGCTCAATGCTTAAACTTGACTCCGGAAAAATTAGACTTTGACCTATCTGTGGAGACTCCGTTAGGAGAAACTTTCATTATATCTATAGTTTATAAATCTTGCTTAATCCAAGTTGGCACAATCACATTACCTGTTGACCTTATCTCTTTAAAGATACTTGCTTTTGATGTGATTTTAGGAATTGATTGGTTAACTACTCGTTATGCCAAAATTGATTGTTTTCGTAAGGTTGTTAGTTTTCATATTCCTAACCAACCTGTTATGCGAATTCAAGCAACCAAACCACTAAAATCAACCGCTGTCATACCAAGCCATAAAGCCATTCGTTTATTGAAAAGCGAATGTCAAGCTTTCTTAGCCCATGTCATGGACTTGAACAAAAATACGTCAGATTTGAATAATATTTCTGTTGTTAGTGAATTTCCTGACGTATTTCCTGAAGAATTTCCTAGCCTAACCCAGAGCGTGATATTGAATTTTTGTATTGATCTTCAACCCGATACAAAACCAATTTCTAAAATCTCATATTGAATAGCTCCTATTGAACTTCAGGAGTTAAAAACCCAACTATAGAAGTTGGTACCCGAGCCTCTATCTGGTGACTTCCTTTGTGGAATGCACCAAAGCCAGACTCTCCGTAAGGGACTCTATATTTGTATGGTGGTAAAACAATAGGTGCCATTATGACGTGCTATCCAAGATTGGGATATGAATCACAATTGAGAGCAACCGAAGTTGGTGACCAAAGTACGTAGCTTTCTGGGCTTAACTGGTTACTATCGGAGATTCGTGGAAGGATTTTCTCGAATTGCTACTTCTTTAACTTAAGTGACTCAGAAAGATACAAAATTCGTATGGAGTGAGGAATGTGAGAAGAGTTTCTAAAAACTCAAGAGGAGACTCATTTCGGCACCTGTTCTGATAATACCATCTGGTTCGGATGGATTTGTTATCTACAGCGATGCTTCAGGCAAAGGGTTAGGATGCGTTCTCATGCAACATGAGAAAGTCATAGCCTATGCCTCACGACAACTCAAAGAATATGAGAGAAATTATCCTACTCATGATTTGGAGTTGGCAACAGTCGTTTTTCCGTTGAAGATCTGGAGACACTACCTGTATGGGGAGAAAGTGGAGATCTATACAGATCATAAAAGCCTCAAATATTTCTTCACCCAAAAGGAACTCAACATGCGGCAGCGACGTTGGCTCGAGCTGTTGAAAGATTACGATCATACCATCCAATATCATCCTGGAAAAGCAAACGTAGTAGCTGACGCATTGAGTAGAAGATCATATGCAGGTACGAGTACAATGTTGTTAACACAAAGGCCCATTTTGTATGACTTGCAAAGGATGGAGATAGAGACGAAGGCTCCAAGTACCCACATGATGATATCAAATATACGAGTAGAACCGACTTTAATCAATAAAGTTAAAGCTGCTCAAGCTACGGACATAGAGCTGATGCGTTTGAAGAAGAAAGTGCAAGAAGGTGCTATTCCTAAAGCAAGAATCGATGAAGAAGGAATACTTCGAGTCAACTCCAAACTTTGTGTTCCTAACGATTTTGACTTGAAGCATAGAATAATGATGGAGGCACACAACACACCGTTTACAATCCATTCTGGGAGTACCAAAATGTATCACGATCTTCGACATACATTTTTGGTGGAGCAATATAAAAAGAGAGATCGCGGAGTTTATCTCGAGATGTTTAAGTTGTCAACGTGTAAAAGCGGAGCATCAAGTACCAAAGGGTCCATTGCAACCACTTGAGATTCTGAAATGGAAGTGGGAACACATTACTATGGATTTTGTTACGGGTCTTCCCAAGGTTTCTCAAGGTATAGATGCGATTTGAGTTATTGTTGATAGATTAACCAAGTTCGCTCATTTCTTGCCGATACGTGAGACTTATTCCCTTGAACGTCTTGCTAGTATGCATGTGAACGAGATTGTGAGATTGCATGGCATGCCAGTATCCATAGTTTCGGATCGTGACCCAAGATTCACTTCACGATTTTGGGTTAGCTTGCAGAAAGCTATGGGCACGGATTTACAATTCAGTTCGGCATACCATCCTCAAACGGACGGACAATCAGAGAGGACTATTCAAACTCTTGAAGATCTATTAAGACTTTGTGTCCTAGATCTCAAAGGGAGTTGGGATAAGTACCTACCATTGGTGGAATTCTCCTACAACAACAGTTATCAGGCGAGCATAGGTGTGGCTCCATTCGAGGCGTTGTATGGAAGAAAATGTCGTTCTCCAGTATGCTGGGACGAGGTGGGTGAAGCAACATTGTTGGGACCAGAGTTGGTACGCATTACTACAGAGAAGATCCAAACGATTCGACAACGTATACAAACGGCACAGGATCGACAAAAGAGTTATGCGGATCTTCATCGGAAGGACGTGGAATTTAATATTGGGGATCATGTATTATTACGTGTTGCACCATGGAAGGGAGTTACAAGATTTGGGAAGAGAGAAAAGCTCAATCCAAGATTTATTGGTCCATTTGAGATTCTTGAGCGAATAGGAAATGTGGCATATAGACTCGCATTACCTCCAAGCATGTCTCGTGTTCATAATGTTTTTCACATATCTATGCTTCGTAAATATGTTAAAGACCCGAACCACATTATTGAGTTCGAACCAGACGAGATAGCTGAAGATTTAACGTACGAGGAGGTATCTGTTAAGATCTTGGATAGGAAAGAGCATGTCCTACGCACGAAGGTTATACCAGAAGTTAAGGTTTTGTGGAGAAACCATGCTATTGAAGAAATGACCTGGGAGTTGGAATCAGAAATGAAAGCGAGGTATCCTCACCTTTTTGAAACATCAGGTACGTACGTCAATTTCGAGGACGAAATTTCATAAGGAGGGGAGGTTGTAAGACCCCAACTTATTAATAAATAAAATCAAGTTTTCTCTAAATATTATTGTGAATAATAAGGGGTTAATTTGATATAATACTTTGGTTATGGGTGAAATGTGTAAATTTTACAAAATAAGCAAGTGGTTATAAAATATTCATTTTGTCGGGGAATATTCGTTTGGTCGTGGAATATTCTTGCTGTCGGGGAATATTCGTACGACGGCGCAGCCTTGTGTGGGCCCCATAACGTAAAGCGATTGGATGAAGAAAACGACAAGTATAAGTTGTTTATAAATAACGGCGTAGTTGTTACCGTTAATACTGTTGGAATACCCGGTGGTTAAAATACAGTAGCGCACGGTATTGCACCAATTATTGATTCTTACGTAAGAAGGCACTACTCAATAATTGTTACAGTAGTTATTGTTCAATATTTTATTTTATTGATTCAATAATTGTTGCGTTGATATTTTATATTATTGTTGTTTCAATAATTGTTGCTGCACAGTATTTTCCATTATCAGATCAATAATTCATATTATTTGAATAATATTATTAGATAACATTATTGGCAATGTCTAGAAAGTTCTGTCTAAGGAGAGGTTTGGTCATCTAATTGTGCGCCAGTAAGGAGAAATCCTTATTGGAAAGCCCCCTCTTTCCTGGGAACGGCCTGGTTGTCATAAATGTGATTCTGTAATATTATTTGTGAATAATTAATTATTGATTCATATGATAAGGAAATATTTATTTTATGTGGATATAAATGAGGGATATATTTTTGTGGTTAAAAATGAAGGAGTTAATGTTGAGGTTTTTATCAGTATTTTTGTCGGAATGGAGGTATTAAAAATTAGGATTTTTGAGATATTTTGAGGGGGTTATAATTTTTAATCCGACCGTTGGATCGTGGTAATTTTTGGATATGTTATACATATATAAGTTGAGTATATGTCCACAAATTTTGAACCGTTAAAAATGAACGTATGATTTATTATGAATTTTACGAGATGACTGGTTCAAAAATTGTTGAATTTTTAGAGTTTATCATTTTTATGGAAAATTCTAGAATTGGTGGGCCCCACTCTTGGTTGGTGAAGAAATGTGCTGAGATTTTTATTCAAATATAGTGGATGGGAATAGTAGCAGGTAAAGCCATCAGGTTGCAGGTTAAGTCTGCTTCGGCGTGCTAACATTTTCCTATAAATAGAGGGCTAAGTTAGAATTGAAAATCACACCAGAAACAAGTTTTCTCTCTTTCTCTCTCTAGATTATTGAGTGTATTTTATGAGTATTTAGATACTTTGAGAATTTCTATTCATCAGAGTAAGTTTCTTTCAGCCTTATACCGGTATTCCGACCAGAAGTACTGATATTTTGAGGTAAGGGATATTATTTTCTTCTTAATGATATTATTTTCTTCAATATCATTATGCTGAAATATTGATACGAGTTTTTATCAAATTTAGAACTTTTTGTGTCGGGGTTACTTGTAAGATCCCAACTTATTAATGAATAAAATCAAATTTTCTCTAAATATTATTGTGAATAATAAGGGGTTAATTTGATATAATACTTTGGTTATGGGTGAAATGTGCAAATTTTACAAAATAAGCAAGTGGTTATAAAATATTCATTTTGTCGGGGAATATTCGTTTGGTCGTGGAATATTCTTGCTGTCGGGGAATATTCGTACGACGGCGCAGCCTTGTGTGGGCCCCATAACGGAAAGCGATTGGATGAAGAAAACGACAAGTATAAGTTATTTATAAGTAACGGCGTAGTTGTTACCGTTAATACTGTTGGAATACCCGGTGGTTAAAATACAGTAGCACACAGTATTGCACCAATTATTGATTCTTACGTAAGAAGGCACTACTCAATAATTGTTACAATAGTTATTGTTCAATATTTTATTTTATTGATTCAATAATTGTTGCGTTGATATTTTATATTATTGTTGTTTCAATAATTGTTGTTGCACAGTATTTTCCATTATCAGATCAATAATTCATATTATTTGAATAATATTATTAGATAATATTATTGGCAATGTCTAGAAAGTTCTGTCTAAGGAGAGGTTTGGTCATCTAATTGCGCGCCAGTAAGGAGAAATCCTTATTGGAAAGCCCCCTCTTTCTTGGGAACGGCCTGGTTGTCATAAATGTGATTCTGTAATATTATTTGTGAATAATTAATTATTGATTCATATGATAAGGAAATATTTATTTTATGAGGGATATATTTTTGTGGTTAAAAATGAAGGAGTTAATGTTGAGATTTTTATCCGTATTTTTGTCGGAATGGAGGTATTAAAAATCAGGGTTTTTGAGATATTTTGCGGGGGTTATAATTTTTAATCCGACCGTTGGATCGTGGTAATTTTTGGATATGTTATACATATATAAGTTGAGTATATGCCCACAAATTTAGAACCGTTAAAAATGAACGTATGATTTATTATGAATTTTACAAGATGACTGGTTCAGAAATTGTTGAATTTTCAGAGTTTATCATTTTGATGGAAAATTCTAGAATTTGTGGGCCCCACTTGTGGTTGGTGAAGAAATGTGCTGAATTATATTTCAAATGTGGTGGGTGGGAATAGAAGCAGGTAAAGCCATCAGGTTGCAGGTCAAGCCTACTAAAATTTTCCTATAAATAGAGGGCTAAGTTAGAATTGAAAATCACACAAGAAACAAGTTTTCTCTCTTTCTCTCTCTAGATTATTGAGTGTATTTTGTGAGTATTTAGATACTTTGAGAGTATCTATTCATCAGAGCAAGTTTCTTTCAGCCTTATACCGGTATTCCGACCAGAAGTATTGATATTTTGAGGTAAGGGATATTATTTTCTTCTTAATGATATTATTTTCTTCAATATCATTATCCTGAAATATTGATATGAGTTTTTATCAAATTTGGAACTTTTTGTGTCGGGGTTACTATTCACGTATACGGCACTATTTACGTGTACGGTACTATTCACGAATAGTACCAAGAACAATATAAATATATACTGAAACCATGCACACTAGTCTATCACCTATCTAGAATTCATGAACACTCTAGAAAATCGGTCTTGTTTTCATAAGAGGCGGCCCCACCTCCACACTCATATTGGTGTTTCCATCAAATGTGTTCTACAGTTAAACACATCACCAAACAGGACTATGGAAAACATTAAGAGTATATAACTCAACATCAAACACTGTAGAATTATACTATCCTACACCCTAGGGATGAACTCAAATATGTATAAGATGGATAGTGTCTCAACCAATCAACCAATGACTTGTTATTACCCATATGAACCTACTTCCTAGGATTATCATTCATATAGGTTGGGCTACCATCACTGTTGATTTTTGTAATAGACAGTAGTCCCATCCCCCTCGATGTATTGCTCACTAGCCTCTTGCTTAGTGGCTTTGTCAAAGGATTCGGAAGATTTAACTCTGATCTAACAAAATTAAGGGATATAATCCCATCACATAACAGCTGTCTCGATCACAATATTATGTCATAGGCGTATATGCCTACTCTTGCCATTATATCATTTATTCTTAGCTCTGCCTATCGCAGCTTGGCAATCACAATGTAGAGACAGAGATGGAACATGTCTCATCCACAAAGGAATATTTCCCAAAAGATTTCTAAGCCACTTTGCTTCAGAACTTGCCTTCTCTAAGCCAATAAACTAAGACTCCATAGTAGAGCGAGCTATACAAATCTGTTTAGTAGACTTCTAAGAAACTGCTCCTCCTACTAAGGTAAATATGTAGCCACTCGTGGATTTAATTTCATCTAAATTAGAGATCCAGTAGGCATCACCATAGCCCTCAAGAACTGCAGGATTACCGCAGTAATACAAACCAAATCCAATAGTACCTCGCAGATACTTGAGTATTCTACATAAAGCATTCCAATGATCCTTATTGGGATTATGAGCGTATTTGTTGAGTCTATTAACTGCATATTAGCAGTTTTAGAACCTTTTTTTAAGGGTCAGGTAACATTACCTTAGCAAGACACCCCCACACTTGAAGGTATTACAAGTTAGATAAATGATTTTCCCAAAGCTCAAAATGTGTTTTTTCAGTTTTCACCAAATTATATACACATTATACACACACGAGTATTCAAACTTGACAATTCTTATCGGAAATTGAAATTTTGAACTTTCTATAATTTGCAAAAAGTATAACCAAGACTTCAGATATACGAAGAAATTGACGAAAAACTAGCCAAAAGTTCACACGGATCTCTCATTCTACAACTTACAAGTACTTTAGCAAACAATAACCTTCTATCCATATCTAAGTTGATTTCTCAAATTGATGACAGTGACCATCCCTCAGTGTCCGCCTCGAATGACTATTATTAAATAGTAAACACTACCAGAATCTTATGCATAAAAAAAATTGCATTCACAAATTACTCCACTAAATCACTCCTGACGTATAAATGACTTGAGTTAAGCCAAGGTTCGCTCATCATATGTAACTGTATTAAATCTCAAATCTTGTAAGTTAATATCAAATGAGCCCCAACACAACTAGATGAATTAGCTACACATTTTATATTGTTTTAGAAGTTTATAGTTACACCGACCGAGCTAATTATGTTATTTACCTCAAAATTTGATAAAGCATGAGTCATTTATTTTACTAACTAATAGCAAGAACTTTAAACGAAGTAACTTCATTCATTTTATAGACCTACTCACACACTCCAAACACAACAAGATAAGTGCGCCAAAGATGAATTTGGACTCAACCATAGTCAAAGTACAAGTTTAAAGACTGACCAAAATTTTGTACCCCTAATTTTTCCATCCATAGTCAAAAACAATTTACAGGATTAAAATCACCATAAAAATACACATATGCACAAACATATATAATGAAACATGTATATCTTGTGAAAGTATTAAATTTCTACTTAAGATTGTTGGAAAAATACGAATAAATATAAAATTCAACTATCAACTAAAGAAGGGCAGAAATTAAACTTATCGATTTAGAGCGAATAATGTTGAGCAGATGCATGCAGTGCACTGTCCTTAAGTAGAAATTTCGCCCCTCGGTAAACTTTTTTTTTTAGGGCCATTGACGAAATCCTACTCCAGGATTCAACGACTCTTCATCCAACTAATAAACACTTAAATAGTTGAATGACTCATGAACAACTTCTAATTTTTCTTACTCAAACTAAAAAAAAATTACCATATATATATAAATATTATACATATGTTATATATGTGAGAAATATAGAATATTATGTATATATATATTATCACCAAGAACAATATAAATATATACTGAAAGCATGCACACTAGTCTATAACCTATTTGGAATTCATGAGCACTCTAGAAAATCGGTCTTGTTTTCATAAGAGGCGGCCCCACCTCTACACTCATATAGGTGTTTCCATCAAATGTGTTCTACAGTTAAACACATCACCCAACATGACTATGGAAAACATTAAGAGTATATAACTCAACATCTAACACTGTAGAATTACACTATCCTATACCATAGGGATGAACTCAAATATGTATAAGATGGATAGTGTCTCAACCAATCAACCAATGACTTGTTGTTACCTATATGAACCTACTTCCTAGGATTATAATTCATATAGGTTGGGCTACCATCGCTGTTGATTTCTGTAATAGACAGTAGTCCCATCCCCCTCGAACTATTGCTCACTAGCCTCTTGCTTAGTGGCTTTGTCAGAGAATCCGCAAGATTTAACTCTGACCTAACAAAATTAAGGGATATAATTCCATCACATAACAGCTGTGTAAGACCCCAGCTTATTAATGAATAAAATCAAATTTTCTCTAAATATTATTGTGAATAATAAGGGGTTAATTTGATATAATACTTTGGTTATGGGTGAAATGTGCAAATTTTGCAAAATAAGCAAGTGGTTATAAAATATTCATTTTGTCGGGGAATATTCATTTGGTCGTGGAATATTCTTGCTGTCGGGGAATATTCGTACGACGGCGCAACCTTGTGTGGGCCCCATAACGGAAAGCGATTGGATGAAAAAAACGACAAGTATAAGTTATTTATAAGTAACGGCGTAGTTGTTACCTTTAATACTGTTGGAATACCCGGTGGTTAAAATACAGTAGCACACGGTATTGTACCAATTATTGATTCTTACGTAAGAAGGCACTACTCAATAATTGTTACAGTAGTTATTGTTCAATATTTTATTTTATTGATTCAATAATTATTGCGTTGATATTTTATATTATTGTTGTTTCAATAATTGTTGTTGCACAGTATTTTCCATTATCAGATCACTAATTCATATTATTTGAATAATATTATTAGATAACATTATTGGCAATGTCTAGAAAGTTCTGTCTAAGGAGAGGTTTGGTCATCTAATTGCGCGCCAGTAAGGAGAAATCCTTATTGGAAAGCCCCCTCTTTCCTAGAAACGACCTGGTTGTCATAAATGTGATCCTGTAATATTATTTGTGAATAATTAATTATTGATTCATATGATAAGGAAATATTTATTTTATGTGGATATAAATGAGGGATATATTTTTGTGGTTAAAAATGAAGGAGTTAATGTTGAGGTTTTTATCAGTATTTTTGTCAGAATGGAGGTATTAAAAATTATAGTTTTTGAGATATTTTACGGGGGTTGTAATTTTTAATCCGACCGTTGTATCGTGGTAATTTTTGGATATGTTATACATATATAAGTTGAGTATATGTCCACAAATTTTGAACCGTTAAAAATGAACGTATGATTTATTATGAATTTTACGAGATGACTGGTTCAGAAATTGTTGAATTTTCGGAGTTTATCATTTAGATGGAAAATTCTAGAATTAGTGGGCCCCACTCTTGGTTGGTGAAGAAATGTGCTGAGATTTTTATTCAAATGTGGTGGGTGGGAATAGTAGCAGGTAAAGCCATTAAGTTACAGGTTAAGTCTGCTTTGGCGTGTTAACATTTTTCTATAAATAGAGGGCTAAGTTAGAATTGAAAATCACACCAGAAACAAGTTTTCTCTCTTTCTCTCTCTAGATTATTGAGTGTATTTTGTGAGTATTTAGATACTTTGAGAGTTTCTATTCATCAGAGCAAGTTTTTTTCAGCCTTATACCGGTATTCTGACCAGAAGTACTGATATTTTGAGGTAAGGGATATTATTTTCTTCTTAATGATATTATTTTCTTCAATATCATTATGCTGAAATATTGATATGAGTTTTTATCAAATTTAGAACTTTTTGTGTCGGGGTTACTATTCACGTATACGGCACTATTCACGTATACGGTACTATTCACGAATTCGACACTATTCACCGAAAAATAAAAATTTTCTCTTTTTGTCCAAGATGTCTATTATGGTTACTATCTTTGATTGTATCTATGTTTTGATCTTTATTTTTGAATTCTGCTTCACAATTGATTATTATGAAGTATTATTGATCTTGGATAAACTGTTATACGAATCCCTACTATTTGTCCTTATGTCTCACTGGATTCGTTGTAAGACCCCAACTTATTAATGAATAAAATTAAATTTTTTCTAAATATTATTGTGAATAATAAGGGGTTAATTTGATATAATACTTTGGTTATGGGTGAAATGTGTAAATTTTACAAAATAAACAAGTGGTTATAAAATATTTATTTTGTCGGGGAATATTCGTTTGGTAGGGGAATATTCTTGCTGTCGGGGAATATTCGTACGACGGCACAGCCTTGTGTGGGCCCCATAACGAAAAGCGATTGGATGAGGAAAACGACAAGTATAAGTTGTTTATAAATAACGGCGTAGTTGTTACCGTTAATAATGTTGGAATATCCGGTGGTTAAAATACAGTAGCACACGGTATTGCACCAATTATTGATTCTTACGTAAGAAGGCACTACTCAATAATTGTTACAGTAGTTATTGTTCAATATTTTACTTTATTGATTCAATAATTGTTGCGTTGATATTTTATATTATTGTTGTTTCAATAATTGTTGCTGCACAGTATTTTCCATTATCAGATCAATAATTCATATTATTTGAATAATATTATTAGATAACATTATTGGCAATGTCTAGAAAGTTCTGTCTAAGGAGAGGTTTGGTCATCTAATTGTGCGCCAGTAAGGAGAAATCCTTATTGGAAAGCCCCCTCTTTCTTGGGAACGGCCTGGTTGTCATAAATGTGATTCTGTAATATTATTTGTGAATAATTAATTATTGATTCATATAATAAGGAAATATTTATTTTATGAGGGATATATTGTTGTGGTTAAAAATGAAGGAGTTAATGTTGAGGTTTTTTTCCGTATTTTTGTCGGAATGGAGGTATTAAAAATCATAGTTTTTGAGATATTTTGCGGGGGTTATAATTTTTAATCCGACCGTTGGATCGTGGTAATTTTTGGATATGTTATACATATATAAGTTGAGTATATGCCCACAAATTTTGAACCGTTAAAAATGAACGTATGATTTATTATGAATTTTACAAGACGACTGGTTCAGAAATTGTTGAATTTTCGGAGTTTATCATTTTGATGGAAAATTCTAGAATTGGTGGGCCCCACTTGTGGTTGGTGAAGAAATGTGCTGAATTATATTTCAAATGTGGTGGGTGGGAATAGTAGCAGGTAAAGCCATCAGGTTGCAGGTCAAACCTACTAAAATTTTCCTATAAATAGAGGGCTAAGTTAGAATTGAAAATCACACCAGAAACAAGTTTTCTCTCTTTCTCTCTCTAGATTATTGAGTGTATTTTGTGAGTATTTAGATACTTTGAGAGTTTCTATTCATCAGAGCAAGTTTCTTTCAGCCTTATACCGGTATTCCGACCAGAAGTACTGATATTTTGAGGTAAGGGATATTATTTTCTTCTTAATGATATTATTTTCTTCAATATCATTATGCTGAAATATTGATATGAGTTTTTATCAAATTTGGAACTTTTTGTGTCGGTGTTACTATTCACGTATACGGCACTATTCACGTATACGGTACTATTCACGAATACGGCACTATTCACCGAAAAATAAAATTTTTCCCTTTTTGTCCAAGATGTCTATTATGGTTACTATCTTTGATTGTATCCATGTTTTGATCTTTATTTTTGAATTTTGCTTCACAATTGATTATTATGAAGTATTATTGATCTTGGATAAACTGTTATACGAATCCCTAATATTTGTCCTTCTGTCTCACTGGATTCGTTCTCTTTAAGATATTTTTCATCATCCTCAGTCCTAAATGATGATATTACTGAATATCTTTGGCCTGTAGTGCAAAGATGTATGATTACTTGATGAATATCTTTGGCCTGTAGTGCAAAGATGAACAGGTATTGAGATGAACATGACCGACTGGTGATACAAATGAATATCTTTGGCCTGTAGTGCAAAGATGAATATTTGGTTAAAAATGATTATTAATTGATGTTACAGGGATAAAATATTGATGATGGACTTTTAAATCTTAGAAGATAGTAGAATTCTTTCTCTACTTGACTCTTCTAATGGTTTGTTGTTTCCGCTGCAGTTGTTGATCTAAAACTTGTTGTCGATTATATTCTATCAGATTTTTCCCTGTTGAAGACTAACGATAATTTGTTGTATATTATCTTAGTCATAATATTCTTTACTGGGCTAGTTGAGCTCACCCTTTTCCTTTTTGTTCCATTTTTCTTCTCAGGAGGTGAGAACATAGCAGGATCTAGTCGGGGTATGGAGTGATGGTTCTAGAAAGATGTTTTAGCAGTCCTCACTATTTCTGTAAAATAGTGTTTGAATAATTGTAATGAGGATTTATTTGAGTGTGGATATTGTCTAGAAGACAATATTTGTATTTAAACTCACAGTATGTGTTGTCGTATTTTGCACGACAATTGTATTATTGAAGTTGTAGTTTGCTTTCTGTACCATGTATTTGGCGACTCAGAATGGGTGTTGTATACCTATTTTGGGGGCGTCACAGTTGGTATCAGAGCTTAGGGATATGATCCCTGGCTGAGATGTGAGACAAGAACTAGGAGGGGAGAGACGGGGAATTCCTTCGCTAGTATGACCTGACTAAGTTTATTTGGTGTTTATTTGGTCGGTCAGAGTATAGGGATAATATATGACATGACTATTAACCCTTGTTTTATGGCAGTATTTAAGAATGGCAGCTGAGAACGTTAATAATGGAGTAAATCAGACCGTGGAGACACCTTTGATCACCACCCAGGGGAACGTGCAACAGGAAGGCAATATTCCTCCTGTAAACAACGTTACCGAGCAAACGATGAATGATGGAATGTTTAGGAGCTTTTTGCAGTTCATGCAAAATCAGACGAGGGAGACTCGTGTGCAGAATACGGGTGGAAATGATAACAACGCGCGGTTTGTCACAGCTAAGCAGTTCAAAGAATTGGGACCACCAGAATTTAAGGGAAAGCCGGATCCGATCATGGCGGAAACGTGGGTCAAGCAAATTACCAAGATATTCGATGTCTTGGGATGCACGGAGGAACAGAAGGTTCCATTCGCCACCTTTATGTTCCGCGGTGAGGCAGACTACTGGTGGGAGTCTGTGAAGCGTACCCAGCCTGACGCACTCAACATGTCCTGGGAAACATTTCAAAAACTGTTCAATGACAAGTACTTTCCTGAAAGTATTCGTCATATGAAGGAGGTGGAGTTTATCAGACTGGAACAAAACAACATGACGGTGTCCCAGTACGAGGCGAAGTTTGCAGAGTTATCCAGGTTTGCACCTCATTTGGTCGAAAATGAGGAACGAATGACAAGGATGTTTCTGAGAGGTCTAAAACCCGAGATTCGGCAATATCTTATCTCTCATAAATTTTCTTTATATTCAGATGTTGTAAACAGGGCTCAATTATTAGAGCGAGATAATGAGTATGTGCAACCGAGGGACCACAACCAGGGTCATACCGGTGGCGGCAGTCATCGAAGCAATGAAAACCAGCAGGGAGGAAAACATTCGGACAAAAGCGGTAACCACTCTGGTGGTAATCGTGGTCGTGATAATAGAAGGAGCGAGTCGGGAGGAGATTTCAAGAAGAGAAGGTACAACAATGATAACGTGAAGACGTCAGCACAAACATCAACTGTTTCTAGGGGAGGAGAACGACCACCGGTCGTATGTTACAAATGTGGGAAAGAGGGACATATCAGCCCAAACTGCCCACAACAATCCAAGGTATGTTATAACTGTGGAAAGGAGGGTCATATAGCTCGAGAGTGTTCTGTAGCAAAACCAAGTTCAGCGGGGATGGTGACTCCAAAAGTTGTCCCGGATAAGTCGAAATCAGCGGTTCCTGGAAGGGCGTTTGTCGTGACTGGCCAAAACGCGAGAAACCCGAACGAGGTGATCACGGGTAAGCTAATCTTGAATTCTTGCGAAGTTTATACTTTACTAGATACCGGTTCTACCCATTCTTTTATCTCTCCTGCTTGTGCTCAACGTTTAAACTTGACTCCGGAGAAATTGGACTTTAACTTATCTGTTGAAACTCCGTTGGGTGAAACCTTCGTTACATCTACAGTTTATAAATCTTGCATGATCCAAGTTGGCACTATCACATTACCTGTTGATCTTATCTCTTTAAAGATACTTGCTTTTGATGTGATTTTAGGAATTGATTGGTTAACCACTCATCATGCTAAAATTGATTGTTTTCGTAAGGTTGTTAGTTTTCATATTCCTAACCAACCTGTCATACGAATTCAAACTACTAAACCACTAAAATCAGTCACTGTCATATCAAGCCACAAAGCTATTCGTTTATTGAAAAACGGATGTCAAGCTTTCTTAGCCCATGTTATGGATTTGAACAAAGACAAGTCAGATTTGAATAATATTTCTATTGTTAGAGAATTTTTCGATGTATTTCCTGAAGAACTTCCTGGTCTACCCCCAGAACGTGAAGTTGAATTCTTTATTGACCTTGAACCCGGTACAAAGCCCATTTCTAAAACTCCATATCGAATGGCTCCTATTGAACTTCAGGAGTTAAAAGTCCAACTACAGGAGTTGTTGGACATCGGTTTTATTCGTCCTAGTACGTCTCCTTGGGGTGCTCCTGTTTTATTCGTAAAGAAGAAAGACGGGAGTATGCGACTTTGTATTGACTATCGAGAATTGAACCATGTCACCATCAAGAATAGGTATCCGCTACCTCGCATTGATGACCTGTTCGACCAGTTACAAGGAACACAATTCTTTTCAAAGATCGACCTTCGTTCTGGATATCATCAGCTGAAGATTAAAACTGAGGATATTCCAAAGACTGCCTTCAGAACTCGGTACGGGCATTATGAATTCTTAGTAATGTCTTTTGGATTGACTAATGCTCCTGCTGCCTTCATGGATATGATGAACCGTGTATTCAAAGAATATTTGGATCAGTTCGTTGTTGTCTTTATTGATGACATCCTCATCTATTCCAAAAGCCGTGAAGATCATGAGCGCCATTTGAAGCTGGTACTGCAAAGGCTTCGTGAAAATAAGCTATATGCCAAATTGAAGAAATGCGAGTTCTGGCTTGAGGAAGTAGCATTCCTTGGGCACGTGGTGTCAAAACATGGAGTATCTGTCGACCCGGCGAAGATTGAAGCCATACAAAGTTGGGAGCAACCGAAGTCGGTAACCGAAGTACGTAGCTTTCTGGGCTTAGCTGGTTATTATCGGAGATTTGTGGAAGGATTTTCTCGAATCGCTACTCCGTTAACTCAGCTGACTCGGAAAGATACAAAATTCGTATGGAGTGAGGAATGCGAGAAGAGTTTCCAAGAACTCAAGAGGAGACTCATTTCGGCACCTGTTCTGACAATACCATCTGGTTCGGATGGATTTGTTATCTACAGCGATGCTTCAGGCAAAGGGTTAGGATGTGTTCTCATGCAACATGGGAAAGTCATAGCCTATGCCTCACGACAACTCAAAGAATATGAGAGGAATTATCCTACTCATGATTTGGAGTTGGCAGCAGTCGTTTTTGCGTTGAAGATCTGGAGACACTACCTGTATGGGGAGAAAGTGGAGATCTATACAGATCATAAAAGCCTCAAATATTTCTTCACCCAAAAGGAACTCAACATGCGGCAGCGACGTTGGCTCGAGCTGTTGAAAGATTACGATCATACCATCCAATATCATCCTGGAAAAGCAAACGTAGTAGCTGACGCATTGAGTAGAAGATCATATGCGGGTACGAGTGCAATGTTGTTAACACAAAGGCCCATTTTGTATGACTTGCAAAGGATGGAGATAGAGATGAAGGCTCCAAGTACCCACATGATGATATCAAATATACGAGTAGAACCGACTTTAATCGATAAAGTTAAAGCTGCTCAAGCTACGGACATAGAGCTGATGCGTATGAAGAAGAAAGTGCAAGAAGGTGCTATTCCAGAAGCAAGAATCGATGAAGAAGGAATACTTCGAGTCAACTCCAGACTTTGTGTTCCTAACGATTTTGACTTGAAGCATAGAATAATGATGGAGGCACACAACACACCGTTTGCAATCCATCCTGGGAGTACCAAAATGTATCACGATCTTCGACATACATTTTGGTGGAGCAATATGAAAAGAGAGATCGCGGAGTTTATCTCGAGATGTTTAACTTGTCAACGTGTAAAACGGAGCATCAAGTACCAAAGGGTCCATTGCAACCACTTGAGATTCCGAAATGGAAGTGGGAACACATTACTATGGATTTTGTTACGGGTCTTCCCAAGGTTTCTCAAGGCATAGATGCGATTTGGGTTATTGTTGATAGATTAACCAAGTCCGCTCATTTCTTGCCGATACGTGAGACTTATTCCCTTGAACGTCTTGCTAGTATGTACGTGAACGAGATTGTGAGATTGCATGGCATGCCAGTATCCATAGTTTCGGATCGTGACCCAAGATTCACTTCACGATTTTGGGTTAGCTTGCAGAAAGCTATGGGCACGGATTTACGATTCAGTTCGGCATACCATCCTCAAACGGACGGACAATCAGAGAGGACTATTCAAACTCTTGAAGATCTATTAAGACTTTGTGTCCTAGATCTCAAAGGGAGTTGGGATAAGTACCTACCATTGGTGGAATTCTCCTACAACAACAGTTATCAGGCGAGCATAGGTGTGGCTCCATTCGAGGCGTTGTATGGAAGAAAATGTCGTTCTCCAGTATGCTGGGACGAGGTGGGTGAAGCAACATTGTTGGGACCAGAGTTGGTACGCATTACTACAGAGAAGATCCAAACGATTCGACAACGTATACAAACGGCACAGGATCGACAAAAGAGTTATGCGGATCTTCATCGGAAGGACGTGGAATTTAATATTGGGGATCATGTATTGTTACGTGTTGCACCATGGAAGGGAGTTACAAGATTTGGGAAGAGAGGAAAGCTCAATCCAAGATTTGTTGGTCCATTTGAGATTCTTGAGCGAATAGGAAATGTGGCATATAGACTCGCATTACCTCCAAGCATGTCTCGTGTTCATAATATTTTTCACATATCTATGCTTCGTAAATATGTTAAAGACCCGAACCACATTATTGAGTTAGAACCAGACGAGATAGCTGAAGATTTAACGTACGAGGAGGTACCTGTTAAGATCTTGGATAGGAAAGAGCATGTCCTACGCACGAAGGTTATACCACAAGTTAAGGTTTTGTGGAGAAACCATGCTATTGAAGAAATGACCTGGGAGTTGGAATCAGAAATGAAAGCGAGGTATCCTCACCTTTTTGAAACATCAGGTACGTACGTCAATTTCGAGGACGAAATTTCATAAGGAGGGGAGGTTGTAAGACCCCAACTTATTAATGAATAAAATCAAATTTTCTCTAAATATTATTGTGAATAATAAGGGGTTAATTTGATATAATACTTTGGTTATGGGTGAAATGTGCAAATTTTACAAAATAAGCAAGTGGTTATAAAATATTCATTTTGTCGGGGAATATTCGTTTGGTCGTGGAATATTCTTGCTGTCGGGGAATATTCGTACGACGGCGCAGCCTTGTGTGGGCCCCATAACGGAAAGCGATTGGATGAAGAAAACGACAAGTATAAGTTGTTTATAAATAACGGCGTAGTTGTTACCGTTAATACTGTTGGAATACCCGGTGGTTAAAATACAGTAGCACACGGTATTGCACCAATTATTGATTCTTACGTAAGAAGGCACTACTCAATAATTGTTACAGTAGTTATTGTTCAATATTTTATTTTATTGATTCAATAATTGTTGCGTTGATATTTTATATTATTGTTGTTTCAATAATTGTTGCTGCACAGTATTTTCCATTATCAGATCAATAATTCATATTATTTGAATAATATTATTAGATAACATTATTGGCAATGTCTAGAAAGTTCTGTCTAAGGAGAGATTTGGTCATCTAATTGCGCGCAAGTAAGGAGAAATCCTTATTAGAAAGCCCCCTCTTTCTTGGGAACGGCCTAGTTGTCATAAATGTGATTCTGTAATATTATTTGTGAATAATTAATTATCGATTCATATGATAAAGAAATTTTTATTTTATGAGGGATATATTTTTATGGTTAAAAATGAAGGAGTTAATGTTGAGGTTTTTGTCCGTATTTTTGTCGGAATGGAGGTATTAAAAATCAGGGTTTTTGACATATTTTGCGGGGGTTATAATTTTTAATCCGACCGTTGGATCGTGGTAATTTTTGGATATGTTATACATATATAAGTTGAGTATATGCCCACAAATTTTGAACCGTTAAAAATGAACGTATGATTTATTATGAATTTTACAAGATGACTGGTTCAGAAATTGTTGAATTTTCGGAGTTTATCATTTTGATGGAAAATTCTAGAATTGGTGGGCCCCACTTGTGGTTGGTGAAGAAATGTGCTGAATTATATTTCAAATGTGGTGGATGGGAATAGTAGCAGGTAAAGCCATCAGGTTGCAGGTCAAGCCTACTAAAATTTTCCTATAAATAGAGGGCTAAGTTAGAATTGAAAATCACACCAGAAACAAGTTTTCTCTCTTTCTCTCTCTAGATTATTGAGTGTATTTTGTGTGTATTTAGATACTTTGAGAGTTTCTATTCATCAGAGCAAGTTTCTTTCAGCCTTATACCGGTATTCCGACCAGAAGTACTGATATTTTGAGGTAAGGGATATTATTTTCTTCTTAATGATATTATTTTCTTCAATATCATTATGCTGAAATATTGATATGAGTTTTTATCAAATTTAAAACTTTTTGTGTCGGGGTTACTATTCACGTATACGGCACTATTCACGTATACGGTACTATTCACGAATACGGCACTATTCACCGAAAAATAAATTTTTTTCCTTTTTGTCCATGATGTCTATTATGGTTACTATCTTTGATTGTATCCATGTTTTGATCTTTATTTTTGAATTCTGCTTCACAATTGATTATTATGAAGTATTATTGATCTTGGATAAACTGTTATACGAATCCCTAATATTTGTCCTTCTGTCTCACTGGATTCGTTCTCTTTAAGATATTTTTCATCATCCTCAGTCCTAAATGATGATATTACTGAATATCTTTGGCCTGTAGTGCAAAGATGTATGATTACTTGATGAATATCTTTGGCCTGTAGTGCAAAGATGAACAGGTGTTGAGATGAACATGACCGACTGGTGATACAAATGAATATCTTTGGCCTGTAGTGCAAAGATGAATATTTGGTTAAAGATGATTATTAATTGATGTTACAGGGATAAAATATTGATGATGGACTTTTAAATCTTAGAAGATAGTAGAATTCATTCTCTACTTGACTCTTCTAATGGTTTGTTGTTTCCGCTGCAGTTGTTGATCTAAAACTTGTTGTCGATTATATTCTATCAGATTTTTCCCTGTTGAATACTAATGATAATTTGTTGTATATTATCTTAGTCATAATATTCTTTACTGGGCTAGTTGAGCTCACCCTTTTCCTTTTTGTTTCATTTTTCTTCTCAGGAGGTGAGAACATAGCAGGATCTAGTCGGGGTATGGAGTGATGGTTCTAGAAAGATGTTTTAGCAGTCCTCACTATTTCTGTAAAATAGTGTTTGAATAATTGTAATGAGGATTTATTTAAGTGTAGATATTGTCTAGAAGATAATATTTGTATTTAAACTCACAGTATGTGTTATCGTATTTTGCACGATAATTGTATTATTAAAGTTGTAGTTTTCTTTCTGTACCATGTATTTGGCGACTCAGAATAGGTGTTGTAAACCTATTTTGGGGGCGTCACATTCGTTCTCTTTAAGATATTTTTCATCATCCTCAGTCCTAAATGATGATATTACTGATTATCTTTGGCCTGTAGTGCAAAGATGTATGATTACTTGATGAATATCTTTGGCCTGTAGTGCAAAGATGAACAGGTGTTGAGATGAACATGACTGACAGGTGATACAAATGAATATCTTTGGCCTGTAGTGCAAAGATGAATATTTGGATAAAGATGATTATTAATTGATGTTACAGGGATAAAATATTGATGATGGACTTTTAAATCTTAGAAGATAGTAGAATTTTTTCTCTATTTGACTCTTCTAATGGTTTGCTGTTTCTACTGCAGTTGTTGATCTAAAACTTGTTGTCGATTATATTCTATCAAATTTTTCCCTGTGGAAGACTAACGATAATTTGTTGTATATTATCTTAGTCATAATATTCTTTACTGGGCTAGTTGAGCTCACCCTTTTCCTTTTTGTTCCATTTTTCTTCTCAGGAGGTGAGAACATAGCAGGATCTAGTCGGGGTATGGAGTGATGGTTCTAGAAAGATGTTTTAGCAATCCTCACTATTTCTGTAAAATAGTGTTTGAATAATTGTATTGAGGACTTATTTGAGTGTGGATATTGTCTAGAAGACAATATTTGTATTTAAACTCACAGTATGTGTTGTCGTATTTTGCACGACAATTGTATTATTGAAGTTGTAGTTTGTTTTCTGTACCTGAAGTATAAATGAGTTGAGTTAAGCCAAGGTTCGCTCATCATAAGTAACTGTATTAAATCTCAAATCTTGTAAGTTAATATCAAATGAGCCCCAACACAACTAGCTCAAATAGCTAGACATTTTATATTGTTTTAGAAGTTTATAGTTACACCGATCGATCTAATTATGTTATTTACCTCAAAATTTGATAAAGCATGAGTTATTTATTTTACTAACCAATAGCTAGAACTTTAAACGAAGTAACTTCATTCATTTTATAGACCTACTCACACATTCCAAACACAACAAGATAAGTGTGCCAAAGATAAATTTGGACTCAACCATAGTCAAAGTACAAGTTTAAAGATTGACCTAAATTCTGTACCCCTAATTTTTCCGTCCATAGTCTAAAACAATTTACAAGATTAAAATCACTATAAAAATACACCTATGCACAAACATATATAGTGAAACATGTATATCTTGTAAAAGTATTAAATTTTTACTTAAGATTGTTGGAAAAATACGAATAAATATAAGATTCAACTATCAAATAAAGAAGGGCAGAAATTAAACTTATCGATTTAGAGCGAATAATGTTGAGCAGAGGCGTGCAGTGCACTGTCCTTAAGTAGAAATTTCACCCCTCGGAGAACTTTTTTTTTTTAGGGTCATTGACGAAATCCTACTCCAGGATTCAACGGCTCTTCATCCAACTAATAAACACTTAAATAGTTGAATGACTCATGAACAACTTCTAATTTTCCTTACTCAAACTAAAAAAAATTACCATATATATATAAATATTATATATATGTGAGAAATATAGAATATTATGTATATATATATATATATATATATATATATATATATATATATATATATATATATATATATATATATATATTAGCACCAAGAACAATATAAATATATACTGAAAGCATGCACACTAGTCTATCACCTATCTGGAATTCATGAGCACTCTAGAAAATCGGTCTTGTTTTCATAAGAGGCGGCCCCACCTCTACACTCATATAGGTGTTTCCATCAAATGTGTTCTACAGTTAAACACATCACCCAACAGGACTATGGAAAACATTAAGAGTATATAACTCAACATCTAACACTGTAGAATTACACTATCCTACACTCTAGGGATGAACTCAAATATGTACAAGATGGATAGTGTCTCAACCAATCAACCAATGACTTGTTGTTACCCATATGAACCTACTTCCTAGGATTATCATTCATATAGGTTGGGCTACCATCACTGTTGATTTCTGTAATAGACAGTAGTCCCATCCCCATCGATGTATTGCTCACTAGCCTCTTGCTTAGTGGCTTTGTCAGAGGATCCGTAAGATTTAACTCTGACCTAACAAAATTAAGGGATATAATCCCATCACATAACAGCTGTCTCGATCACAATATTATGTCTTAGGCGTATATGCCTACTCTTGCCATTATAGCACTTATTTTTAGCTCTGCCTATCGCAGCTTGGCAATCACAATGTAGAGACAGAGATGGAACCTGTCTCATCCACAAAGAAATATTTCCCAAAAGATTTCTGAGCCACTTTGTTTCAGAACTTGCCTTATCTAAGCCAATAAACTCAGACTCCATAGTAGAGCGAGCTATACAAATCTGTTTAGTAGACTTCCAAGAAACTGCTCCTCCTCCTAAGGTAAATATGTAGCCACTCGTGGATTTAATTTCATCTGAATCAGAGATCCAGTAGGCATCACCATAGCCCTCAAGAACTGCAGGATTACCGCAGTAATACAAACCAAATCCAATAGTACCTCGCAGATACTTGAGTATTCTACATAAAGCAGTCCAATGATCCTTATTAGGATTATGAGCGTATCTGCTGAGTCTATTAACTGCATATTAGCAGTTTTAAAAGCTTTTTTTTAAGGGTCAGGTAACATTACCTTAGCAAGACACCCTCACACTTGAAGGTATTACAAGTTAGATAAATGATTTTTCCAAAGCTCAAAATGTGTTTTTTCCAGTTTTCACCAACTTATATACACATTATACACACACGAGTATTCAAACTTGACTATTCATATTGGGAATTGAAATTTTAAACTTTCTATAATCTGTAGAAAGTACAACCAAGACTTCAGATATAAGAAGAAATTGACGAAAAACTAGCCAAAAGTTCACACAGATCTCTAATTCTACAACTTACAAGTACTTTAGCAAACAATAACCTTCTATCCATATCTATGTTGATTTCTTAAATTGATGACAGTGACCATCCCTCAATGTCCGCCTCAAATGACTATTATTAAATAGTAAACACTACCAGAATCTTATGCATAAAAAAAATTGCATTCACAAATTACTCCACTAAATCACACCTGAAGTATAAATGAGTTGAGTTAAGCCAAGGTTCGCTCATCATAAGTAACTTTATTAAATCTCAAATCTTGTAAGTTAATATCAAATGAGCCCCAACACAAATAGCTTATATTGTTTTAGAAGTTTATAGTTACACCGACCGAGCTAATTATGTTATTTACCTCAAAATTTGATAAAGCATGAGTCATTTATTTTACTAACCAATAGCTAGAACTTTAAACGGAGTAACTTCATTCATTTTATAGACCTACTCACACACTCCAAACACAACAAGATAAGTGCGCCAAAGATGAATTTGGACTCAACCATAGTCAAAGTACAAGTTTAAAGACTGACCTAAATTCTGTACCCCTAATTTTTCCATCCATAGTCTAAAACAATTTACAGGATTAAAATCACCATAAAAATACACATATGCACAAACATATATTGTGAAACATGTATATCTTGTAAAAGTATTAAATTTCTACTTAAGATTGTTGGAAAAATATGAATAAATATAAGATTCAACTATCAAATAAAGAAGGGCAGAAATTAAACTTATCGATTTAGAGCGAATAATGTTGAGCAGAGGCGTGCATTGCACTGTCCTTAAGTAGAAATTTCGCCCCTCGGAGAACTTTTTTTTTTTTAGGGTCAGTGACGAAATCCTACTCCAGGATTCAACGGCTCTTCATCCAACTAATAAACACTTAAATAGTTGAATGACTCATGAACAACTTCTAATTTTCCTTAATCAAAGTAAAAAAAAATTACCATATATATATATATATATATATATATATATATATATAATATATATATATATATATATATATATATATTAGCACCAAGAACAATATAAATATATACTGAAAGCATGCACACTAGTCTATCACCTATCTGGAATTCATGAGCGCTCTAGAAAATCGGTCTTGTTTTTATAAGAGGCGACCCCACCTCTACACTCATATAGGTGTTTCCGTCAAATATGTTCTACAATTAAACACATAACCCAACAGGACTATGAAAAACATTAAGAGTATATAACTCAACATCTAACACTGTAGAATTACACTATCCTACACCATAGGGATGAACTCAAATATGTATAAGACGGATAGTGTCTCAACCAATGACTTGTTGTTACCCATATGAACCTACTGCCTAGGATTATCATTCATATAGGTTGGGCTACCATCACTATTAATTTTTGTAATAGACAGTAGTCCTATCCCCTCGATGTATTGCTCACTAGCCTCTTGCTTAGTGGCTTTGTCAGAGGATCCGCAAGATTTAACTCTGACCTAACAAAATTAAGGGATATAATCCCATCACATAACAGCTGTCTCACAATATTATGTCTTAGGCGTATATGCCTACTCTTGCCATTATAGCTCTTATTCTTAGCTCTGCCTATCGCAGCTTGGCAATCACAATGTAGAGACACAGATGGAACTGGTCTCGTCCACAAAGGAATATTTTCCAAAAGATTTCTGAGCCACTTTGCTTCAGAACTTGCCTTCTATAAGCCAATAAACTCAGACTCCATAGTAGAGAGAGCTATACAAATCTGTTTAGTAGACTTCTAAGAAACTGCTCCTCCTCTTAAGGTAAATATGTAGCCACTCATGGATTTAATTTCATCTGAATCAGAGATCCAGTAGGCATCACTATAGCCCTCAAGAACTGTAGGATTACCGTAGTAATACAAATCAAATCCAATAGTACCTCGCAGATACTTGAGTATTCTACATAAAGCAGTCCAATTGTCCTTATTAAGATTATGAGCGTATCTACTGAGTCTATTAACTGCATATTAGCAGTTTTAGAACCTTTTTTTCCTGCTAAAGATTATCTATTATATAAGATGAGCTCCTTTATATAAGAATAGAATACGCATGACAATGGTAATAAAAATAACTCTTCAACGGTAGTAAACTTTAATATATAGCAATGGTACTATATTAATGCAACGGTAATATAAAATTAATATCTCAATAATTAAGCAATTAATATTTATTTAACTGTTACAAATCTCTATAAATATATAAATTATAACTCATTTAATTTACACATTAAACTCTTTTAATGATACATCACCAAAATATATGAATATATTTATTTTTATTTAATTTTGTAATATATTATTTTGTATAAAATACAACACATCTTTCATTTTTATTTTTTTATATTTTGATAACAAAAACCAATGATCATTACTGATTATTACAGTGGACTTGTCCCTGCACATAACATCACACTGCAATACATATAAAGAAGCAATGAAACCATTAGAGCTAACAACTATTTTTGATAGCATACTTTCCTATATTAATTTTTCGTTTGTTACTGAATAAGATCATGCAACACTAGTTGTGCAAAATATGTTTAATTGCAGGAAGTTTTAGATAAAAAAGCTGTTGCTAAGTATATATATTAATTCCACTCCCACAATACTAGTGTAAATATATTCAGTTCCACTCTATTTTCAGATCTATTTTCCTATATTAAAAAAAATAAAAATAAATAAAGTTCATCAATTTGTAATTCATAATTAAACAAACAATAACAGGTGCTAATTAAAGCAAAATTTTACATTGAGAGACAGACAACCCAACTGACGCTAATTAAAAGAAGAGTAACGGTAAGGACACAGACTAATATTAACTTAATTATTGTTGATTTTAAATTTGATAATTTTTTTGAATTAATTTTAAAAGTCAAACTTGATATTATATTTTATAACATAAAGAGTATTTTGTATTCTCAATGCATTTCTCGTACGAAAAACGTGATCTTATTGTAAAATTATGTCATTATTCTATCTTATTGTATTTTTTAAACTAATATTTTATTGGATACAATAATTAATTTTATTTTAAATTTAGTAATTGAATCATATTGGCAATCAATGTATTATATTTACACTTATAAATTAATGTTAGTACCAATTTAATATAAGCTAGATGCTCTTTATAAATAAATTGTTTCCTCTAAAAGTAATCTATTACTGGTAGTAATATTCAGGCCTAAATATGGATTAATATTTTAATTTTTTTTTTAAAAAAAATAATTTTGGGGTTTGTTTTCTCAATTTTTTTAATTAGGAGATTAAACTCTTAATTTTTCCACTATGTGGATTGTCTTTTCAATTTTTTCAATTAGGGGATTAACCTTTTAATTTTTTGTAATTACGTCTAATTGATATTACCACATCAGAAATTGATGACATGTCAGCGACATGTGGCTAAAAATGCTTATGTGTAATATTGAATCTCATTTTAACATTTATTCCATTAATTTTTTATACCAAAAAAGTAATATAAAATCATTATTAATTTTTTAAAGTAAATTTAATACATTACAAACTCAACTTAAAAAAATCATCAACAATCAATATAATGATAAATATTTAAAATGTATAAATGTACTACTAATTAAAATCTTGTTATTTCATAATTATCAGGCAATTTTACCCTTTTTAGTATAAAAAATTAACGCCTAAATATAGATTAATACCCTGAACTTTAAGTTTATTTCATAATTGTAAATAATCAACATAATTAATTTTAATACCAAAAAGGGTAAAATTTTCATTAAATTTACTTTAAAAATTGATAATGATCTTTCTTATATTTACATTTTTTGTATAAAAAATTAATTGAATAAATGTTAAAACGAGACTCAATATTACACAAGTATTTTTCAGTCACGTGTCGCTATCATGTCATCAATTTTCTTACATGATATTATCAATTAGATGTAATTAGAAAAATTAAAAGTTTAATCCCTCAATTGAAAATTTGAGAAGACAATCCCCAAAGTGAAAAATAATTAAGAGTTTAATCTCCTAATTACAAAAATTGAGAAGACGATCCCCAAAGTGATTTTTTTTTTAAAAGTTTAGGGTATTAATCATATTTAGGCCAAATATATGAATATAATAATCCTTTTGTTCCAAATTATTTGATCATTATTGACTTTTAAAAATTAACTCAAGACATTTTCAAATTCAAATTTGAGATAACTTATTAAATATTATGAAACAACAAAACTTAAAACGAATAATACTTTTTAGATAGTTTACTATATTCATCATTGTATTGATTAATAAAAACCTATGTTAATTTTGAGTTTAAAAATCTCTCAAGTTGACTTTAAAAAGTCAACAATAATTAAATAATACGGAACATATGAAGTATTATGTTTGGATTGCAGGAATCAGTGTGAGAATGTAATGACTCATTTTCATGCAATAAAAAATTATGTTCGGTTGTTATTGTAGACACTCGAAATTTCGTTTTCCTGTTAGTAACCATGCAGGAAGGCAAAAACGTCTTTTTACACCCCGGAGACAACCCCGAAAAAATACAACATACAAACCGCGGAGACAGCCCCGTGGGACATCAAATCAATCCTCGAAGACAACCCTGAGGAAAGATAACAGTCAAACCTCAGAGACAGCCCAGAGAGACAGCATCGAGGGACAACCAAAAGTCACATCAACCCCGGAGACAACACAGGGAGGGAAAATATGTAAATGTTGACAACGCAACATAAACAACTACCGTCCAGATGTGGATAAGGTCAAAAAGAGTCATCGCAACAATTTTAAGTGCAAACTGCGCAAGACATGTAAGACTCCGAATTTTATGAAATAAAAGTATTCAATTTTTCTTATAATTACTATTTAGTAAATGGTTAAATTGATAAAAGTTTAAAGTTATGGGTGAAATGTAAATTTTTTTCAAAATAAGCAAGTGGTTAAAAAATAATCATTGTTGTCGGGGAATATTCGTTTGGTCGTGGAATATTCTTTCTGTCGGGGAATATTCGTACGACGGCGCAGCCATTTGTGGGCCCCATAACAGAATAACTGTCGGGTGAAAAAAAAAACGACAAATTTGAGTTTTATAAATAACGGCGTAGTTGTTACCGTTAACACTGTTGGAATACCCGTTGGTTAAAATACAGTAATACGCGTTATTGCACAGTAGCACACGGTATTGCATAGTATTTTTGAAATTATTGATTCTTACGTAAGAAGGCACTACTCAATAATTGTTACAGTAGTTATTGTTCAATATTTTATTTTATTGATTCAATAATTATTGCGTTGATATTTTATATTATTGTTGTTTCAATAATTGTTGTTGCACAGTATTTTCCTTTATCAGATCAATAATTCATATTATTTGAATAATATTATTAGATAACATTATTGACAATGTCTAGAAAGTTCTGTCTAAGGAGAGGTTTGGTCATCTAATTGCGCGCCAGTAAGGAGAAATTCTTATTGGAAAGCCCCCTCTTTCCTGGGAACGGCCTGGTTGTCATAAATGTGATTCTGTAATATTATTTGTGAATAATTAATTATTGATTCATATGATAAGAAAATATTTATTTTATGTGGATATAAACGAGGGATATATTTTTGTGGTTAAAAATGAAGGAGTTAATGTTGAGATTTTTATCCGTATTTTTGTCGGAATGGAGGTATTAAAAATCAGGGTTTTTGAGATATTTTGCGGGGGTTATAATTTTTAATCCGACCGTTGGATCGTGGTAATTTTTGGATATGTTATACATATATAAGTTGAGTATATGTTCACAAATTTTGAACCGTTAAAAATGAACGTATGATTTATTATGAATTTTACGAGATGACTGGTTCAGAAATTGTTGAATTTTCGGAGTTTATCATTTTGGTGGAAAATTCTAGAATTGGTGGGCCCCATTTGTGGTTGGTGAAGAAATGTGCTGAATTATATTTCAAATGTGGTGGGTGGGAATAGTAGCAGGTAAAGCCATCAGGTTGCAGGTCAAACCTACCAAAATTTTCCTATAAATAGAGGGCTAAGTTAGAATTGAAAATCACACCAGAAACATAAGCTTTCTCTCTTTCTCGCTCTATATTATGAAGCATATTTTGTGAGTTTGTAGATACTTGGTGAGTTGCTATTCATCAGTGCAAGTTTTCTTCAGCATCATATCCGATATCCAGTCAGAAATACTGCTCTTTTGAGGTAAGGGATTGTAAGGGATTGTAAGGGATAGTAATGGATTTTAAGGGTTGTTATGATTTTCAGTTTCGTAATTTTTCTGATCTTCAAAAATTCTGGAAAAATTTAAAATGATATTTTGATGAGTTTTCTTGATTGTGTCCAAAAATGGTGATTTTTGGATGTATAGATTGAGAGTTATGAATTTTATGAGAAAAGACTATTTTAAAAGTAACAGCTTATAATTCCTTGTGGTTAACTCCAAAATTGATGAAATTTTTATTGGGAGTACATGTATATGATAGAAGTATACTCTGTAAATTTCAGAATTTTTAGACAAAAGTACAATTTTTGATAAATGTCTAAATATTTGGCTATTTTGGCCATATGAAAAATAGTAAATGACTTTTAAAAATTCTGAGAAAAATATATGTTCACTATGGGACTATATTATGCTAAATTTCAGAAAAGAAATATTTTTGGAACTGATTTGGTATTTTTCATAAAAATGGTCTAGTTATGAGTAAATGAATTAAATATGTTTTGTGAAGAAAGAAAATTGGAAAATAGGATTTTATGGCTTGAGAATCCTATATGAGGTATATGCAGATTTTTGATGAGGGTTTTGATTATTGATGATGAAATTGTAAGAGTTGGCATTTTATGATGATTAAATGCATTAATTAGTAAAGTGTAAACAATTAAAATAAATTATTTATAAATTTAAGTAATGTTATTCTTTCAATATCATTATACCGAAATATTGGTATGGATTTTATTGTGGAATTTCTATCTTTTGTGTCGAGGTTACTATTCATGAGTTACTATTCACGATTTACTATTCATGAATTACGAATATTACTCTTGAGATTAAAACTATATGTTGATCATATTATTTTTATCATCATATATAACATTTTTATAACCCTGATGTTGAAATTCTCTTTCACTGGAGTGTAAAGATGGGTAGATTATTGGTATGATCATGACTAGGGTTCTCTTTGGCCTGTAGTGCAAAGTTGAATTGTGACTGGTATGATCATGACCATTGAATTTATAATTGAATATCTTAAGCTTAAGTGCAAAGGTGAATTGATCAACATGGTTATAATTATTGTTTATATAAATTCTGAAATGATTATATATTTCTTTGAGATATGAATATATTTGGCCTGTAGTGCAAATATGAATTGTTGATGAATATCTTTGGCATGTAGTGCAAAGATGGCCTGTTGATGAATATCTTTGGCCTGTAGTGCAAAGATGAACTGTTGTTGAATATCTTTGGCCCGTAGTGCAAAGATGGTTTGTTGATGAATATCTTTGGCCGTAGTGCAAAGATGGATTTGTTAGTATGATTATAAACAGGAATTGTGATTTGGTATAACCATGATCTTTGATGTTTCAGGTAAAGACAGGTGATAAAAATATTCTTCGTCCTGGGTGCGAAGAAAAATTTATAGTCACAATTATGATTATGAGTTATTCATATGATTGTGGAAAGGAATTGTTGAGTGATGTTACACGGATAAAACATTGTTGGTGGATTTTTAACATGGAGGAGATAATAGACTTTATAGTCTATTTGACTCTTCTAATGGATTGCTCGTTCCGCTGCAACTATGGTTGAAATTTTTATCATTTACCATATGTTCTAAATCTCTGATTTATTATTGATGAAGGCTATTGATAATTTAATTATCTTTAGTCATGATATTCTTTACTGAGCTAGTTGTGCTCACCCTTTTGCTTCACAATTCCTTTCAGGTAATAAGAGTGTAGCTGGGTCGAGCGAGGGTAACGGGGAAATAGAACGGTGGTCTCTAGCTGTGGATGTTCTCCCGAAGCAGTATAGAAAAGTTCATTTAGTAGTTATATTTGGTGAATCCAATAGGGTAAGGTGTACCCAACGTTGGAAGGGTGGTTTACCACTATCATACAAGATGTCTAACGACATACAACCTCGTGTCATCATAAGACAGGGATGTGCTCATCCACTTGCTGAGTATATATACGAGCACTACCTATATAATCTTGGTGTTTGTTTGAAGTATAATTCTCAATTAGAGACAGTGGAGATAATGATAAGTCAAGAGAAGACTCACCATTGGGAAGAATATGATAGTAATCTTCTCGTTTTTCTTTGGGGTCTATTAGGTCAACCAAGGATAATTCTGTGGCCATATGATATCTATCATAACCTAGTTGCGTGGTCTCCCATGTACGAAAGTTTCCTTGAGCACTTCCCAAAGATTCTAATTTCTAAAACAGTTTTTGACTATACCTTTATGTAAGGTGTTATTGTGAGGTGATGTCCACGGTTGGAACATGAGTCACATTTGGTATATATTTGTATCCAAACTCACAGCATATGTGTTGTTGTATTTTGCACGACAATTGTTGTAATAAAGTTGTAGTTATTTTCTGTACCATGCATTTGGCGACTCAGAATGGGTTGGATGGAATGGACCTATTTTGGGGTTGTTACATTTGGTATCAGAGCTTAGGGATATGATCTCTGGCGGAGATCGGGGAATATAACTAGGAGGGGAGAGATGAGTAAATCCTTCGCTAGTGTGTCCTACCTAAGCTTATTTGTTGGTCAGTCATAATATCGGGATATTATGTGATATGTTAATTTGTTAAATTAACCCTTGTTTTGAAGCTGTATTCTAGAATGATATTTGAAATACAGGAGATGAGCAATGGAGAAATTATGATGGCAGGGAAGATGGAATCTAAAATGAAAGGAAGGTATTCTCAATTCTTTGAAATACCAGGTACGTAAATTTCGAGGACGAAATTTCATAAGGAGGGGAGATTGTAAGACCCCGAATTTTATGAAATAAAAGTATTCAATTTTTCTTATAATTACTATTTAGTAAATGGTTAAATTGATAAAAGTTTAAAGTTATGGGTGAAATGTAAATTTTTTTCAAAATAAGCAAGTGGTTAAAAAATAATCATTGTTGTCGGGGAATATTCGTTTGGTCGTGGAATATTCTTTCTGTCGGGGAATATTCGTACGACGGCGCAGCCATTTGTGGGCCCCATAACAGAATAACTGTCGGGTGAAAAAAAAACGACAAATTTGAGTTTTATAAATAACGGCGTAGTTGTTACCGTTAACACTGTTGGAATACCCGTTGGTTAAAATACAGTAATACGCGTTATTGCACAGTAGCACACGGTATTGCATAGTATTTTTGAAATTATTGATTCTTACGTAAGAAGGCACTACTCAATAATTGTTACAGTAATTATTGTTCAATATTTTATTTTATTGATTCAATAATTATTGCGTTGATATTTTATATTATTGTTGTTTCAATAATTGTTGTTGCACAGTATTTTCCTTTATCAGATCAATAATTCATATTATTTGAATAATATTATTAGATAACATTATTGACAATGTCTAGAAAGTTCTGTCTAAGGAGAGGTTTGGTCATCTAATTGCGCGCCAGTAAGGAGAAATTCTTATTGGAAAGCCCCCTCTTTCCTGGGAACGGCCTGGTTGTCATAAATGTGATTCTGTAATATTATTTGTGAATAATTAATTATTGATTCATATGATAAGAAAATATTTATTTTATGTGGATATAAACGAGGGATATATTTTTGTGGTTAAAAATGAAGGAGTTAATGTTGAGATTTTTATCCGTATTTTTGTCGGAATGGAGGTATTAAAAATCAGGGTTTTTGAGATATTTTGCGGGGGTTATAATTTTTAATCCGACCGTTGGATCGTGGTAATTTTTGGATATGTTATACATATATAAGTTGAGTATATGTTCACAAATTTTGAACCGTTAAAAATGAACGTATGATTTATTATGAATTTTACGAGATGACTGGTTCAGAAATTGTTGAATTTTCGGAGTTTATCATTTTGGTGGAAAATTCTAGAATTGGTGGGCCCCATTTGTGGTTGGTGAAGAAATGTGCTGAATTATATTTCAAATGTGGTGGGTGGGAATAGTAGCAGGTAAAGCCATCAGGTTGCAGGTCAAACCTACCAAAATTTTCCTATAAATAGAGGGCTAAGTTAGAATTGAAAATCACACCAGAAACATAAGCTTTCTCTCTTTCTCTCTCTATATTATGAAGCATATTTTGTGAGTTTGTAGATACTTGGTGAGTTGCTATTCATCAGTGCAAGTTTTCTTCAGCATCATATCCGATATCCAGTCAGAAGTACTGCTCTTTTGAGGTAAGGGATTGTAAGGGATTGTAAGGGATAGTAATGGATTTTAAGGGTTGTTATGATTTTCAGTTTCGTAATTTTTCTGATCTTCAAAAATTCTGGAAAAATTTAAAATGATATTTTGATGAGTTTTCTTGATTGTGTCCAAAAATGGTGATTTTTGGATGTATAGATTGAGAGTTATGAATTTTATGAGAAAAGACTATTTTAAAAGTAACAGCTTATAATTCCTTGTGGTTAACTCCAAAATTGATGAAATTTTTATTGGGAGTACATGTATATGATAGAAGTATACTCTGTAAATTTCAGAATTTTTAGACAAAAGTACAATTTTTGATAAATGTCTAAATATTCGGCTATTTTGGCCATATGAAAAATAGTAAATGACTTTTAAAAATTCTGAGAAAAATATATGTTCACTATGGGACTATATTATGCAAAATTTCAGAAAAGAAATATTTTTGGAACTGATTTGGTATTTTTCATAAAAATGGTCTAGTTATGAGTAAATGAATTAAATATGTTTTGTGAAGAAAGAAAATTGGAAAATAGGATTTTATGGCTTGAGAATCCTATATGAGGTATATGCAGATTTTTGATGAGGGTTTTGATTATTGATGATGAAATTGTAAGAGTTGGCATTTTATGATGATTAAATGCATTAATTAGTAAAGTGTAAACAATTAAAATAAATTGTTTATAAATTTAAGTAATGTTATTCTTTCAATATCATTATACCGAAATATTGGTATGGATTTTATTGTGGAATTTCTATCTTTTGTGTCGAGGTTACTATTCATGAGTTACTATTCACGATTTACTATTCATGAATTACGAATATTACTCTTGAGATTAAAACTATATGTTGATCATATTATTTTTATCATCATATATAACATTTTTATAACCCTGATGTTGAAATTCTCTTTCACTGGAGTGTAAAGATGGGTAGATTATTGGTATGATCATGACTAGGGTTCTCTTTGGCCTGTAGTGCAAAGTTGAATTGTGACTGGTATGATCATGACCATTGAATTTATAATTGAATATCTTAAGCTTAAGTGCAAAGGTGAATTGATCAACATGGTTATAATTATTGTTTATATAAATTCTGAAATGATTATATATTTCTTTGAGATATGAATATATTTGGCCTGTAGTGCAAATATGAATTGTTGATGAATATCTTTGGCATGTAGTGCAAAGATGGCCTGTTGATGAATATCTTTGGCCTGTAGTGCAAAGATGAACTGTTGTTGAATATCTTTGGCCCGTAGTGCAAAGATGGTTTGTTGATGAATATCTTTGGCCGTAGTGCAAAGATGGATTTGTTAGTATGATTATAAACAGGAATTGTGATTTGGTATAACCATGATCTTTGATGTTTCAGGTAAAGACAGGTGATAAAAATATTCTTCGTCCTGGGTGCGAAGAAAAATTTATAGTCACAATTATGATTATGAGTTATTCATATGATTGTGGAAAGGAATTGTTGAGTGATGTTACACGGATAAAACATTGTTGGTGGATTTTTAACATGGTGGAGATAATAGACTTTATAGTCTATTTGACTCTTCTAATGGATTGCTCGTTCCGCTGCAACTATGGTTGAAATTTTTATCATTTACCATATGTTCTAAATCTCTGATTTATTATTGATGAAGGCTATTGATAATTTAATTATCTTTAGTCATGATATTCTTTACTGAGCTAGTTGTGCTCACCCTTTTGCTTCACAATTCCTTTCAGGTAATAAGAGTGTAGCTGGGTCGAGCGAGGGTAACGGGGAAATAGAACGGTGGTCTCTAGCTGTGGATGTTCTCCCGAAGCAGTATAGAAAAGTTCATTTAGTAGTTATATTTGGTGAATCCAATAGGGTAAGGTGTACCCAACGTTGGAAGGGTGGTTTACCACTATCATACAAGATGTCTAACGACATACAACCTCGTGTCATCATAAGACAGGGATGTGCTCATCCACTTGCTGAGTATATATACGAGCACTACCTATATAATCTTGGTGTTTGTTTGAAGTATAATTCTCAATTAGAGACAGTGGAGATAATGATAAGTCAAGAGAAGACTCACCATTGGGAAGAATATGATAGTAATCTTCTCGTTTTTCTTTGGGGTCTATTAGGTCAACCAAGGATAATTCTGTGGCCATATGATATCTATCATAACCTAGTTGCGTGGTCTCCCATGTACGAAAGTTTCCTTGAGCACTTCCCAAAGATTCTAATTTCTAAAACAGTTTTTGACTATACCTTTATGTAAGGTGTTATTGTGAGGTGATGTCCACGGTTGGAACATGAGTCACATTTGGTATATATTTGTATCCAAACTCACAGCATATGTGTTGTTGTATTTTGCACGACAATTGTTGTAATAAAGTTGTAGTTATTTTCTGTACCATGCATTTGGCGACTCAGAATGGGTTGGATGGAATGGACCTATTTTGGGGTCGTTACAAGACAGATCAACGGACTACCTGCGGAGACTTGAAGATGTTATTTTGGTCATGGACCCATCTTCCCGGATTCGAAAAAGGACAAGCCCAGTGTCATTGCATAGCTCTTGAAAAGAGCTTTTCGAAAAGGTATGACACACCTTCATATGATTCCAGGTTTGCAAGATACGGACGTTTCAGCAAATTGATCGACGCTCGAGGGAACAAACTTTTAGGCGGCAGTGCCCACCAGGCCCAGCCGCAAGTATACCTGCGACTAACACAGGTCTACATGCGGTTGGCCGGGTCTTTAAATATCAGACCCCATCTCACTTTTCATCCCACAAGAAGCCCGACCCTTGTAGTTTATACTTTTAATTTCGTCACAAAACATAATTTTAAAATTAAATTAACGAAAATTTTATAAAATATAGATCGCGCTGGGATGGATAAACTTAAGAAAAAATCAACTAATAGAACTCCGAGTTCTAAACCACCCCCCAAACATGCTTCACATCTAATAAAAATCAAACAAAACCGCTTCTATGAATAAAAGAAGGCTTAGTCCAAAAGTTGGAAGAATCAAAATGCCTCAATTCTTATTTGGCGAAGGGTTTGAAAACCATATTTTCAAAACATTAATTTCATATATTGTTTAAAAAATGAACTTTTCTGTAAATCAAACTCTTTGTGCATAGGTCTAAAGAGGCACAACACTACTTTCAAAATAAAGCACTTACACTACAAAAAAAAGGGCATTGCTGACGGGCTGTGCCGTCGCCAATGACCTTACGGCCGTTGGTAATGAGGTCATTGGCGACGGCATCATCCGTCGCCCCACAGGTCATCGCCCCTGACTCCCGTCACTTGCCGTCAGGAATTATGTTATTGCCGACGGGGTCATTGTCAACGGCTTGCCGTTGGCAATGAGACATTAGCGATGGACAGACCGTCAGCAAAAGCCATTTTTTGCATTTTAATAATATAGGCATTAGTGACAGCACTGCCGTCGCCACTGGGTGGACACTCCCGTCGCCAATGACCTTTATTTAAACTATTTTTAGAACCGTCGCTATAGGTCATTGCCAACGGCACCCCGTCGCCAATGACCCCGTCGCCAATGCCTTGCTTTAAAAAAATAAATTTATAAAAACCGAAAAATGCAAAAATTTTGATCCGGTCCGGTTTACCTCAAAAACCGAAAAACTTAAAATTTAGAACACCCCTAACTGGGTTTGCCCTTTTTTGAATTCGAAAAAATTGGTCCATGACCAGAATAGCCTCTTCAAGTCTCCGCAGGTAGTCCGTTGATTTGTCTTGCGTAATTTGCACTCGAAATTGCTGCGATGGCTCTTTATGACCTTATCCTTAGCTGTACGGTTGTTGTTTATGTTGCGTTGTCAACATTTACATCTTTGCACTCTCGGGGTTATCTCCAGTGTTGATGTGGCTTTTGGCTGTCCCTCGAGAATGTCTCCGGGGTTTGACTATTATCAATTTTGTCTTTCCTCAGGGTTGTTTTCGAGGATTGATTTGATGTCCCACGGGACTGTCTCTGGGGTTTGATGTTATATTCCTCTTAGATTATCTCTGGGGTGTGAAAAGACGCTTTTGCCCTCCTACATGGTTAATGAAATAAACATGACAAAGATTACTAGACACTTGAAATATGACAAGGTATGTATAATGATGCAATAACAAAATATAGTATGATGTCATGAATTGTGACGGACCCAAAATAAGTATACATCACCCATTCTAAGTCGCCAAATACATGATACAAAACTTAAATACAAACTTCATTTATACAATACGACAAACGTAGCTGAGAGTTTCAACATGGATATTATCTTAAAGACAGTATCCAAACTCAAATAAAAGTCCTAATTACAATTATTATCATACTATTTTATAAAATAGTGAGGACTACTACAACTACCATCTCGGACCGTCACTCCATTCCCCGACTAGTCTCGGTTACGTTCTCATTTCTTGAAGAGAACAATGAAAGCAAAAGGGTGAGCTCAACTAGCCCAGTAAGAAATATTATGACTGAGATAATGTAGAATAAATTATCGTTAGCCTTCAACAGTGTTAAACTGATAGAAAATAATAAACAACAAGTTTAACTGCAGCGGAACAAGCAATCAATTTGAAGAGTCAAGTAGAGCATGATATCTGCTATCTTCTATGATTTAAAAAGTTTATCAATAATTTTATCGCTGAGACTCAGCTCAATAAATAATTTACATCACTGAATTATCTATGCACTACGGGCCAAGTATATTCATTAGTATCACATCCACGAATTATCCATGTACTACGGCCCAAGGATATTCGTATTATCACCAATGGTCATGATCATGCCAACAACTGTCCATCAATGCATTATGGGCCAATGAAGACTTTTACCACATTATTTGTAACATTACATGTCATGATTATACCGAATAATCATTGGTCATAATCATACCAATCAACAGTACATCTATGCACTACGGGCCAAAGATGACTTTCATCACAATATAAACATGAGGATGATGGCAATGATATAAGAATTCAATTAAGTGAGAATAGGGATAAATTTTAAAGATTTATAATTCAATTTATCCAGAATTCAATAATATTCAAATTGTCAACATGATACTGCTTTGTGGAGTAAAATTCAAGAATAATATTATATTAAAAATGATTTGGACCGAAAAGAAATTAATTTTTATCATAAATAGTACCCCGGGTGAATAGTACTCGAGTGAATAGTACCCCGTAAATAGTACTTTGGGAATAGTACCCCGTGAATAGTATCCCAGGATGAAAAGATTAAAAATTATCAAGAATGCTCAGAATAATATTTTTATGAAAAGATACTGGATGAAGCTTAAATTTCAAGGATATTCTACTAATTTCAAGGAGTATAGAAGCAATACTTTAACAAGATGAGTGTAGAATTTAGAATCTGAAACGAAATAATAGTACTTACATACCACAGAGTGTGGAAGAAAATATTATTTCTTACGAATATTAAACAAAAATAATATCCTTTACCTTAAAAGGAGAGTATTTCTGACTGGTAGGACGTGGATATTCTTGAAGAAAACTTATACTGTTTTATACGCTTAAAACTTCCTTAAACTCTAAAGAAATACGCTCAATATTATAGAAGAAGAATTCTCTGATTCTGGTGTGATTTTCATTTTTAAACTAAGAATCCTATTTATAGGAAAATGGCAGGATACTATTTGAAAAAGAAAATCACGGGCTGCACAGTAGAAGTTTCACAGGCAAACACTATGCAGACACTATACAAATACTGTGCATAATAAAATATAATATATTTTATTTTTCATAAAAAATAAAACTTATATCAAATATAGTACTCCTCCCGTGAATCTTCATTTCCCCTCCCCCACTCCCCACTCTCCTTTATTTAACACACACACACACACACACACACACACACACACACACACACACACACACACATATATATATATATATATATATATATATATATATATATATATATATATATAAAGCTGAGATAACTTCTCCCGATAGTTTTAAAAAATGGATAAGTGGGGGTCCATATAATAAGCAAAATTATAACAAATAATTCATAAAAATCCCCTCTATTTATCTCAATTCACTAGGCTTCACAAAACATATTTTTAAACAACAATTATTCATTAATAATATAAATTGTAATATTAACAACCAGATAATTCCCAAGTAAGAGGGAGCTTTCCGATAAGGATTTCTTCCTATTGGCGCGCAATTAGGTGACCAAACCCCTTTTCCCGACAGAACTTTCTAGACATTGTCAATAATACAAATAATAATATGAATAATTTTGTCGTCTCAATTATTGATTTAATAATATAAAATATTGTGCAGATAATACTATGACAATAATTGAATCAATAATGTGAGATATTATGCAGCAATTACTGTAGAAATAATTGAGTATAATTGAGTGACTTCTCACGTAATCATCAAATACCGTGTGCTACTATGCAACCACGCGTATTACTGTACTTTTATCACCAGATATTTCAACAGTTAACGGTAAAACTTTCATAGTTATTTTTATAAAAAGATATTTCTATCGTTTTCTAACTCCGAAAATAATTTGGTTGTGCGGTCCACCAATGATTGTGCCTCCTACGAATATTTTTTGATAAAACGAATATTTTCCGACCAATTGAATATTTTATAACAACTTGCTTACTTTACAAAATTTATATTACCCATGTGACGCCCCCAAATTCGGTACTTTTTACCTCTTTATACATTAAATTTTTACACATCATTTCCAAGGTCTACAACCTTAACTTAATACATACCTTCAATATCTAAAAAGGTTTACAATGTTATTTTCATCAAAAAAATTAATAGATGTAACTGCACCATAATTTAATCTTGCACTTTGCCTTTGCTTCTGTCTTTACTCGAGCTTTTATCTAAATCTGAATTTTTTTATCATGATATAGCAAGGGTGTGCAACAAATTTGCCCAGCAAGTTTTAAGTACAATAAGGATATATCATGGTTGAAAAGAATGAATAAGCTTTCAAATTTTCAACAATATAATAATTGTGAAATAACATGAATCAAGTGTCAATAATTGAATGATTTAATCAATAATATTGTTTGAAGGTCAACAATGACCCTGAACAATTTAACTAAACCTTATGGTAATAAAGGTGATCAGCATTTCATAACTGATGAACATATGTAACATGCACTGAGTGCGAATCAATAATCAGTATAGTCGTGAATAATCAACAATAATTATTAACTAACATGCTTTGAATATATAAATCAAGTTTGAGTTAGGAAAACTTGTCTGTACCGCTGATTACCGCTAAGCAATCTAATTAAATCTCTCATGAAAGACCTATCAATTATAAGATTGATCTTTCAATTAGTATAACATACCTGGTAACTCTTAATACTATTTCTTTATCCATAAATTATCTAACACTTAATCACAAAAATTAAATATTAGATAATAGCTTAACACATCAGTATTATTATCATCCTTTGATAATTCTTTAATCCCTATATCATATACATTATGATTTAACATTTTAATCTTACATATTATAAGTTCTTCTTTAACATCTAATAAGTCAAATACTAATTCAGTAATTCAGATTTACAATCCAGCAAACCAGATTGCAATCCAGCAAACTGAATTCTAAATTCAGTAAACTGGATTCCAAATTCAGCAACCTAGATTCAACTGATTTCCAATCCAGTAAGCCTGAATTCACCAATCCTTCAATTCAACAAACTGGATTCATAACCCTTCATTCCAGCAAGCCTGGATTTATAAATCATTCAATCCAGCAAGCTGGATTCAATATCCTTCAATCCAGCAAGTATGGATTCATAAATTTTTCAATCCAGCAAGCTGGATTCAATATCCTTTTTACGAAAATACCAAATCTACTTATTATTTTTCTATCCTTTGCCCAAACATATATACATATATTTCATACACAAAAATTATTTTTCCATAATTTTTCAACTTCCTTTAGTATTTTTCAAAAATCATTCTTAGCGCGTAGCTTAAGAAATTAGCCTTATCATGCTTAACTCTAGAAATTCTCATCTCTTAACACAATCTTATACGTGTTAACGTGAGCCTACAGTTTAAATTTCATGACCATCAGAGTTATAGAACTCCGGTTATAGTCATTTTCGTCAAAAAATTCTAAAAATTGAAACGACCATAACTTGGTCGTTTTAAGTCGGAATGAGCTCATTTTTGGACATGATGTACTTTATAACATATATTTTCATTTCCCAAAAGGCCGGAATTTATTTCACAAATTAAGTGGCCGAAAATGCCCTTTAAAATTCTGGAACAGTAGCTTTTTGGCGTTTTTCACTTTTTCGTGCTTTGTTAAATATATTCCATACAGAAATCTACAACTCTTTTTTCAGTGATTCCACTTGAAGATGTTAGAAAACTTATCATAGTATCCTCCCAAATTTTTTCAAAATTTTTGAATGTCTAAAAAATGACGAAACTGCCCTTACCCTTGACTGTCCAAAAACAGTCTGTTTTCCTTTCAAAAGTCAAAACTATTTTTGCTAAAACAGTCACTACGACTTGTGTACTCAATATTTTTAAGTGCTACTATTTGGTTTAGTAGTTAACTTACCTATCTAGTAACCCTCTTTGACGGATCACAAAAAGAATGTGTAGATTAAAAACGGTGGAAATCCAAAGTACATAGAAATTTTATGGTTTATAAACTAGAAAAATCACTTTTCTTTATTTTTGATTTTCAAACAAAACAACACCCAATATGGGTATATCTAAATATGAAACACTCATTAACATGTATATACATGATTTTTGAGTTTAGAAATATAGATTCAAGATTTGATTAAGAATAATCAAAAAATAAAATTACATAATCCAGTTATATTTTATACCTTGATCTTTTGCAAGCCTTTTTTAATCTTTGAAAGTAGATGATGATCTTGGGTAGCTAGAAGATCAAAACCTCCTCTCCTTAACCTCCTGTAGCTGCCGAATTTGCTCCTCTCTCTCTCTTGGTTTTCTTTTTGGTAAGAAATAAGAGATGAAAGAGAAAATGGGTTTATTTGTTTGTTAAAAAAAATCTATTGATATATTTTGTATATCTAATCTATATCTCCCAATATCTCTCATATCCTTATCTCTTTCCTTAATCATTATATTGATATATGGAGGATTAGTAAGTAAGGTGTCACCTTAAATTTTTTGACACATGGCTATGTTTGGAAAAATCTCTTAACAATGTGTGGCTTATAAAGTGATGATGTGTTTTCACCATTTCATCTCCTTTCCTCCTCCACTCACCATCCGGCCAAGTGGCTTTATTATTCACCAAGTTTGGTTTTGATATTAATGTAATATTTAGTATATCAAATGACTAAAATGCCTCTCTTTCAATTGGGCTAAACTTGGGCTACTATATTAAATTCTTTTGGGCCATGTAAATTAACATAGTCCAATACTTTTAATATTATCATTCCATAATTATTTAATTAGAATTTTCATGTACACAATTATAATTTAAATCCTTACTTACATACACTTAATTTTTTAACCCAATTAGACTTGCTATAATTAGGTTATAAAATTAATTAATTGAGATATATAAAATAAATCTCTTAGAATTAGTATATATTCTAAATACCATAGTTCTCTCATCCCATAACCCCTAAGTTATTCAATTCTTCATTCCTAATATATAATTAGGATCACACTCGTTTCATTTATTTGTTTATATAATAAACAAATATAATCCATCACATAATATTCATATTCACTTACTCACATAATCATATAAAATAATTGAATAGATTGAGATATGATTCACAAATCTCTTAGATTAGGTCACTAGTATATATTTAAATACTAGAACCACTAAATAAAAATAACCTTTTAGGTCATTTAATTCTCATACTTAATTTAAATAACTTGTTTAAGTTATACAATTTATATTGTATAATTAAATTTAATTTTCTCCTCCTCTCCATAAATTGTTTTCAAACAATTTATTTATATATTAAATATATAATTTAATATATTCAATCATTTATTCATATATGAATTTAATTTACTAACTAGTTGATACCAATATACATATTTACATATTGGATCTCATCTCATATTTTTACTTTACATCCTTTGGTATAATATTAAATATTATACCATTATCCATATAACGTAATACCATATATCCAATTATTTTCTTTACTTTCTATAAATTGTCTTCACAACTTATTTAACTAAAGTAAATATATTAATATATTCACCACATTAAATACATGCATACATTACACTCAATAAGGTAATATATGATTTCTTAAATAAAAGAGTGGCTATACATGAAGTATATTTAATGCCACCAATTTATCAAATTAAAATAATTTAATATTATAAATTATTTTAATTTTACCCATCTAATTTTATTTCGTAATTTATTCCTACACTTTACTTACATATAATAAATATATAATTTTAATATATTTATTATACACAACATCACATATTGCATGTCACATATTCCTTTGTGCACTATAATATCACATAAAATATCATATAATAAAAATTTTCTTTATTTAATTCTTATTTTAATATTTCTCAAAGATTTGGGTTATCACAACCCACAGCTATAACATTATATCAAATCTACACCATAATATTCAAAAATATATTTTGAGAAAATTAATCTTTATTCATAAAAGTTGGGGTCTTACAACCTCCCCTTCTTATGAAATTTCGTCCTCGAAATTGGTGTACGTACCTGATATGTCGAAGAGGTGAGGATACCTTGATTTCATTTCAGATTCTAACTCTCAGGGCATTTCTTCAACATCGTGGTTTTTCCATAAAATTTTGACTTGAGGTATAACCTAGGAGCGTAAAATATGTTCCTTCTTATCTAAGATTTTAACAGGTACTTCTTCATACGTTAAATCTTTTGCTATCTCGTTCGGTTCTAATTCAATAATGTGGTTCGGGTCTTCCACATATTTACGTAACATAGATATGTGAAAAAAGTTATGAACACGAGACATACTTGGCATATGAAAATAATGTGACATACTTGGCATCTGAAAATAATATGAACACGAGACATACGAGACAACGGTTCTAATTAAATAATATGGTTCAGATGCCACAGATGTCAGTATTCTGTACCTGTTTTGTGGCAGTATTTGAAAATAGCATCTAAAAATGTTGAGGTAAGCAATGGAGCACATGAAATCGTTGAGTCACCACAGATCAATAACCAGGAAAATATGCATCAGGAAGGCAACAATCCTCATGTAAACAACAACACTGACCAAATGATGAACGACAGAATGTTCAGAGGCTTTCTGCAATTCATGCAACATCAGGCGAGAGAGACTCCTGTGTAAAATACAGGTGGAAACACTGGCAACTCTCGGATGGTCATCGCTAAGCAGTTCAAGGAGCTGGGACCACCGGAGTTTTTGGAAAATCCAGAACTACTTAAGGCAGAGACTTGGATAAAGCAGATCACCAAGATATTTGAGGTCTTGGGATGCTCCTAAGAGCAAAGGGTTCCCTTTGCCACCATCATATTGCGAGGAGAGGCAGATTACTAGTAGAAATCTGTAAAGCGTACTCAACCTGCCGTACTGAAGATGTCTTAGGAGAAGTTCTAAGAACTGTTCAACGACAAGTACTTTTCCGAAAGTATTCGTCACATGAAGGAGGTGTAATTTATCAAGCTAAAACAAAACAATATGACCATGTCGTAGTACGAGGCTAAGTTTACAGAGTTATCCCGATTTGCATCCCATTTGGTAGATAATGAGGAGCGTATGACACGGATATTTTTAAGAGGTTTGAAACCCAAAATACGTCAATACCTCATTTCTCACAAATTATGTTTGTATTCAGATGTTGTAAATAGGGCTCAGTTATTGGAACGTGATAATGAGCTAACCCAACCAAGAGATAACAGTCGGCAAAGCGATACTACCAGTGGTAGCACTCATCGAAGCGGTGACAACAAACGTGGAGGGAGACAACATGCCAGATATGGTAACCACTTCGATGGTAATCATGGACAAGATAATAAAAGTGGAAATTTTAAGAAGAGGAGATTCAATAATGATGAAAATACATCAGCACCAGTAACCGTTGTTAAAGAAGGAGAACGATCAGCGATCGTATACTACAAATGTGGAGGGGAGGGACACATCAGTCCAAACTGTACGCAGCAGTCCAAAACATGTTATAATTACGGAAGAGAAGGTCACCTAGCTCAATTTTGTCGTACAATGAAGCCAAGTTCAGCTGGGATGGAGGCAGGCCGTCCCAGAGAAGTTAAAACCAATAGTTCAAGGGAGAATGTTTGTCGTGATCTCCCAGAAAGCATGGAATCCGAATGAGGTGATCACGGGTAAGCTAATCATAAATTCTAGCAAAGACTATACCTTATTTGATACCGGTTCTACCTATTCTTTTATTTCTCCTACTTGCGCTCAACGTTTAAATTTGACTCCGGAGAAATTAGACTTTGACTTATCTGTTGAAACTCCGTTGGGAGAAATCTTCATTACATCCACTCTTTATAAGTCTTGTTTAATTCAAATCGGTACCCACACATTACCTGTCGATCTTATTTCCTTAAAAATACTTGCATTTGATGTAATTTTAGGGATTGATTGGTTAACTACTCATCATGCAAAAATTAATTATTTTCGTAAGGATGTTAGCTTTCATATTCTTAACCAACCTATTATGCGAATTCAAGCAACCAAACCACAAAGTCAATCACTGTCATATCAAGCCATAAGCTATTCGTTTATTAAAAAATGGATGTCAAGCTTTCTTAGCCCATGTCACGGATTTAAACAAAAATACGTCAGATTTGAATGATATTTCTATTGTTAATAAATTTCCTGACGTATCGACCTTGAACCCGGTACAAAACTCATTTCTAAAGCCCCATATCGAATGGCTCATATTGAACTTTAGGAGTTAAAAACCCAACTGTAGGAATTGTTAGACATCGGTTTCATTCGACCTAGTACGCCTCCTTGAAGTGCTCCTATTCTATTTGTGAATAAGAAAGATGAAAGTATGCGACTTGGTATTGACTATTGGGAGTTGAACCATGTCACCATCAAAAATAGGTACTAGTTGCCTCGCATTGATGACCTATTTGACCAGTTGCAAGGCGTCAAATTCTTTTCAAAGATTGATCTTCGTTCCGGATATCATCAGTTAAAGATAAAAATTGATAGCATTCCAAAGACTGCTTTCAGAACTCGGTACGGGCATTACAAATTCCTAGTCATGTCTTTTGGATTGACTAATGCTCATGTTGCCTTCATGGATATGATGAACCGAGTATTCAAGAAATATTTGGATCACTTTGTAGTCGTCTTTATTGATAACATCCTCATATACTCTAAAACCCGTGAAGACCATGAGCAACACTTGAGGCTGATACTCCAAAAGTTTCATGAAAATAAGCTTTATGCCAAGTTGAAGAAATGCAAGTTCTGGCTTGAGGAAGTAGCATTTCTTGGGCACGTGATATCAAATCACAGAATATCAGTTGACCCAGCAAAGATTGAAGCGATACAAAGCTGGGAGCAACCTAAGTCAGTGACCGAAGTACATAGCTTTCTCGGCTTAGCTGGTTATTATCGGAGATTCGTGGAAGGATTTTCTCGAATCGCTACTCCATTAACTCAGCTGACTCGAAAAGATACAAATTTCGGTTGGAGTGAAGAATGTGAGAAGAGTTTTTAAGAACTCAAGAGGAGACTCATTTCAGCACCTATTCAGACAATACCATCTAGTTCAGAGGGATTTGTCATCTACAGCGATGCTTCAGGCAGAGGGTTAGGATGTGTTCTCATGCAACATGGAAAAGTCATGGCCTATGCCTCACGATAACTCAAAGAATATGAGAGGAATTATCCTACTCATGATCTAGAGTTGGCAGTAGTCATTTTTGCGTTAAAGATCTGGAGGCATTACCTGTATGGGGAGAAGGAGGAGATCTATACAGATCATAAAAGCGTCAAATATTTCTTCACCTAAAAGGAACTCAATATGCGGCAACGACGTTGGCTCGAGCTGTTGAAAGATTACGATTATACCATTCAATACCATCTTGGAAAAACGAACGTGGTAGCTGACGCGTTGAGTAGAAGATCATATAAGGGTATGAGTGCGATATAGTCAACGCAAAGGCCCATCTTATATGACTTACAAAGGATGGAGATAGAGTTAAAAACTCCAGGGACCCACGTAATGATATTAAATATACGAGTAGAACTGACTTCAATCAATAAAGTTAAAGCTACTCAAACTACGAACATGGAGTTGATGCGTATGAAGAAGAAAGTGCAAAAAGGTGCTATTTCGGAAGCAAGAATCGATGAAGAAGGAATACTTCAAAAATCAAGACTTTGTGTTCCTAACGACCCTGATTTAAAGTATAAAATCATGATGGAGGCGCACAACACACTGTTTGCAATCCATCCTGGGAGTATCAAAATGTATCGTGATCTTCGACATACATTTTGGTGGAGCAATATGAAAAGAGAGATCGCAGAGTTTATCTCAAGGTGTTTATCTTGTCAACATGTCAAGGCGGAGCATCAAGTGCCAAAAGGACCATTGCAACCACTTAAAATTCCAAAATGGAAGTGGGAGCACATTACCATAGATTTCGTTACTGGTCTTCCTAAGGTTTCTCAAGGCATAGATGCAATTTGGGTTATTGTTGATATATTGACCAAATCTGCTCATTTCTTACCTATACAAGAAACTTATTTATTTGAACGTCTTGCTCGTATATATATAAGCGAGATTGTAAGACTGCATGGTATGTCAGTATCCATAGTTTCTGATCAAGACCCAAGATTCACCTCATAATTTTGGATTAGTTTACAAAAAGTTATGGGCACGAATTTACGATTTAGATAGGCATATCATCCTCAAACGGACGGGCAGTTGGAGAGGACTATTCAAACTTTGAAGATTTATTAAGACTCTGTGTCCTTGACTTCAAAGGAAGTTGGGAAAAGTTCTTGCCATTAGTAGAATTCTCCTACAACAACAGTTATCAAGCAAGTATTGGCATGGCTCCATTCGAAGCGTTGTATGAACACAAGTGTCGTTCTACAGTATGCTGGGACGAGGTGGGTGAAGCAACGTTGTTGGGACCGAAATTGGTACGTATAATTACGAAGAAGATTCAAATGATCCGGCAACGTATAAAGACCTCACAAGATCGACAAAAGAGTTATGCTGATCTTCATCGAAATGACGTGGAATTCAATGTTGGAGAGCATGTGTTGTTACGTGTTGCTCCATGGAAAGGAGTTACGAGATTTTGAAAGAGAGGAAAGCTCAATCCTCGATTCATTGGCCCATTTGAAATCCTCGATTGAGTAGGAACTGTGGCTTATAGACTTGCCTTACCGCCAAGTATGTCTCGTGTTCATAACGTTTTTCACATTTCCATGTTACGTAAATATGTGAAAGACCCAAACCACATTATTAATTTAGAACCGGACGAAATAACGAAAGATTTAACGTATAAAGTGGTACCTGTTAAAATCTTGGATAAGAAGGAACATATTTTACGCTCCAAGGTTATACCTCAAGTCAAGGTTTTGTGGAGAAACTACAATATTGAGGAAATGACCTGGGAGTTAGAATCTAAAATAAAATCAAGGTATCCTCACCTCTTCGTCATACCAGACACGAACACCAATTTCGAGGACAAAATTTTTTAAGAAGGAGAGGTTGTAAGACCCCAACTATTATGAATAAAGATTAATTTTTCTCGAAATATATTTTTGAATATTATGGTATGGATTTGATATAATGTTATAGTTGTGGGAAATATTTATAAATTTTGCAAAGTAAGCAAGTTGTTATAAAATATTCGATTGGTCGGGGAATATTCGTTTTAACAGGGAATATTCGTTTTGTCGAAGTTAGAAAACGACAGAAATATCTTTTTATAAAAATAACGGCGAAAGTTTTACCGTTAACTGTTGAAATACCCAGTGATAAAAGTACAGTAATACGCATGGTTGTATAGTAGCACACGGTATTGATTATTGATGTTTACGTGAGAAATTACTCAGTTATACTCAATTATTACTACAGTAATTGCTGCATAGTATCTCACGTTGTTGATTCAATTATTGTTATAATATTTTATATTATTAAATCAATAATTGAGATGACAAGTTATTCATATTATTATTTGTATTATTGACAATGTCTAAAAAGTTCTGTCAAGAAAAGGGATTTGGTCACCTAATTGCGCGCCAATAGGGAGAAATCCTTATCGAAAAGCTCCCTCTTTCCTAGGAATGATCTGGTTGTTAATATTGCAAGTTATATTATTGATGAATAAATGTTATTAAAAATATTGAGGGGGTTTTTTATGAAATATTTGTTGTAAATTTTGATTATTATATGGACCCCCACTTACCCATTTTTTAAAATAGTCGGTAGAAAGTTATCTCAGTTTTGTTATATATATATATATATAAGTTTTGTTTTATATGAAAAATAGAATATATTATATTTTATTATGCATATTGTCTGCATAGTAAAATCAAAAAAAATTTACCGACGAATTCGGCGCCCGTGAAAAGAAAAAAAAATTGTACATCCGTGATTATTTTTCTAAATAGTATCATTTCATTCTCTTATAAATAGGATGCTTAGTTCAGAATTAAAAATTACACCAGAATCAGAGAATTCTTCTTCTATAATATTGAGCGTATTTCTTTCGAGTTTTAGGAAGCTTTGAGTGTGGAAAACAGTGCAAATTTTTTTTATGAATATCACCGCTATACCAGTTGGAATACTCTCCTTTTTAAGGTAAGAGATATTATTTTTGTCCAATATTCGTATAAAATAATATTTTCTTCCATATTCTGTAGTATGTAAGTAATATTATTTCGTTTCAGATTTCGAATTCTACAATCATTTTGTTAAAGTATGGCTTATATATTCCTTAAAATTAGTAGAATATCCTTGAAATTTGTGCTTCATCTAGTATCTTTTCATGGAATATTATTCTGCGCATTCTTGATAATTTTTAATCTTTTCATGTCGGAGTATTATTTATGGGGTACTATTCTCGAAATATTATTTACGGGATACTATTCATGATAAAAAATTAATTCTTTTTCGGTCCAAATTATTTTTGATACAATATTATTCATGAATTTTACTACACAAAATAATATCATGTTGACAATTCGGACATTATTGAATTTTTGATAAATTAAATTATAAATCTTTAAAATTTATCCTTTGCTTTCATTTAATTGAAATATTATATCATTGTCATCATCCTCATGCTTATATCATTGTCATTATCCTCATGCTTATATTGGGATAAAAGTCATCTTTGGCCGTAGTGCATAGATGGACTGTTGATTGGTATGATTATGATCAGGGATTATTCAGTATAATCATGACCTGTAATGTTATAAATGATGTGATAAAAGTTCACATTGGCCCGTAGTGCATTGATAGACAGTTGTTGGCATGATTATGACCATTGGTGATAACACGAATACTGTAAGACCCCGAATTATATGAAATAAAAGTATCCAATTTTCTTATAATTATTATTCTATTTAATAAATGGTTAAATTGATAAAAGGTTAAAGTTAAGGGTGATATTTGAAAATTTTACAAAGTAAGCAAGTTGATATAGAATATTCATTGTGTCGGAGAATATTCGTTTTAACAGGGAATATTCGTACGACGACACAATCATTGGTGGACCCCACAACGAAAGTATTGTCGTAGATAGAAAATGACAGAAATATCTTTTTATAAAAATAGCGGCAAAAGTTTTACCGTTGAACTACCCAGTGGTAAAAGTACAGTAATACGCATGGCTGCATAGTAGCACACGGTATTGATTATTGATACTTACGTAAGAAACCACTCAGTTAATGTAAGACCCCAACTTTTATAAATAAAGATAAATTTTCTATAAATATCATTTTTGAATATTATGGAGTTAATTTGATATAATGTTATAGTTGTGGGTAATATTTATAAATTTTGCAAAGTACGTAAGTTGTTATATAATATTCGATTGGTCGGGGAATATTCGTTTTAACAGAGAATATTCGTACAACGACACAATCATTAGTGGACCCCACAACGGAATTATTGTCGGATTGAGAAAACGACAAAAATATTTTATTAAAAATAACGGCGGAAATTTTACCATTGTTACTGCTGAACTACTCGATAGTAAAAGTACAGTAATACGTGTGGTTGCATAGTAGCACACGGTATTGATTATTAATGCTTATGTGAGAAGTCACTCAGTTTGATTCAATTATTGTCAGTTAATAATATGAATTATTTAGCGATAATGACGTTTTGTTTTATTCGTATTATTAACGTAATAAAACAGAAACATCTTTTTATATAAAACAAAATACTTTATTAAAGTTATTCTATAAATAGAATATATTATATTTTATTTAAAAGATTTTTCTTTAAATATGGACCGTCAGATTAAAGTAATCAATCTGGACCGTTCATGGATTAGTTACTATGCATTCTATTTTTCTATAAATAGCAGCTCATTCCTTCATTATTTCTTACGAATTCACTGAACTCTAGAGAGAGAAACTATAGAGAGAAACTATAGAGAGAGAGAAGAAGAGTATTCTGCTACTTAACTACTTCCTTATTTCAGCTCTTCTTTAAAACGGTAAGGGGTGTTATTCTTTCTTATTCATGAAGAGAACTGTTGTTATTCCATTTCTTATTATTCTGTTGGAATAACCTGTATACGCGGTCTACCCTATACTTGGTGACATTCTTCTATTATTCTGTTGGAACATCCTGTCTGTGTGTTTTACACCGGACCTGGTTTCGTTTTTATTATTATTCTGTTAGAACATCCTGTCTGTGTGTTTTACACCGGACCTGGTTCCGTCTTGTTATTATTCTGTTGGAACATCCTGTCTGTGTGTTTTACACCGGACCTGGTTCCATTATTTATTATTCTGTCGAAATATCCTGTCTGTGCATTTACGCCGGACCTGGTTCCATTATTTATTATTCTGTCGGAATATCCTGTCTGTGCGTTTACGCCGGACCTGGTTCCATTATTTATTATTCTGTTGGAATAACCTGTCTGTGCGGTCTATCGCATGCATGGTGATTTCTTTTGTTATTCCATTCTTTATTGTACTCAGTTGGTTAAGTTTTGACTTCTATACTCCATAAAATTTGTGGAATATCCTTGATAATTGCGGTTCATCCAGTATCTTTTCATGAAAATATTCTTCTAAGTATTCTTGAATTTTACTCCACAAAGCAGTATCATGTTGACAATTTGGACGTTGTTAATTCTTGGATAAATTAATTCTTGAACTTGTTTTATTGAATTCTTATATCATTGTCATCATCCTCATGTTTATAAAATGTTGAAAGTCATCTGTGGCCTGTAGTGCATAGATGGACTTGGTATGATTATGACCAGGGATTATTCGGTATAATCATGACCGTAATGTTACAAATGATGTGGTAAAAGTCCTCATTGGCCCGTAGTGCATTGATGGACAGTTGTTGGCATGATCATGACCATTAATGAATATACGAATATCCTTGGCCGTAGTGCAGGGGTGATTCGATGATGTGGATTATTTTATTAAGCTGAGTCTCAGCGATCACAGTGTTGAAAAATCTTTTAAATCATAAAAGATAGTAGAGTTTATTTTCTACTTGACTCTTTTAATGGATTGCTTGTTCCGCTGCAGTTAAACTTGATGTCTATTATATTTTATCAGTTTAACATTGTTGAAGGCTAATGATAATTTATTCTGCATTATCTTAGTCATAATATTTCTTACTGGGCTAGTTGAGCTCACCCTTTCTTTCACTGTTCTCTTCAGGAAATGAGAACGTAGCTGGGGCAAGTCGGGGAACGGAGTGATGGTCCGAATGATAGTATTAGTTAGTAGTCCTCACTATTCTATGTAATGGTGTGTTAATAAATGTAATGAGGACTCCTTTTGAGTATGAATACTCTCTAGAAGATAATATTTGTATTCAAACTCACAGTTTATGTTTTGTCGTATTGTACACGACAGTTGTATTAGTAAGTTGTATTTGTATTCTGTACTATGTATCTGACGACCCAAGATGGGTGATGTATACCTAATTTTGGGGGCGTCACAGTTGGTATCAGAGCTTAGGGATATGATCCCTGGCTAAGATGTGAGAATAGAACTAGGAGGGGAGAGACGGGGAATTCCTTCGCTAGTATGACCTACCTAAGTTTATTTGCATGGTATTTAATTGGTCGGTCATAATATAAGGATAATACATGACATATCAATTAATTTTTATTTTGTGGCAGTATCTGAAAATGGCATCTGAGAATGTTGAGAATAGCAATGGAGCACAGGCGACTATTGATTCACCACATATCAATAATCAGGATAATGTGCATCAGGAAGGTGACAATCCTCATGCAAACAACAACACTGACCAGATGATGAATGATGGAATGTTCAGAGGTTTTATGCAATTCATGCAACAACAGGTGAAAGCGGCTCCTGTCCACAACGTAGGTGGAAATACTGGAAACTCTCAGGCGGTCACCGCTAAACAGTTTAAGGAGCTGGGACCACCGGAGTTTAAGGGAGAACCCAAACCACTTGTAGCTGAAACATGGATAAAGCAGATCACCAAGATATTTGATGTCTTGGGTTGCTCCGAGGAGCAAAAGGTTCCCTTTGCCGCCTTTATGTTGCGAGGAGAGGCAGATTACTGGTGGGAATCGATAAAGCGTACTCAACCTGCCGCACTGAAGATGTCTTGGGAGAAGTTCCAAGAGCTGTTTAACGACAAATACTTTCCCGAGAGTATTCGTCACATGAAGGAGGTGGAGTTCATCAAATTGGAGCAGAATAATATGACCGTGTCGCAGTACGAGGCAAAATTTGCGGAGTTATCCCGGTTTGCGTCCCACCTGGTGGATAATGAAGAAAGAATGACGCGGATGTTTTTAAGAGGTTTGAAGCCGGAGATACGTCAACATCTTGTTTCTCATAAACTGTGTTTGTATTCAGATGTTGTAAATAGGGCTCAGTTGGTGGAGCGCGATAACGAGACAACGCAACCAAAAGAGAGCAGCCGGCAAAATGATAATACCAGTGAAAGCAGTCATCGAAGCGGTGACAACAAGCGTGGAGGGAATCAACAGGCCAGAAATGGTAACCACTTCGGTGGTAATCAGGGCCAAAACAATAAGAATGGGCATTTCAAGAAGAGGAGATTCAACAATGATGGAAAGACGTCAGCACCAGCACCTGTCGTTAAGGAAGGAGAACGACCACCTATCATATGTTTCAAATGCGGAGGGGAGGGGCACATCAGTCCAAACTGCGCGATGCCGTCCAAAGCATGTTATAATTGTGGAAGAGAAGGTCATTTAGCCCGATTTTGTCGTTTACCGAAGACAAATTCAGCTAGGATGGAGGCACCAAAGGCCGTCCCAGAAAAGTCAAAACCGGTTGTGCAAGGGAGAGCGTTTGTTGTGAACTCCCAGAGAGCAAGGAACCCGAATGAGGTCATCACGGGTAAGCTTATCATAAACTCTAACGAAGTCTATACTTTATTTGATACCGGTTCTACCCATTCTTTTATTTCTCCTACTTGCGCTCATCGATTAAATTTGATTCCGGAGAAATTAGACTTTGACTTAGCTGTTGAAACTCCATTGGGAGAAACCTTCATTACATCCACGGTTTATAAGTCTTGTTTGGTTCAAGTTGGTACCCACACATTACCTGTCGATCTTATTTCATTAAAAATACTTGCATTTGACGTGATTCTAGGGATTGATTGGTTAACTACTCATCATGCAAAAATTGATTGTTTTCGTAAGGTTGTTAGCTTTCATATTCCTAATCGACCTATTATGCGAATTCAAGCAACCAAACCATTAAAATCAATCGCTGTCATCTCAAGCCATAAAGCTATTCGTTTATTGAAAAACGGATGTCAAGCTTTCTTAGCTCATGTCACAGATCTAAACAAAAATACGTCAGCTTTGAATGATATTTCTGTTGTTAATAAATTTCCTGACGTATTTCCCGAAGAACTTCCTGGCCTACCCCCAGAGCGTGAAATTGAATTTTGTATCGACCTTGAACCCGGTACAAAACCCATTTCCAAAGCCCCATATCGAATGGCTCCTATTGAACTTCAGGAGTTAAAGACCCAACTGCAGGAATTGTTAGACATTGGTTTTATTCGTCCTAGTACTTCTCCTTGGGGTGCTCCTGTTCTGTTCGTGAAGAAGAAAGATGGGAGTATGCGACTTTGTATTGATTATCGGGAGTTGAATCATGTCACCATCAAAAATAGGTACCCATTGCCACGTATTGATGACCTGTTTGACCAGTTGCAAGGAGCACAATTCTTTTCAAAGATCGATCTTCGTTCTGGATATCATCAGCTGAAGGTTAGAACTGAGGATATTCCAAAGACTGCCTTCAGAACTCGGTATGGGCATTATGAATTCTTAGTTATGTCTTTTGGATTGACTAATGCTCCTGCTGCCTTCATGGATATGATGAACAGGGTATTCAAGGAATATTTGGATCACTTTGTGGTCGTCTTTATCGATGACATCCTTGTTTATTCCAAAAGCCGTGAAGATCATGAGCAACACTTGAGGCTGGTACTCCAAAAGCTTCGTGAATACAAACTTTATGCCAAGTTGAAGAAATGCGAGTTCTGGCTGGAAGAGGTAGCATTCCTTGGGCACGTAGTATCAAGTCGTGGAATATCTGTTGACCCGGCAAAGATTGAAGCTATTCAAAGCTGGGAGCAACCTAAATCAGTGACCGAAGTACGTAGCTTTCTTGGTTTAGCTGGTTATTATCGGAGATTCGTGGAAGGATTTTCTCGAATCGCTACTCCATTAACTCAGCTGACTCGGAAAGATACAAAGTTCGGTTGGAGCGAAGAATGTGAGCAGAGTTTTCAAGAACTCAAGAGGAGACTCATTTCAGCACCTGTTCTAACAATACCATCTGGCTCGGAGGGATTTGTCATCTACAGTGATGCTTCGAGCAAAGGGTTGGGATGCGTTCTCATGCAACATGGAAAAGTCATAGCCTATGCATCAAGACAACTCAAGGAATATGAGAGGAATTATCCTACTCATGATCTAGAGTTGGCAGCTGTTGTCTTTGCACTTAAAATTTGGAGGCATTACTTGTATGGGGAGAAGGTGGAGATCTTTACGGATCATAAAAGCCTCAAATATTTCTTCACTCAAAAGGAACTCAACATGCGACAACGACGTTGGCTTGAACTGTTGAAAGATTATGATCATACCATTCAATACCATCCTGGAAAAGCGAACGTGGTAGCTGACGCATTGAGTAGAAGATCATATGCAAGTACGAGTGCGATATTGTCAACACAAAGGCCCATTTTGTGTGATTTGCAAAGGATGGAGATAGAGTTAAAGACTCCAGGGACCCATGTGATGATGGCGAATATACGAGTAGAACCGACTTTAATCGATAAAGTTAAAGCTGCTCAAGCTACAGACCTGGAGCTGATGCGTATGAGGAAGAAAGTGCAAGAAGGTGCTATGCCGGAAGCAAGAATCGATGAAGAAGGAATACTTCGAGTCAACTCCAGACTTTGTGTTCCTAACAACCCTGATTTAAAGTATGAAATCATGATGGAGGCGCACAACACACCGTTTGCAATCCATCCTGGAAGTACCAAAATGTATCATGATCTTCGTCATACATTTTGGTGGAGCAATATGAAGAGAGAGATAGCGTTGTTTATCTCAAGGTGTCTAACTTGTCAACGAGTCAAAGCGGAGCATCAAGTACCAAAAGGTCCATTGCAACCACTTGAAATTCCAGAATGGAAGTGGGAGCACATTACCATGGATTTCGTTACCGGTCTTCCTAAGGTTTCTCAAGGTATTGATGCGATTTGGGTCATTGTTGATAGATTGACCAAGTCTGCTCATTTCTTACCGATACGAGAAACTTATACACTTGAACGTCTTGCTCGTATGTACATAAACGAGATTGTAAGACTGCATGGTATGCCAGTATCCATAGTTTCTGACCGAGACCCAAGATTCACTTCACGATTTTGGGTTAGTTTACAAAAAGCTATGGGCACGGATTTACGATTTAGTTCAGCATATCATCCTCAGACGGACGGACAATCAGAGAGGACTATTCAAACTCTTGAAGATCTATTAAGACTCTGTGTCTTTGACTTCAAGGGAAGTTGGGACAAGTTCTTACCATTGGTGGAGTTTTCCTACAACAACAGTTATCAAGCAAGTATTGGCATGGCTCCATTCGAAGCATTGTATGGAAGAAAATGTCGTTCTCCAGTATGCTGGGATGAGGTGGGTGAAGCAACGTTGTTGGGACCGGAGTTGGTACGTATGACTACAGAAAAGATTCAAACGATCCGACAACGTATAAAAACCTCACAAGATCGACAAAAGAGTTATGCTGATCTTCATCGAAAGGACGTGGAATTTGATGTAGGAGATCATGTGTTCTTACGTGTTGCTCCATGGAAAGGAGTTACGAGATTTGGAAAGAGAGGAAAGCTCAATCCTCGATTCATCGGTCCATTTTTAATCCTCGATCGAGTAGGAACTGTGGCTTATAGACTCGCTTTACCGCCAAGTATGTCTCGTGTTCATAACGTTTTTCACATATCCATGTTACGCAAATATGTGGAAGACCCGAACCACATTATTGAGTTAGAACCGGACGAAATAGCGGAAGATTTGACGTATGAAGAAGTTCCTGTTCAAATCTTGGATAAGAAGGAACATATTCTACGCTCCAAGGTTATACCTCAAGTCAAAGTTTTGTGGAGAAACCACGATGTTGAGGAAATGACTTGGGAGTTAGAATCTGAAATGAAATCAAGGTATCCTTACCTCTTCGACATACCAGGTACGTACCCTAATTTCGAGGGCGAAATTTCATAAGAAGGGGAGGTTGTAAGACCCCAACTTTTATAAATAAAGATGAATTTTCTATAAATATCATTTTTGAATATTATGGAGTTAATTTGATATAATGTTATAGTTGTGGGTAATATTTATAAATTTTGCAAAGTACGCAAGTTGTTATATAATATTCGATTGGTCGGGGAATATTCGTTTTAACAGGGAATATTCGTACAACGACACAATCATTGGTGGACCCCACAACGGAATTATTGTCGGATTGAGAAAACGACAAAAATATTTTATTAAAAATAACGGCGGAAATTTTACCATTGTTACTGTTGAACTACTCGGTAGTAAAAGTACAGTAATACGTGTGGTTGCATAGTAGCACACGGTATTGATTATTAATGCTTATGTGAGAAGTCACTCAGTTTGATTCAATTATTGTCAGTTAATAATATGAATTATTTAGCGATAATGACGTTTTGTTTTATTCGTATTATTAACGTAATAAAACAGAAACATCTTTTTATATAAAACAAAATACTTTATTAAAGTTATTCTATAAATAGAATATATTATATTTTATTTAAAAGATTTTTCTTTAAATATGGACCGTCAGATTAAAGTAATCAATCTGGACCGTTCATGGATTAGTTACTATGCATTCTATTTTTCTATAAATAGCAGCTCATTCCTTCATTATTTCTTACGAATTCACTGAACTCTAGAGAGAGAAACTATAGAGAGAAACTATAGAGAGAGAGAAGAAGAGTATTCTGCTACTTAACTACTTCCTTATTTCAGCTCTTCTTTAAAACGGTAAGGGGTGTTATTCTTTCTTATTCATGAAGAGAACTGTTGTTATTCCATTTCTTATTATTCTGTTGGAATAACCTGTATACGCGGTCTACCCTATACTTGGTGACATTCTTCTATTATTCTGTTGGAACATCCTGTCTGTGTGTTTTACACCGGACCTGGTTCCGTTTTTATTATTATTCTGTTGGAACATCCTGTCTGTGTGTTTTACACCGGACCTGGTTCCGTCTTGTTATTATTCTGTTGGAACATCCTGTCTGTGTGTTTTAAACCGGACCTGGTTCCATTATTTATTATTCTGTCGGAATATCCTGTCTGTGCGTTTACGCCGGACCTGGTTCCATTATTTATTATTCTGTTGGAATAACCTGTCTGTGCGGTCTATCGCATGCATGGTGATTTCTTTTGTTATTCCATTCTTTATTGTACTCAGTTGGTTAAGTTTTGACTTCTATACTCCATGAAATTTGTGGAATATCCTTGATAATTGCGTTTCATCCAATATCTTTTCATGAAAATATTCTTCTAAGTATTCTTGAATTTTACTCCACAAAGCAGTATCATGTTGACAATTTGGACGTTGTTAATTCTTGGATAAATTAATTCTTGAACTTGTTTTATTGAATTCTTATATCATTGTCATCATCCTCATGTTTATAAAATGTTGAAAGTCATCTGTGGCCTGTAGTGCATAGATGGACTTGGTATGATTATGACCAGGGATTATTCGGTATAATCATGACCGTAATGTTACAAATGATGTGGTAAAAGTCCTCATTGGCCCGTAGTGCATTGATGGACAGTTGTTGGCATGATCATGACCATTAATGAATATACGAATATCCTTGGCCGTAGTGCAGGGGTGATTCGATGATGTGGATTATTTTATTAAGCTGAGTCTCAGCGATCACAGTGTTGGAAAATCTTTTAAATCATAAAAGATAGTAGAGTTTATTTTCTACTTGACTCTTTTAATGGATTGCTTGTTCCGCTGCAGTTAAACTTGATGTCTATTATATTTTATCAGTTTAACATTGTTGAAGGCTAATGATAATTTATTCTGCATTATCTTAGTCATAATATTTCTTACTGGGCTAGTTGAGCTCACCCTTTCTTTCACTGTTCTCTTCAGGAAATGAGAACGTAGCTGGGGCAAGTCGGGGAACGGAGTGATGGTCCGAATGATAGTATTAGTTAGTAGTCCTCACTATTCTATGTAATGGTGTGTTAATAAATGTAATGAGGACTCCTTTTGAGTATGAATACTCTCTAGAAGATAATATTTGTATTCAAACTCATAGTTTATGTTTTGTCGTATTGTACACGACAGTTGTATTAGTAAGTTGTATTTTTATTCTGTACTATGTATCTGACGACCCAAGATGGGTGATGTATACCTAATTTTAGGGGCGTCACAGTTAACTCAATTATTGCTACAGTAATTGTTGCATAGTATCTCACGTTATTTGATTCAATTATTGTCACAATATCATCTGCATAATATTTTATATTATTAAATCAATAATTGAGACAACAAAGTTATTCATATTATTATTTACAATATTGACGATGTCTAAAAATTTCTGTCGAGGAGAGGTTTGGTAGGGAGAAATCCTTATCGGAAAGCCCCTTTTTTCATGGGAATGGTCTGGTTGTTAAATATTGTGAGTTATAATATTAATGATGATTAATTGTTGAAGTATTAAGAATGTATTTATTGAAGATAAGTGAATTACAAAAGTTAGAGGGGAATAATGCAAACTTGGAAAATTTTAGAGGTACTAAAGTGTAATAAGTTAAATCAACCTGGACCATTGGTGGTGGTTTTAATAGTAAATCAATCTGGACCGACGATGGTGGTTTTAATAGTAAATCAATCTAGACCGTCGATAGTGGTTTTAATAGTAAATCAATTTGGACCGTCGGTGGTAGTTTTAATAGTAAATCAATCTGGACCGTCGGTGGTGGTTTTAAAAATAAATCAATCTGGACCGTCGGTTGTGGTTTTAATAGTAATCAATCTGGACCGTCCGTTCTAATAGTAAAACAATCTGGACCGTTCGTGAATTAGTTACTATGTAGTCATTTCTCCTATAAATAGAAGCTTAATTCTTCTTTCATTCTCACCAATTCACTGAGACTTACAAGAAAAACTATAAAGAGCATGAAAAAGAGTATTCTGCTACTTCACTATTGCAGAATCCAGTCTTCTATTAAGGTAAGAGATATTATTTCTTTTGTATAAGGTATGGGGTATTATTTCTTTCGTATTCATAAGGAATACTATTTTTTTCATATTCATCCTTTAATATGTCGGAATATCCTGTCTACGCGGATTACGTAGCGTATGACAAGTGAAAATTCATTTGTAGTTTCGTATGTTATTGCTTTTCATATTCTTAAATCTAAACTTATTATGGTAAGTATTGCTTCTATAATCCTTGAAATTAGTGGAATATCGTTGAGTTTTGCGCTTCATCCAGTATCGTTTCGTTGGAATATTGATATGAACTTTCTTATTAAATATCAATATTGTCGCCGAGGTACTATTCATGGGTTACTATTCACCTGATTACTATTCACTAAAATATTATTCACTCGGGTATTCGGGGTACTTTTCATGCCGGAGTACTATTCACGAGTTACTAATCATAGGTTACTATTCACCCAATTACTATTCACTTAAATATTATTCACTCGGATATTTGGGGCACTTTTCATGTCGGGGTACTATTCTCGAAGTACTATTCACGGGGTACTATTCATCGAAAAATTTATTTTTTTTCTGTCCAAATTATTTTTGATACATGGATATTATTCTTGAATTTTACTCCACAAAGCAGTATCATCCTCATGCTTATATTGTGATGAAAGTCATATTTGGCTTACGTGTAAGACCCCGAATTTTATGAAATAAAAGTATTCAATTTTTTTATAATTACAATTCAGTAAATGGTTAAATTGATAAAAAGTTAAAGTTCTGGGTGAAATGTAAAAAAAATTCAAAATAAACAAGTGGTTATAAAATAATCATTGTTGTCGGGGAATATTAGTTGGTCGTGGAATATTCTTTCTGTTGGGGAATATCCGTACGACGGCGCAGTCATTTGTGGGCCCCATAACAGAATAACTGTCGGATGAAGATAACGATAAAAATTGAGTTTTTATAATTAACGGCGTAGTTGTTACCGCTAACACTGTTGGAATATCCGGTGGTTAAAATACAGTAATACGCGTTATTACACAGTAGCACACGGTTTACACAGTATTTTTAAAATTATTGATTCTTACGTAAGAAGGCACTACTGAATAATTGTCACAGTAATTACTGTTCAATATTTTATTTTATTGATTCAATAATTGCTGCGTTGATATTTTATATTATTGTTGTTTCAATAATTGTTGCTGCACATCATCTCCATTATCAGATCAATAATTCATATTATTTGAATAATATTATTAGATAGCATTATTGGCAATGTCTAGAAAGTTCTGTCTAAGGAGAGGTTTGGTCATCTAATTGCGTGCCAATAAGGAGAAATCCTTATTGGAAAGCCCCCTCTTTCCTGGGAACGGCCTGGTTGCCAGTACTGTGATTCTGTAATATTATTTATGAATAATTAATTATTAATTTATATGATGAGAAAAATATTAATTTTATGTGGATATAAATGGAGAAAAATTTTTTAGTGACAATTGTTGAAAAATGATATTTTATCTTTTCTGATAAAATAATTTATTATTATATTTAGTAATATAATAATGGTGATAGTTTTACAATGAATGTGGGATATATGAGTATATGAGAAGAAATAGTATTTTTGTTGTATTAAATGATTAACACATATTTTGTGTGTCGGTGGACCCCATTTCTTGACTGAAATTTGATTATAGCTTGTAAAATCGTCCGTTTATGGATTTCTATTAATTTCTGTTTGGAATTTGGAAAAATTTTCTTCTACAAAGTTGTAAAGAATTGAATTTCCTATAAGAAATCGCGAGATTCTAATTTTCTGATAAAAGAGCTATTTTCTATGAATTATTGAACTTTTAGAAAATAAAATGATTTTTATTAAATTATAGGGTGGAACCCACTTTGGTTGGTGTTAATAACATGTGGGCTGCTATATTTTTTTCAGAATTAGCATGCTTGGATGGCTGGTCTTGGATGGTTGGTGTGTAGAAAAGAAAAATAATATTTTATTATTTTAGTCTCCTTTGGCGTTCTATCATTTTTCTATAAATATGTGCTTATGTTAGAATTAAAAATCACACCAGAAATAAGTTTTCTTTCTCTCTATATTATCAAGTATATTTTTGTGAGTATTTAGATATTTTGAGTGTTGCTCAGCGTTATATTCGATATTCAAGTCAGAAGTACTGCTCTTTTGAGGTAAGGGATTTTAAGGGTTATTATGTTTTTCAGTTCGTACTTCTTCCGACCTTCGGAAAATTTTGAAAAAAAATTAAAATGATATTTTGATGAGTTTTATTTATTGTGTCCAAAAATAGTGATTTTTGGATGTATAGATTAAGAGTTATGAATTTTATGGGAAAAGACTATTTTAAAAGTAACGGCTTATAATTCCTTGTGGTTAACTCCAAAATTGATGAAATTTTTATTGAAAGTATATTTATATAATATCAGTGTACTCTTTGAATTTCGGAATTTTTGGATAAAATTACAATTTATGATAAATGTCTAAATATTCGGCTGTTTTGGCCATATGAAAAATAGTAAATGAGTTTTAAAAATTCTGAGAAAAATATATGTTCAATATGGGACTATATTGGTAATAAAATCTTATGAGTTTGACATTTTAGGATAATTAAATGCATTATTTAATAAAATATAAATAATTAAAATAAATTGTTTATAAGGTTAAGAAATATTATTCTTTCAATATCATTATACCGAAATATTGGTATGGATTTTATTGTGGAATTTCTATCTTTTTCATGTCGAGTTACTATTCATGAATTACTATTTACGAGTTACTATTCATGAGTTACTATTCACGAGTTACTATTCACGAAAAAATTGGTTTTTTTCTGACCAAATTATAGTTGATTTATGAATATTACTCTTGAAATTAAATCTATATGTTGATTATATTGATTTTATTATTATATATAACATTTTTATAACCCTAATGATGATATTTCTATTTGACTTGAGTGTAAAGATGGGTAGATTTTTGGTATGATCATGACTATGGGTTCTCTTTGACCAGTAGTGCAAAGTTGAATTGTTGACTGGTATGATCATGACCGTTGAATTTATAATTGAATATCTTTAGCTTAAGTGCAAAGGTGAATTGATCAACATGGTTATAATTATTGTTTATATAAATTCTGAAATGATTATATATTTCTTTGAGATATTAATATATTTGGCCTATAGTGCAAAGATGAACTGTTGATGAATATATTTGGCCTGTAGTGCAAATATGAACTGTTGTTGAATATCTTTGGCGTGTAGTGCAAAGATGAACTGGTGATGAATATCTTTAGCCTATTGTGCAAAGATGACCTGTGGTTGAATATCTTTGGCCAGTAGTGCAAAGATGAATTGTTGATGAATATCTTTGGCCCGTAGTGCAAAGATGACATGTTGTTGAATATCTTTGGCCAGTAGTGCAAAGATGAACAGGTGTTGAGATTAACATGACCAACTGGTGATACAAATGAATATCTTTGGCCGTAGTGCAAAGATGAAGTTATTAGTATGATTATGAACAGAAAATGTGATTTGGTGTAACCATGATCTTTGATGTTTCAAGTAAAGATAGGTGATGAAAATTATCTTCATCCTAGATGAGAAGAGGAATTTAGAACTACAATTATGATTATGAGTTATTCATGTGATTGTGGACCAGAATTGTTGATTGATGTTACAGGGATAAAATATTGTTGGTGGATTTTTAACATAGAGAAGATAATAGACTTTGTAGTCTATTTGACTCTTCTAATGGATTGCTAGTTCCGCTGCAACTATGGTTGAAATTTTTATCATCTACCATATGTTCTAAATCTCTGATTTAATTCTGTTGAAGGCTATTGATAACTTATTTATCTTTAGTCATGATATTCTTTACTGGGCTATTTGTGCTCACCCTTCTGTTTCACAAATCCTTTCAGGTAATAAGAGTGTAGCTGAGTCGAGCGGGGGTAACAGGGAAATAGAACGGTGGTAATCATTTAGTAGTTATATTTGGTGAATCATCTAGGGTGAAGCGAACCCAACGTTGGAAGGGTGTTTTGCCACTATCATACAAGATGTCTAATGACATACAACCTCGTGTCATCATAGGACAGGATTGTGCTCATCCACTTGCTGAGTATATTTACGAGCACTACCTATATAATCTTGGTGTTTGTTTGAAGTATAATTCTCAATTAGAGACAGTGGAGATAATGATAAGTCAAGAGAAGACTCACCATTGGGAAGAATATGATAGTAATCATCTCGTTTTTCTTTGGGGTATATTGGGTCAACCAAGGATAATTCTGTGGCCATATGATATTTATCACAACCTAGAAGCATGACCTCCCATGTACAAAGGTTTCCTTGAGCACTTTCCAAAGATTCTAATTTCTAAAACAGTTTTTGACTATACATTTATGTAAGGTGTCATTGTGAGGTGATATCCACGGTTGGGACATGAGTCACATTTGGTATATATTTGTATACAAACTCACAACATATGTGTTGTTGTATTTTGCACGATAATTATTGTAATAAAGTTGTAATTATTTTTTGTACCATGTATTTGGCGACTCAGAATAGGTTGGATGGAATGGACCTATTTTGGGGTTGTCACAGTTGGTATCAGAGCTTAGGGATATGGTCTCTGGCGGAGATCGGAGAATATAAATAAGAAGGGAGAGATGAATAAATCCTTTGCTAGTGTGTCCTACCTAAGCTTAATTGTTGGTTGGTCATAATATATGGATATTATGTGATACGTTAATTTGCTTAATTAACCCTTGTTTTATGGCAGTATTTGAGAATGGCATCTGAGAATGCTAACAATAGAGTGAATGAGACTGTGGGGATACCTCTAATCACTAACCATGATAATGTGATGTCAGATGAAGAAGGAATTAGAGAAATCCATGTAGTGAGTGAAGAATTGATAGTTGCACCCGAAATGGTCGCAGAGGTAACAGCTGAGAGTGAGGAAGAAGAGGAAGAAGTGGTACCTAAGGAGAGTTTGTTAGAGGTATTATATGATCAAAATGTAGAATTATAAAATCGTATTCATGAGTTAGAAGAGCAGGCTGAAGAACGACATGCGGTCGTGGAGCAAAAGGATGCAACAATTCAAGCTTGTGTTACCCGATATGTGATTCTTGAACAGAAGCATTCTTTGGCAGAGTATAAGATGATAAAGATGGAATCTGAGCTGAAAGAAGAAAAAACTGAACGAGTGAGAATAAGTGATGCATGGGCAAAAGCCGCACGACACGTGGATACTGTGGAAAGAGATGTCCGATCTAAGAAGGCTAAAATAGATGATATGAATTTCTCTTTTTGAAAATCAATTGGGAGAGCCCAACATCGAGTTTTGAATTACCCTGTACAGAGCGGTCAACCTAAATTCGATATGGATCGAAGATTGATGATTCGGATCATGAATCAGGAGTACGACGAGGCAGTTGAGGGAGGAATATGTCCTATAGAAAAGTATATTCCTACGATAGTGATGACGCCAAATGCTACCCCAGACAAGTTAAAGTCGGATAGTTCGAGGGATGGCGGTTGTCATGACTTCCCAATAGATGAGGAACCCAAATGAAGTTATCATCGGAGATGAGCAATAGAGAAATCATGATTATCTGAGAGATAGAATTTGAAATGAAAGCAAGGTATTCTCAACTCTTCGAAATACCAGGTACTTAAATTTCGGGGACAAAATTTCATAAGGAGGGGAGATTGTAAGACCCCAAATTTTATGAAATAAAAGTATTCAATTTTTCTTATAATTACAATTCAGTAAATGGATAAATTGATAAAAAGTTAAAGTTATGGGTGAAATGTGAAAATTTTTCAAAATAAACAAGTGGTTATAAAATAATCATTGTTGTCGGGGAATATTCGTTGGTCGTGGAATATTCTTTCTGTCGGGGAATATCCGTACGACGGCGCAGTCATTTGTAGGCCCCATAACAGAATAACTGTCGGATGAAGATAACGATAAAAATTAAGTTTTTATAATTAACGGCGTAGTTGTTACCGTTAACACTGTTGGAATACCCGGTGGTTAAAATACAGTAATACGCGTTATTGCACAGTAGCACACGGTATTACACAGTATTTTTGAAATTATTAATTCTTACGTAAGAATGCACTACTGAATAATTGTCACAGTAATTACTGTTCAATATTTTATTTTATTGATTCAATAATTGCTGCGTTGATATTTTATATTATTGTTGTTTCAATAATTGTTGCTGCACATCATCTCCATGATCAGATCAATAATTCATATTATTTGAATAATATTATTAGATAGCATTATTGGCAATGTCTAGAAAGTTCTGTCTAAGGAGAGGTTTGGTCATCTAATTGCGCGCCAATAAGGAGAAATCCTTATTGGAAAGCCCCCTCTTTCCTGGGAACGGCCTGGTTGCCAGTACTGTGATTCTGTAATATTATTTATGAATAATTAATTATTAATTTATATGATGAGAAAAATATTAATTTTATGTGGATATAAATGGAAAAAAAAAATTTAGTGGCAATTGTTAAAAAATGATATTTTATCTTTTCTGATAAAATAATTTATTATTATATTTAGTAATATAATAATGGTGATAGTTTTACAATGAATGTGGGATATATGAGGATATGAGAAGGAAGAGTATTTTTGTTGTATTAAATGATTAACACATATTTTGTGTGTCGGTGGACCCCATTTCTTGACTGAAATTTGATTATAGCTTGTAAAATCGCCCGTTTATGGATTTCTATTAATTTCTGTTTGGAATTTGGAAAAAAAAAAATTTCAAAGTTGTAAAGAATTGAATTTCCTATAAAAAGTTGCGAGATTCGAATTTTCTGATAAAAGGGCTATTTTCTATGAATTAATGAAGTTTAAAAAAATAAAATAATTTTTATTAAATTATAGGGTGGGACCCACTTTGGTTGGTGTTAATAACATGTGGGCTGTTATATTTTTTCCAGAATTGACATGCTTGGATGGCTGGTCTTGGATGGTTGGTGTGTAGAAAAGAAAAATAATATTTTATTATTTTAGTCTCCTTTGGCGTTCTAGCATTTTTGTATAAATTGGTGCTTATGTTAGAATTGAAAATCACGCCAGAAATAAGTTTTCTTTCTCTCTATATTATCAAGCATATTTTTATGAGTATTTAGATATCTTGAGTGTTGCTCAGCATTATATCCGATATTCAAGTCAGAAGTACTACTCTTTTGAGGTAAAGAATTTTAAGGGTTATTATGTTTTTCAGTTCGTACTTCTTCCGACCTTCAGAAAATTTTGAAAAAATTTGAAATGATATTTTGATGAGTTTTATTGATTGTGTCCAAAAATGGTGATTTTTGGATGTATAGATTAAGAGTTATGAATTTTACGGGGAAAGACTATTTTAAAAGTAACCGCTTATAACTCCTTGTGGTTAACTCCAAAATTGATAAAATTTTTATTGGAAGTATATCTATATAATATCAGTGTACTCTGTGAATTTCAGAATTTTGGCTATTTTGGCCATATGAAAAATAGTAAATGAGTTTTAAAAATTCTGAGAAAAATATATGTTCAATATGGGACTATATTCTGCTAAATTCCAGAAAAAAAATAATTTTAAAACTGATTTGGTATTTTTCATGAAAATAGACTAGTTATGAGTAAATGAATTAAATATGTTATGTGAAGTAAGAAAATTGAAAAATAGGATTTTATAGCTTGAGAATCCTATATGAGGTATATGCAGATTTTTGATGAGGGTTTTGGTTATTGGTAATGAAATCTTATGAGTTTAGCATTTTAGGATGATTAAATGCATTATTTAGTAAAGTGTAAACAATTAAAATAAATTATTTATAAGCTTAAGAAATATTATTCTTTCAATATCATTATACCGAAATATTAGTATGGATTTTATTGTGGAATTTCTACCTTTTTCATGTCGAGTACTATTTATGAATTACTATTCACGAGTTACTATTCATGAGTTACTATTCACGAGTTACTATTCACGACAAAATTAGTTTTTTTTTCTGACCAAATTATAGTTGATTTATGAATATTACTCTTGAAATTAAATCTATATGTTGATTATATTGATTTTATTATTATATATAACATTTTTATAACCCTAATGATGATATTTCTCTTTGACTTGAGTGTAAAGATGGGTAGATTTTTGGTATGATCATGACTATGGGTTCCCTTTGGCCAGTAGTGCAAAGTTGAATTGTTGACTGGTATGATCATGACCATTGAATTTATAATTGAATATCTTTAGCTTAAGTGCAAAGGTGAATTGATCAACATGGTTATAATTATTGTTTATATAAATTCTGAAATGATTATATATTTCTTTGAGATATTAATATATTTGGCCTATAATGCAAATATGAACCGTTGATGAATATATTTGGCCTGTAGTGCAAATATGAACTATTGTTGAATATCTTTGGCCTGTAGTGCAAAGATGAACTGGTAATGAATATCTTTGGCCCATAGTGCAAAGATGACATGTGGTTGAATATCTTTGGCCAGTAGTGTAAAGATGAATTGTTGATGAATATCTTTGGCCCGTAGTGCAAAGATGACTTGTTGTTGAATATCTTTGGTCAGTAGTGCAAAGATGAACAGGTGTTGAGATGAACATGACCAACTGGTGATACAAATGAATATCTTTGGCCGTAGTGCAAAGATGAAGTTATTAGTATGATTATGAACAAAAAATATGATTTGGTGTAACCATGATCTTTGATGTTTCAGGTAAAGTTAGGTGATGAAAATTATCTTCGTCCTAGATGAGAAGAGAAATTTAGAACTACAATTATGATTATGAGTTATTCATGTGATTGTGGACCAGAATTGTTGATTGATGTTACAGGGATAAAATATTGTTGGTGGATTTTTAACATGGAGAAGATAATAGACTTTGTAGTCTATTTGACTCTTCTAATGGATTGCTCGTTCCGCTGCAACTATGGTTGAAATTTTTATCATCTACCATATGTTCTAAATCTCTGATTTAATTCTGTTGAAGGCTATTGATAACTTATTTATCTTTAGTCATGATATTCTTTACTGGGCTAGTTGTGCTCATCCTTCTGTTTCATAAATCCTTTCAGGTAATAAGAGTGTAGCTGGGTCGAGCGGGGGTAACAGGGGAATAGAACGGTGATCATCATTTAGTAGTTATATTTAGTGAATCATCTAGGGTGAAGCGAACCTAACGTTGGAAGGGTGTTTTGCCACTATCATACAAGATGTCTAATGACATACAACCTCGTGTCATCATAGGACAGGATTGTGCTCATCCACTTGCTGAGTATAATTACGAGTACTACCTATATAATCTTGGTATTTGTTTGAAGTATAATTCTCAATTAGAGACAGTGGAGATAATGATAAGTCAAGAGAAGACTCACCATTGGAAAGAATATGATAGTAATCTTCTCGTTTTTCTTTGGGGTATATTGGGTCCACCAAGGATAATTCTGTGGCCATATGATAGCTATCACAACCTAGAAGCATGGCCTCCCATGTACAAAGGTTTCCTTGAGCATTTCGTAAGGATTCTAATTTCTAAAACAGTTTTTGACTATACCTTTATGTAAGGTGTCATTGTGAGGTGATGTCCACGGTTGGGACATGAGTCACATTTGGTATATATTTGTATCCAAACTCATAACATATGTGTTGTTATATTTTGCACGACAATTGTTGTAATAAAGTTGTAGTTGTTTTCTGTACCATGTAATTGGCGACTCAGAATAGGTTAGTTATAATATTTCTTACTAGGCTAGTTGAGCTCACCCTTTTATTTTCATTATTCTCTTCAGCAAATGAGAACATAGCCGGGACTAGTCGGGGAACGGAGTGATGGTCCGAGATGGATGTTTTAGTAATCCTCACTATTTAGTGTGATAATAAATGTAATGAGGATTGAATTTGAGTTTGGACATTGTCTATGAGACAATATTCATGTAAAAACTCTCAGCTCTTGTTGTATAATTAAGTTTGTATTTGTATTCTGTACCATGTATTTAGAGACCGAAGATGGGTGATGTATACCTATTTTAGGGGCGTCACAAATATCTTTGGCCCGTAGTACATGGATAATTCGTGTAAGACCCCAACTTTAATGAATAAAGATGAATTTTCTATAAATATAATTTTTGAATATTAAGGAGTAAATTTGATATAATGTTATAGTTGTGGGTAATATTTATAAATATTGTAAAGTACACAAGTTGTTATATTATATTCGATTGGTCGGGTAATATTCGTTTTAACAGGGAATATTAGTACGACGACACAATCATTGGTGGATCCCATAGCGAAATTATTGTCGGAGTTAGAAAACGACAGAAATATATTTTTATAAAAGTAATGGCGAAATTTTTACCGTTAACTGTTGAAATACTCGGTAATGAAAAGTACAGTAATACGCGTGGTTGCATAGTAGCACACGGTATTGATTATTAATGCTTACGTGAGAAGTCACTCAGTTTTATTCAATTATTACTACAGTAATTGTTGCATAGTATCTCACGTTATTTGATTCAATTATTGTCAATTTCTTTTATATTATTAAATCAATAATTGAGACGACAAAGTTATTCATATTATTATTTACAATATTGACGATGTCTATAAAGTTCTGTCGAGGAGAGATTTGGTCACCTAATTGCGCGTTAATAGGGAGAAATCCTTATCGGAAATCCCCCTCTTTTCTGGGAACGATCTAGTTGTTAAATATTGTGAATTATAATAATAATGATAAATGTTATTAAAAATATTGAGGTAATTTTTATGAAGTATTTGTGGTAATTTTGGCTTATTTTATGGACCCCCATTTACCTATTTTTTAAAATAATCGGTAGAAGATGATTTAATATATATATATATATATATATATATATATATATATATATATATAATATTTGTGTGTGATAAGGATGTCTGTGATACAGATATGTGTGAAAGTGACGTGTGGGGTGAAGAAAAATGAAAATGGGTAAGGGGAAGGTTTACGTGAATTAGAGGGAATATATATATATATATATATATGTGTGTGTGTGTGTGTGTGTGTGTGTGTGTGTGTGTGTGTGTGTGTGTGTGTGTGTGTGTGTGTGTGTGTGTGTGTGATTTAAGTGTGTGTGTGTGTGTGTGTATGTGAATTAATGTGGTGGGAGGGGGATGCCTTTGCCGTAAGGCAAAGGTTATAATTATAATTATATATATATTTTATAAGTTTTATTTTATTTGATTATAAATAGAATATATTATATTTTATTTAAAGTTTTCGTTTTATTAGAATATTTTATTGCATAGTGTTGCATAGTAAATTAAAATTTTCAAACGATTCAGTCGAACAAATTCGTCCGTGAATTCGTTCTATGCGTCCGTGATTAAAATTTTCAAATAGTATCCTTTCCATTATCTTATAAATAGGATGCTTAGTTAAAATTGAAAATCACACCAGAATCAGAAAATTCTTCTTCTTTAATCTTAAGCGTATTTCTTTAGAGTTTAAGGAAGCTTTGAGCGTAGTAAACAGTTCAAGTTTTCTTCAAGAATATCCTCGCTATACCAGTTGAAATACTCTCCTTTTTAAGGTAAGGGATATTATTTTTGTTCAGTATTCGTATGAAATAATATTTTCTTCCATACTCTGTAGTATATAAGTAATATTATTTCGGTTCAGATTTTAAATTCTATACTCATTTTGTTAAGTTTTGGCTTCTATACTCCATGAAATTAGTAGAATATCCTTGATATTTGTGCTTCATCTAATATCTTTTTCATGAAAATATTATTCTGAGCATTCTTGATAAGTTTTAATCTTTTTATACCGTAGTACTATTCACGGGATACTATTCTCGAATTACTATTAACGGGATACTATTCACTCGATTACTATTCACCCGGGGTACTATTCATAATAAAAATTTATTTTTTTCGATCCAAATCATTTTTGATATAATATTATTCTTGAATTTTACTCCACAAAGCAGTATCATGTTGACAATTTGGAAGTTTTTGAAATCTGGATAAATTAAATTATAAATCTTTAAAAATTTATCATTTGCTTTCATTTAATTGAATTCTTATGTCATTGTCATCATCCTCATGAACTGTTGATTGGTATGATTATGACTAGGGATTATTCGGTATAATCATGATCGTAATGTTACAAATGATGTGGTAAAAGTTCTCATTGGCCCGTAGTGCATTGATGGACAGTTATTGGCATAATCATGACCATTGATGAAAACACGAATATCCTTGGCCCGTAGTGCATGGATAATTCATGGTCATGATACTAATGAATATCCTTGGCCGTAGTGCAGGAATAATTCGATGATGTGGATTATTTATTAAGCTGAGTCTCAGTGATAAAATTGATGATAAACTTTTTAAATCATAGAAGATAGTAGATATCATGCTCTACTTAACTCTTTTAATAGATTGTTTGTTTCGCTGTGGTTAAACTTGATGTTTATTATATTTTATCAGTTTAACACTGTTGAAGGCTAACGATAATTTATTCTGCATTATCTTAGTCATAATATTTCTTACTGGCTAGTTGAGCTCACCCTTTTCCTTTCATTGTTCTCTTTAGGAAATGAGAATATAGCTGGGATTAGTCGGAAAACGGAGTGACAGTCCAGATGATTGCATTAGTAGTCCTCACTATTCTGTGAAATAGTGTGATAATAATTGTAATGAGGACTTATTTTGAGTTTGAATACTGTCTAGAAGATAATATTCATGTTGAAACTCCTAACTTATGTTTTGTCGTACTTTACACGATAGTTGTATAATTAAGTTGTATTTAATTTATGTACCATGCATTTGGTGACTCAGAATGGGTGATGTATACCTATTTTGGGGGCTTCACAGTTGGTATCAAAGATTAGGGATATGATCTCTGACTGAGATGTGAGACTAGAACTAGGAGGAGAGAGACGGGTAATTCCTTCGTTAGTATGACCTACCTAAGTTTATTTGTTATTTAATTGGTCGGTCAGAATATAGGTATAATATGTGGCATGTCTGTGATGCCCCCAAAATAGGTATACATCAACCAGTTTGAGTCGCTAAATACATGGTACGGAATACAAATACAAACTTAAATATACAGCATGAGCTGTGAGTTTTAATACAAATATTGTCTCCTAGATAGTATTCAAACTCAAAATAAGCCCTCAATACATTTATTATTATACTATTTCACAGAATAGTGAGGACTACTAATGCAAACATCTGAACCGTCACTCCGTTCCCCGACTAGTTCCAGCTATATTCTCATTTCCTGAAGAGAACAATGAAAGCAAATGGTGAGCTCAACTAGCCTAGTAAGAAATATTATGACTAAGATAATGCATAATAAATTATCGTTAGCCTTCAATAGTGTTAAACTGATAAAATATAAAAAATATCAAGTTTAACTGCAGCGGAACAAGCAATCCATTAGAAGAGTCAAGTAGAGCATGATATCTACTATCTTCTATGATTTATAAAGTTTATCAGCAGTTTTATCGCTAAGACTCAGCTTAATAAATAATCCACATTATCGGATCATCCCTGCACTACGGGCCAATGATATTCATTAGTATCACCAATGGTCATGATCATACTAGCAACAGTCCATCAATGCACTGCGGGCCAATGATGACTTTTACCACATCATCTGTAACATTACGATCATGATTATACCGATAATCCCTGATCATAATCATACCAAGTCCATCTATGCACTACAGGCCACAGATGACTTTTAATATAATATAAACATAAGGATGATGACAATGATATAATAATTCAATAAAACAAGTTCAAGGATAAATTTTTAAAGATTTATAATTTAATTTATCCAGAAATCAATAACGTCCAAATTGTCAACATGATACTGTTTTGTGGAGTAAAATTCAAAAATAATATTGTACCAAAAATAATTTGGACCGAAAACGAATCAATTTTTATCATGAATAGTACCCCGGGTGAATAGTACTTCGGGAATAGTAATCCCGTGAATAGTATTCCGGCATGAAAAAGGTAAAAACTTATCAAGAATGCTCAGAATAATATTTCTATGAAAAGATACTGGATGAAGCGCAAATATCAATGATATTCTACTAATTTCATGGAGTATAGAAGCCAAAATTTTAACAAAACGAGTATAGAATTTGAAATCTGAAACGAAATAATATTACTTAAATACTACAGAGTATGGAAGAAAATATTATTTCAAGCGAATATTGAACAAAATAACATCCCTTACGAATATGAAAGAAATAATACCCCTTACCTTAGTAGGAGATTGGATACTGAAATTGTGTAGTAACAGAATACTCTTCTTCTTTCTCTATGATTCTCTCTCTATAGAATTCTCTTGTGAGTCGTAGTGAATTGGTGAGAATGAACGAAGAAATAAGTTTCTATTTATAGAAGATTTCTAGCTTAGCCCTTGCAATATGAAGAGGCAAGTGGCTTGACGACTGGTAATGTGAAAAAAAAGTGGTTTGACACCTGCAATGTGAAACAACAAGTAGTTTGACGCCTGTAATGTGAAACTACAATTGGTCGATGCCTGTAATGTGAAACGATAATTGGTTTACGCCTGTAATGTGAAACGACAATTGGTCGACGCCTGTAATGTGAAACGACAATTGGTCGACGCCTATAATGTGAAACGACAATTGGTTCAACGCCTATAATATGAAACTGCAAGTGGTTTGACGTCTGGTAAAGGCAATTACTATTGGCAAAAGTGACTCTTAGATGATGACATATGGGCCCCCATAGAATAAACCAAACTTACCACAAACGTCTCATAACAGACTTCTTATTTATATCAAAGATTGAATAAATATTACCACAAATCATTTTATCTTCAATCAACACATTTTCAATCTTCCAACAATTATTCATCATTAATATTATAACTCACAATATTTAACAACTAGATTATTTCCAGAAAAGATGGGGCTTTCCGGTAAGGATTTCTCCCTATTGGCGAGCAATTAGGTGACCAAACCTCTCCTCGACAGAACTTTCTAGACATCGTCAATATTGTAAATAATAATATGAATAACTTTGTCGTCTCAATTATTGATTTAATAATATAAAATATTATGCAGATGATGCTGTTACAATAATTGAATCAATTATATGAGATACTATATAGCAATTACTGTAGCAATAATTGAGTATAACTGAGTGGCTTCTTACGTAAGCATCAATAATCAATACCGTGTGCTACTATGCAACCACGCGTATTACTGTATTTTTACCACCGGGTATTTCAACAGTTAACTGTAAAACTTTCGCCGTTATTTTTATAAAAAGATAATTCTGTCATTTTTTAACTCCGACAATAATTCTGTTGTGGGGTCCACCAATGATTGTGTCATCGTACGAATGTTCCCCGACAAAAAGTATATTCTCCGTCCAAACGAATATTTTATAACAACTTGCTTATCTTGCAAAATTTATAAATATTACCCACAACTATATTATTTAATCAAATCCACACTATAATACTTAAAAAAATATTTCGAGAAAGTTAAATCTTGGGGTCTTACATGTCAATTAACCCTTATTTTATGGCAGCGTTTAAAAATGGCATCTGAAAATATTGAGATCAGCAATGAAGCACATGAGACCGTTGAGTCACCAACGATCAATACCCAGGATAATGTGCAACAAGAAGACAATAATCCTCAGGTAAACAACAACACCGATCAAATGATGAATGATGGGATATTCAGAGGCTTTATGCAATTCATGCAACATCAGGCGAGAGCGGCTCCTATTCAAAATGCAGGTGGAAACACTAGCAACTCACAGATGGTCACCGCTAAGCAATTCAAGGAGCTGGGACCATCGGAGTTTTGGGGAAAACCAGAACCACTTAAGGCGGAGACGTGGATAAAGAATATCATCAAGATATTTGAAGTCTTGGGATGTTCCAAGGAATAAAAGGTTCCCTTTCCCACCTTCATATTGCGAGGAGAGGCAGATTACTGGTGGAAATCTGTAAAGCGTACTTAACCTGCCGCACTGAAGATGTCTTGGGAGAAGTTCCAAGAACTGTTCAACGATAAGTACTTTCGTGAAAGTATTCGTCATATGAAGGAGGTAGAGTTCATCAAGTTGGAGCAAAATAATATGATCGAGTCGCGGTACGAGGCTAAGTTTGTCGAGTTGTCCCGGTTTGCGTCCCACTTAGTTGATAATGAGGAGAGAATGACGCGGATGTTTCTAAGAGGTTTGAAACCCGAGATATGTCAATACCTAATTTCTCACAAACTGTGTTTGTATTCAGATATTGTAAATAGGGCTCAGTTGTTGGAACGTGATAATGAGTCAACCCAACCAAGATATAGCAGCCGACAAAATAATACTACCAGTGGAAGCAGTTATCGAAGCGGTGACAACAAACGTGGAGGAAGTCAACATGCCAGATATGGTAACCACTTCGGTGGCAATCATAGACAAGATAATAAAAGTGGAAATTTTAAGAAGAGAAGATTCAATAATGATGGAAAGACGTTAGCACCAGTAACCGTTGTTAAAGAAGGAGAACGATCAGCGATCGTATACTACAAATGTGGAGGGGAGGGACACATCAGTCCAAACTGTACGTAGCAGTCCAAAACATGTTATAATTACGGAAGAGAAGGTCACCTAGCTCGATTTTGTCGTACAGTGAAGCCAAGTTCAGCTGGGATGGAGGCACCAAAGGCCGTCCCAGAGAAGTTAAAACCAGTAGTTCAAGGGAGAACGTTTGTCGTGACCGCCCAGAAAGCATGGAACCCGAATGAGGTGATCACGGGTAAGCTAATCATAAACTCTAGCAAAGTCTATACCTTATTTGATACCGGTTCTATCTATTCTTTTATTTCTCCTCCTTGCGCTCAACGTTTAAATTTGACTCCATAGAAATTAGACTTTAACTTATCTGTTGAAACTCCGTTGGGAGAAACCTTCATTACATCCACTGTTTATAAGTCTTGTTTGATTCAAATCGGTACCAACACATTACCTGTCGATCTTATTTCCTTTAAAATACTTTCATTTGATGTAATTTTAGGGATTGATTGGTTAACTACTCATCATGAAAAAATTGATTATTTTCGTAAGGTTGTTAGCTTTCACTAACCAACCTATTATGTGAATTCAAGCAACCAAACCAGTAAAATCAATCACTGTCATATCAAGCCATAAAGCTATTTGTTTATTAAAAAACGGATGTCAAGCTTTCTTAGCCCATGTCACGGATTTAAACAAAAATACGTCAGATTTGAATGATATTTCTATTATTAATAAATTTCCTGACGTATTCCTTGAAGAACTTCCTAGCATACCCCTAGAGCGTGAAATTGAATTTTGTATCGACCTTGAACCTAGTACAAAATTCATTTCCAAAGCCCCATACCGAATGGTTCCTATTAAACTTTAGGAGTTAAAAACCCAACTGTAGGAATTGTTAGACATCGGTTTCATTCATCCTAGTACGTCTCCTTGAAGTGCTCATGTTCTATTTGTGAATAAGAAAGATGAAAATATGCGACTTTGTATTGACTGTTAGGAGTTGAACCATGTCACCATCAAAAATAGGTATCAGTTGCCTCACATTGATGACCAGTTGCAAGGCGTCAAATTCTTTTCAAAGATCGATCTTCGTTCCGGATATCATCAGTTAAAGATAAAAATTGATGACATTCCAAAGACTGCTTTCAGAACTCAGTACGGGCATTACGAATTTCTAGCCATATTTTTTGGATTGACTAATGCTCCTGCTGCCTTCATGGATATGATAAACCAAGTATTCAAGGAATATTTGGATCACTTTGTAGTCGTCTTTATTGATGACATCCTCATATACTCTAAAACCCGTGAAGATCATGAGCAATACTTGAGGCTGATACTCCAAAAGCTTCATGAAAACAAGCTTTATGCCAAGTTGAAGAAATGCGAGTTCTGGCTTGAGGAATTAGCATTTCTTGGGCATGTGATATCAAATCACGAAATATCTGTTGACCCAGGGAAGATTGAAGCAATACAAAGCTGGGAGCAACCTAAGCCAGTGACCGAAGTACGTAGCTTTCTCGGCTTAGCTGGTTATTATCGGAAATTCGTGGAAGAATTTTCTCGAATATCTACTCCATTAACTCAGCTGACTCGAAAAGATACAAATTTTAGTTGGAGCGAAGAATGTTAGAAGAGTTTTTAAGAACTCAAGAGGAGACTCATTTCAGCACCTGTTCTGACAATACCATCTGGTTCAGAGGGATTTGTCATCTACAGCGATGCTTCAGGCAGAGGATTAGGATGTGTTCTCATGCAACATGGGAACGTCATAGCCTATGCCTCACGACAACTCAAAGAATATGAGAGGAATTATCCTACTCATGATCTGGAGTTGGCAGTTATTGTATTTGCACTTAAAATCTGGAGGCATTACTTATATGGGGAGAAAGTGGAGATCTATACGGATCATAAAAGCCTCAAATATTTCTTCACCCAAAAGGAACTCAACATGCTGCAACGACGTTGGCTTGAACTATTGAAAGATTATGATCATACCATCCAATACCATCCCGGAAAAGCGAACGTGGTAGCTAACGCATTGAGTAGAAGATCATATGCGGGTACGAGTGCGATATTGTCAATGCAAAGGCCCATTTTGTATGACTTTCAAAGGATAGAGATAGAGTTAAAGACTCCAGGGACCCACGTGATGATGTCCAATATACGAGTAGAACCGACTTTAATCGATAAAGTTAAAGCTGCTCAAGCTAAAGACCTGGAGCTGATGCGTATGAGAAAGAAAGTGCAAGAAGGTGCTATTCCGGAAGCAAGAATCGATGAAGAAGGAATACTACGAGTCAACTTTAGACTTTGTGTTCTTAACGACCATGATTTAAAGTATAAGATCATGATGGAGGCACACAACACACCGTTTGCAATCCATCTTGGGAGTACCAAAATGTATCGTGATCTTCAACATATATTTTGGTGGAGCAATTTGAAGAGAGAGATAGCGGAGTTTATCTCAAGGTGTTTAACTTATCAACGAGTCAAGGCGGAGCATCAAGTGCTAAAAGGTCCATTGCAACCACTTTAAATTCCAGAATGGAAGTGGGAGCACATTATCATGGATTTCGTTACTGGTCTTTCCAAGATTTCTCAAGGTATAGATGCAATTTGGGTCATTGTTGATAGATTGACCAAGTCTGCTCATTTCTTACCTATACACTACTAGAAAATTAAGCTATGGCAATGAGATTTAGCAGTGGTCGAGGCAGAACCGTCGGTATATGCCTCTGAAGGTGGTCTATTCCGAGGGTCACAATTTGGCCGTTAGTATAGGACTTTTTTTTTTGGAATTTTAACAAGGGTCAGATAATAACGAGGGTCACAAAGGGGGCGTTTTATCAGTCACAAATCCCTCCTGTTCGTTCCCCCAAATCAACATCTTTCTCAGTCGCTCGATCAACATCTCAGTCACTCGATCTCAGTCATTGTATCTCAGTCACTCTACATCTTCTCTTCAGCATTCTCACTCCATCTCAGTCACTCTGCATCTCAGTCACTGGATCTCGTGTCCGCCGGACTTGGTCTCACTCCATCTCTCCGTTCGGCTTGAAAGGATCATATTGACTGGCTGTTTGAGTAGGTATAATATCATTCTTTAGGTTTTTAATTTTATTTACCCCTTAGTTGTTATGATTTCCTCTATTTCTCTCCTCCCTCTAACAAGCCCTAAATTTACTAATTTTGGGACACCCTTCTATGGGGTGTTTCATGGTTCTGGGATTCGCCATAGATTCCTTCACTAGCTAGATGCTCATATATTGATGTCTCATTTTAGTACATTTTAGTAATCTCTGAATTTGTGTATGTAGTAGTCCTATATATGTTATTGAGAGTGATTCATAAGTTAGCCCTTCTCAGATAAATGGATGGGAATATTCTAAATGATACTGGTTACTGCATCATGCTTATTACTCATTTATATTATATACAAACCCAGTATCTGGTTTTATGAAAATTACTGCTGCTGCATCCTTATGAATTAATGTTGTATGATTGTTTCATTAGCTATGTGGAATATCTCAAGTATCAAGGCCTTTAAATGCACAATCTTGACATTTTGTCCATAGTTGACTATATGCTAACCCTATAGTTTGCCCAATGTCTTCTTCCATTATAAACATGGACCAACATTTGTAGTCTCTAGTATCAACGCAACCACTGTATTATATAATAATCCTTTAGCTTAAAACATTCTGGACTACTAGCCCCTTGGCACGCATGCACACACTGGGCAATACAAAACGGCAAAATTCATAACATTGTTGATGTAGATTGGAAAAACTGATCAAAATATAAGCAAAAAAGCAAAGCAATACAACACTATTCGTTTTACAAAGTCACTTTGGTAATAGACCAACCAAAAATAAAAGAGAAACTTCAAAAGTCTAGCATTAGCCACCATCCTCAGTCATTGATCACAGAACTTGAGCTGTCTAAATCAACCGACCCCATCCCTGTATCTAAATCAGCCCGAATTAAGATTGGGTTAGTAAGGGGTTGTGGATTTTTTCCTCCTAGTTGGGGACCTCTCTTCAAACTCCACGATGCTTTAGCATATCCCTAGCTGGATCAGTCCACCTTAATGGATCAGTCAACTTTTTAGTTGGAATGCTAGAAAAGATTACTACTTGATATTATTAATCGATGCCCATAATCATTTTCCCTTTATGAATTTAATTCTTTTGGAAGATCCGATATTTAAATTGTAAATGGTAAGAAATAGATAGCAGAACTATAAAGTAATACAAGACATTATTATTCTTATCTCCATTTCTTTACAGGCCTTCCACATCTGTGCAGTGACTTGAAAGGCAAACTTAACTATCAAATGTTTTTTTTTCCTTCTACTTTTATTCATTTTTCAAATAGTCCCTATCAAATGCTTCATGATACGCACTTATATTTAGCTTTACAATACTCTCTCAAAAGCTGGTTTTAAGCTTTTTATTTGGATTGTCGGCGTGACGCCCCCAAAATAGGTATACATCACCCATATTGAGTCGCCAAATACATGATACAAAATTCAAATACAACTTAATTATACAACAATCGTGTAAAATACGACAAAACATGAGCTGTGAGTTTTAATACAAATATTGTCATCTAGATAGTATTCAAACTCAAAATAAGTCCTCAATACATTTATTGTCACACTATTTAACAGAATAGTGAGGACTACTAATGCTATCATCTAGACCGTCACTCTGTTCCCCGACTAGTCCCGGCTACGTTCTCATTTCCTGAAGAGAACAGTAAAAGAAAGGGTGAGCTCAACTAGCCCAGTAAGAAATATTAAGACTAAGATAATGCAGAATAAATTATCATTAGCTTTCAACAATGTTAAACTGATAGAATATAATAGACAACAAGTTTAACTGCAGTGGAACAAACAATACATTAGAAGAGTCAAGTAGAGCATAAAATCTATTATCTTCTATGATTTAAAAAGTTTTTCATCAACTTTATCGCTGAGACTCAGCTTAATAAATAAAATCGAATCCTCCCTACATCATGGCTAAGGATATTCATGTAATCATCAATGGTCATGATTATACCGAATAATCCCTAGTCATAATCATACCAACAACTGTCCATCAATGAACTACAGGCCAATGAGGACTTTTACCACATCATTCGTCACATTACGGTCATGATTATACCGAATAATCCATGGTCATAATCATACCAAGTTCATCTATGCACGTAAGCCAAAGATGACTTTAATCACAATATAAGCATAAGGATGATGACAATTCAATAAAACAAGTTCAAGATAAATTTTAAAGATTTATAATTTTAATTTATCCAGAAATCAATAACGTCCAAATTGTCAACATGATACTGCTTTGTGGAGTAAAATTCAAGAATGCTCAGAAGAATATTTTTATGAAAAGATACTGGATAAAATACAAATATCCAGGATATTCTACTAATTTCATGGAGTATAGAAGTTAAAACTTTAACCAACTGAATATAATAGAATATATGAAACTGCAAATAGATTTTTTGTCCGCCATGCGGTAATCCACATAGACAGATCATTTCCACAATTTAATAAGGAATGAATATGAAGGATCATTCACCATACATGCGGTAATCCACATAGATAGGTTATTCCAACAGAATAATAAAGAATGGAATAACAGAAGAATTCACCAGGCATGCGATAGACCGCACAGACAGGTTATTCCAATAGAATAATAAAGAATAGAACCAGGTCATGCGTAATCCGCACAGACAGGATATTCTAACAGAATAATAAAGAAGGGAACCAGGTCATGCGTAATCCGCACAAACAGGATATTCCAACAGAATAATAAAGAATGGAATAACAACAGAATTCACCAAGCATGCGATAGACCGCTCAGACAGGTTATTCCAACAGAATAATAAAAAATAGAATAACAGAAGAATTTCACCATGTATGCGATACTTCGCATAGACATGTTATTCTAACAGAATAATAAATAATGAAATAAAAACCCTTACGAGTATTGAAAGAAAATAACTCTCTTCATGAATATGAAAGAAATAATACCCCTTACCTTAGAAAAATTGGATACTGAAATGGTGAGGTAGTAGACTTTTCTTCTTCTTTCTCTCCATAATAATTGCTCTATAGGTTTTGTGAATTGGTGAGAATTAAAGGAAGAATGAGCTTCTATTTATAGGAAAATATAGTTTCGATAATTGCACGTTTTGGGGCTCGAAATATTACAGTATAATACCTTCCTCTTTTTTTATTTTTAATCTAGTCCTGCAAGTATTATCAAACTTGCACCACCTACCCTAATAGTAAATAATATGAATTAATAGTAAATCATGTGAATCAATAGTTCTAGCCATGTGAACATACGAATTACAGTATAGTACCTCCATCTATACCTCCATTTTTAACTTAGTCATATAAGTATTATCAATCTTGCACCACCACACCTAATAGTACACACATGTGAACAAATAGTTATAATCATGTGAATTAATAATAATTAATTGCTCATTTATCCGATTAATTACCCGATTGATCAGTATAACTTCCATACATCAATTAATATCGAAATAAATATCGATTTTCACTAACACTAATAATTTTCACACAATGAAACTATCAATTTCATCTTTAATCAACATGAACTTATTCGTCATTAATATCATAACTCACAATATTTAACAACCAGATCATTTCCAGGAAAGAGGGGGCTTTTCGATAAGAATTTCTCCTTATTGGCGCGCAATTAAGTGACCAAACCTCTCCTTGACAGAACTTTCTAGACATTGTCAATATTGTAAATAATAATATGAATAATTTTGTCGTCTCAATTATTGATTTAATAATATAAAATATTATGCCGATGATACTGTGACAATAATTGAATCAATAATATGAGAGATATGATGCAGCAATTACTGTAACAATAATTGAGTATAACTAAGTGACTTCTCACGTAAGCATCAATAATCAATACCGTGTGCTACTATACAACCACGTGCATTACTGTACTTTTACTACCGGGTAGTTCAACAATTTTAACGGTAACACTTTTGCCGTTATTTTTATAAAAAAGATAATTTTGTCGTTTTCTAACTACGACAATACTTCCGTTGTGGGGTCTATCAATGATTGTGTCGTCGTACGAATAGTCCCTATTAAAATGAATATTCACCGACCAATCGAATATTATATAACCACTTGCTTACTTTGCAAAATTTGTAAATATTATCCACAACTATAACATTATATCAAATCCACGCCATAATATTCAAAAATATATTTCGAGAAAATTATTCTTTATTCATAAAAGTTGGGGTCTTACAACCTCCCCTTCTTATGAAATTTCGTCCTCAAAATTAGGGTACGTACCTGGTATATCGAACAGGTGAAGATATCTTGACTTCATCTCAGATTCTAACTCCCAGGTCATTTCTTCCACATCGTGGTTTCTCCATAAAACTTTGACTTGAGGTATAACCTTGGAGAGTAAAATATGATCCTTTTTATCTAAGATTTTAACAGGTAACTCTTCATACGTTAAATCTTCCTCTATCTCGTCTAGTTCTAATTCAATAATGTGGTTCGGGTCTTTCACATATTTATGTAACATAGATATATGAAAAACGTTATGAACACGAGACATACTTGGCGGTAAAACGAGTCTATAGGCCACAGTTCCTACTCGATCGATGATTAAAAATGGGCCAATGAATGAGGACTGAGCTTTCCTCTCTTTCCAAATTTCGTAACTCCTTTCCACGGAGCAACACGTAACAACACATGATCTCCAATATTGAATTCCACGTCCTTTCGATGAAGATCAGCATAACTCTTTTGTCGACCTTGTGAGGTTTTTATATGTTGTCGAATCGTTTGAATCTTTTCCGTAGTTATACGTACCAACTCTGGACCCAACAACGTTGCTTCACCCACCTCATCCCAGCATACTGGAGAACGATATTTTCTTCCATACAACGCCTCAAATGGAGTCATGCCAATACTTGCTTGATAACTATTGTTGTAGGAAAACTCCACTAATGGTAAGAACTTGTCCCAACTTTCCTTGAAGTCAAGGACACAGAGTCTTAATAAATCTTCAAGAGTTTGAATAGTCCTTTCCGACTGCCCGTCCGTTTGAGGATGATATACCGAACTAAATCGTAAATTCGTGCCCATAGCTTTTTACGAACTAACCCAAAATCTTGAAGTGAATCTTGGGTCCCGATTAGAAACTATGGATACTGGTACACCATGCAATCTTACAATCTCATTTATGTATATACGAGCAAGACGTTCAAGTGTATAAGTTTCTCGTATCAGTAAGAAATGAGCAGACTTGGTCAATCTATAAACAATGACCCAAATCGCATCTATGCCTTGAAAAACCTTGGGAAGACCAATAACGAAATCCATGGTAATGTGCTCCCACTTCCATTCTGGAATTTCAAGTGGTTGCAATGGACCTTTTGGCACTTGATGCTTCGCCTTGACTCGTTGACAAGTTAGACACCTTGAGATAAACCCCGCTATCTCTCTCTTTCATATTACTCCACCAAAATGTATGTCGAAGATCACAATATATTTTGGTACTCCCAGGATGGATTGCAAACGGTGTGTTGTGCGCCTCCATCATGATTTTATACTTCAAGTCAGAATCGTTAGGAACACAAAGTCTGGAGTTGACTCAAAGTATTCCTTCTTCGTCGATTCTTACTTTCGGAATAGCACCTTCTTGCACTTTCTTCCTCATACGCATCAGCTCCAGGTCTGTAGCTTGAGTAACTTTAACTTTATCGATTAAAGTCGGTTCTACTCGTATATTCGTCATCATCACATGGGTCCCTAGAGTCTTTAACTCTATCTCCATCCTTTGTAAGTCATATAAAATGGGCCTTTGCGTTGATAATATCGTACTCATACCTGCATATGATCTCCTACTCAATGCGTCAGCTACTACGTTTCGCTTTTCCAGGATGGTATTGAATGGAATGGTCATAATCTTTCAACAGCTCAAGCCATCGTCGTTGTCGCATGTTGAGTTTCTTTTGAGTGAAGAAATATTTGAGGATTTTATGATCCGTATAGATCTCTACCTTCTCTCCATACAGGTAATGCCACCAAATCTTAAGCGCAAAAACGACTGCTGTCAACTCCAGATCATGAGTAGGATAATTCCTCTCATATTCTTTGAGTTGTTGTGAGGCATAGGCTATTACTTTTCCATTGCATGAGAACACATCCTAACCCTTTGCCTGAAGCATCACTATAGATGACAAATCCCTCCGAGCTAGATGGTATTGTCAAAACAGGTGCTGAAATGAGTCTTCTCTTGAGTTCTTGAAAACTCTTCTCACATTCCTCGCTCCAACCGAACTTTGTATCTTTTTGAGTCAGCTGAGTTAATGGAGTAGCGATTCGAGAAAATCCTTCCACGAATCTCTGATAATAACCAGCTAAGCCGAAAAAGCTACATACTTCGGTCACTGACTTTGGTTGCTCCCAGCTTTGAATTGCTTCAATCTTCGCTGGGTCAACAGATATTCCATGATTTGATATCACGTGCCCAAGGAATGCAACTTCCTCAAGCCAAAACTCACATTTCTTTAACTTGGCATAAAGCTTATTTTCACGAAGCTTTTGAAGTATCAACCTCAAGTGTTGCTTATGGTCTTCACGACTTTTGGAGTATATGAGGATGTCATCAATAAAGACGACCACAAAGTGATCCAAATATTTCTTGAATACTCGACTCATCATGTCCATGAAGGAAGCAGGAGCATTAGTTAATCCAAAAAACATGACTAGGAATTCATAATGCCCGTACCGAGTTCTGAAATCAGTATTTGGAATGTCATCAGTTTTAATCTTCAACTGATGATATTCGGAACGAAGATCAATCTTTAAAAAAAATTTGGCTCCTTACAACTGGTCAAACAGGTCATCAATGCGAGGCAACGGGTACCTATTTTTGTTGGTGACATGATTCAACTCCCGATAATTAATATAAAGTCGCATACTTCCATCTTTCTTCTTCACGAATAGAACAGGAGCACCCCAAGGAAACGTACTAGGACGAATGAAACCGATGTCTAACAATTCCTGTAGTTGGGTTTTTAACTCCTGAAGTTCAATAGGAGCCATTCGATATGGGGCTTTGAAAATAGGTTTTGTACCGGATTCAAGGTCGATACAAAATTCAATTTCACGCTCTGTGGGAAGGCCAGGAAGTTCTTCAGGGAATACGTCAGGAAATTTATTAACAATAGAAATATCATTCAAATCTGACGCATTTTTATTTAAATCCATGACATGGGCTAAGAAAGCTTGACATCCGTTTTTCAATAAACGAATAGCTTTATGACTTGATATGACAGTGATTAATTTTAGTGGTTTGGTTGCTTGAATTCGCATAATAGGTTGGTTAGGAATATGAAAGCTAACAACCTTACGAAAATAATCAATTTTAGAATGATGAGTAGTTAACCAATCAATCCCTAAAATCACATCAAATATAAGTATTTTCAAAGAAATAAGATCGACAGGTAACGTGCGGTTACCGATTTGAATCAAACAAGACTTATAAACAGTGGATGTAATGAAGGTTTCTCCCAACGGAGTTTCAACCGATAAGTCAAAGTCTAATTTCTCTGGAGTCAAATTTAAACGTTGAGCGCAAGTAGGAGAAATAAAAGAATGGGTAGAACCGGTATCAAATAAGGTATATACTTCACTAGAGTTTATGATTAGCTTACCCGTGATCACCTCGTTCAGATTTCTCGCTTTTTGGGAGGTTACGACAAACGCTCTCCCTTGAACTACCGATTTTGTCTTGTCTGGGACACCTTTTGATGCCTCCATTCCAGCGGGACTTAACTTTGGTACTCGATAAAATCGGGCTAGGTGACCTTCTTTTCCACAATTGTAACATGCTTTAGACTGCATCACGCAGTTTGGACTGATATGTCCCTCCCCTCTTCATTTGAAACATACGATCGTCCGTCGTTCTCCTTCCTTAACAACAGGTGCTGGTGCTGACGTCTTTCCATCATTGTTGAATCTCCTCTTCTTGAAATGTCCACTCTTATTTTCATGGCCATGATTACCACCAAAGTGATTACTATTTCTTGCATGTTAATTCCCTCCACGCTTGTTGTCACCGTTTCGATGACTGCTACCACTGGTATTATCATTTTGTCGGTTGCTCTCACTTGGTTGGGTTGACTCATTATCGCGCTCCAATAACTAAGCCCTATTTACAACATCTGAATACAAACACAGTTTGTGAGAAATTAAATATTGGCGTATCTCAGGTTTCAAATCTCTTAGAAACATCCGTGTCATTCTCTCCTCGTTATCAACTAAGTGGGACGCAAACCGAGATAACTCGGCAAACTTAGCTTCGTACTGCGCCACGGCCATATTGTTTTGCTCAAGCTTGATGAACTCTACCTCCTTCATGTGACGAATACTTTCAGGAAAGTACTTGCCGTTGAACAGCTCTTGGAGCTTCTCCCAAGACATCTTCAGTGCGGTAGGTTGAGTACGCTTTGCAGATTACTATTACAGATTCCCACCAGTAATCTGCCTCTGCTCGCAACATGAAGGTGGCAAAGGGAACCTTTTGCTCCTCGGAGGATCCCAAGACATCAAATATCTTGTTGATCTGCTTTATCCACGTCTCCGCCTTAAGTGGTTTTGGCTCTCCAAAAAACTCCGGTGGTCCCAGCTCCTTGAACTGCTTAGCGGTGACCGTCCAAGAGTTATCAGTGTTTCCACCTGCATTTTAGACAGGAGCCGCTCTCGCCTGATGTTGGATGAATTGCATAAAGCCTCTGAACATCCCATCGTTCACCATTTCATTGGTGTTATTATTTACATGAGGATTATTGTCTTCCTGTTGCACATTACCCTGGGTATTGATCGTTGGTGACTCAACGGTCTCATGTGCTTCATTGCTTATCTCAATATTTTTGGATGCCATTTTTAAATACTGCCACAAAACAAGGGTTAATTAACATATCACATATTATCTCTATACTCTGACCGACCAATTAAATATCAAATAAACTTAGGTATGTCATACTAGCGAAGGAATTCACCGTCTCTCCCCTCCTAGTTCTTGTCTCACATCTCAGCTAGGGATCATATCCCTAAGCTTTGACACCAACTGTGACGCTCCCAAAATAGGTATACATCACCCATCTTGAGTCGCTAAATACATGGTACAAAATTCAAATACAACTTAATTATACAACAGTCGTATAAAATACGACAAAATATGAACTGTGAGTTTTAATACAAATATTGTCATCTAGACAGTATTCAAACTCAAAATAAGTCCTCAATACATTTATTGTCACACTATTTAACAGAATAGTGAGGACTACTAATGCTATCATCTGAACCTTCACTCCGTTTCCCAACTAGTCTCGGCTACGTTCTCATTTCCTGAAGAGAACAGTGAAAGAAAGGGTGAGCTCAACTAGCCCAGTAAGAAATATTATGACTAAGATAATGCAGAATAAATTATCATTAGTCTTCAACAATGTTAAACTGATAGAATATAATAGACAACAAGTTTAACTGCAGCGGAACAAGCAATCCATTAGAAGAGTCAAGTAGAGCATAAAATATACTATCTTCTATGATTTAAAAAGTTTTTCATCAACTTTGTCGCTGAGACTCAGCTTAATAAATAAAATCGAATCCTCCTTGCATCACAGCCAAGGATATTCATGTAATCATCAATGGTCATGATTATACCGAATAATCCCTAGTCAGAATCATACCAACAACTGTCCATCAATGAACTACAGGCCAATGAGAACTTTTACCACATCATTCGTCACATTACGGTCGTGATTATACCAAATAATCCCTTGTCATAATCATACCAAGTCCATCTATGCAAGTAAGCCAAAGATAACTTTAATCACAATATAAGCATGAGGATGATGAAAATTCAATAAAACAAGTTCAAGATAAATTTTAAAGATTTATAATTTTAATTTATCCAGAAATCAATAACGTCCAAATTGTCAACATGATACTGCTTTGTGGAGTAAAATTCAAGAATGCTCAGAAGAATATTTTTATGAAAAGATACTGGATAAAATGCAAATATCCAGGATATTCTACTAATTTCATGGAGTATAGAAGTTAAAACTTTAACCAACTGAATATAATAGAATATATGAAACTGCAAATAGATTTTTTGCCCGCCATGCGGTAATCCACATAGACAGAACATTTCCACAATTTAATAAGGAATGAATATGAAGGATCATTCACCATACATGCGGTAATCCACATAGATAGGTTATTCCAACAGAATAATAAAGAATGGAATAACAGAAGAATTCACCAGGCATGCGATAGACCGCACAGACAGGTTATTCCAATAGAATAATAAAGAATAGAACCAGGTCATGCGTAATCCGCACAGACAGGATATTCTAACAGAATAATAAAGAAGGGAACCAGGTCATGCGTAATCCGCACAAACAGGATATTCCAACAGAATAATAAAGAATGGAATAACAACAGAATTCACCAAGCATGCGATAGACCGCTCAGACAGGTTATTCCAATAAAATAATAAAAAATAGAATAACAGAAGAATTTCACCATGTATGCGGTACTTCACATAGACATGTTATTCTAACAGAATAATAAATAATGAAATAACAACCCTTACGAGTATTGAAAGAAAATAACTCTCTTCATGAATATGAAAGAAATAATACCCCTTACCTTAGAAAAACTGGATACTAAAATGGTGAGGTAGCAGACTTCTCTTCTTCTTTCTCTCTATAATAATTGCTCTATAGCTTTTGTGAATTGGTGAGAAATGAAGGAAGAATGACCTTCTATTTATAAGAAAATATAGTTTCGATAATTGCACATTTTGGGGCTCGAAATATTACAGTATAATACCTTCCTCTTTTTTTTTCATTTTTAATCTAGTCCTGCAAGTATTATCAAACTTGCACCACCTCCCCTAATAGTAAATAATGTGAATTAATAGTAAATCATGTGAATCAATAGTTCTAGACATGTAAAAATATGAATTACAGTATAGTACCTCCATCTATACCTCCATTTTTAACTTAGTCATGCAAGTATTATCAATCTTGCACCACCACACCTAATAGTACAAGAATGTGAATCAATAGTACACACATGTGAACAAATAGTTATAATCATGTGAATTAATAGCAATTAATTGCTCGTTTATCTGATTAATTACCCGATTGGTCAGTATAACTTCCAGACATCAATTAATATCGAAATAAATGTCGATTTTTACTAACACTAATAATTTCCACACAATGAAACTACCAATTTTATCTTTAATCAACACGGACTTATTCATCATTAATATCATAACTCATAATATTTAACAAACAGATAATTCTCAGGAAAGAGGGGGCTTTTCGATAAGAATTTCTCCTTATTGGCGCGCAATTAAGTGACCAAACCTCTCCTTGACAGAACTTTTTAGACATTGTCAATATTGTAAGTAATAATATGAATAACTTTGTCGTCTCAATTATTAATTTAATAATATAAAATATTATGCAGATGATACTGTGACAACAATTGAATCAATAATATGAGAGATATGATGCAGCAATTACTGTAGCAATAATTGAGTATAACTAAGTAACTTCTCACGTAAGCATCAATAATCAATACCGTGTGCTACTATGTAACCACGCGTATTACTGTACTTTTACTACCGGGTAGTTCAACAGTTTTAACGGTAACACTTTCGTCGTTATTTTTATAAAAAGATAATTCTGTCGTTTTCTAACTACGACAATACTTTCGTTGTGGGGTCCACCAATGATTGTGTCGTCGTACGAATACTCCCTGTTAAAATGAATATTCTCCGAGCAATCGAATATTATATAACCACTTGCTTACTTTGCAAAATTTATAAATATTACCCATAACTATAACATTATATCAAATCCACACCATAATATTTAAAAATATATTTTGAGAAAATTATTCTTTATTTATAAAAGTTAGGGTCTTACAGTCGGTATCTTAATAATATATTAGTTGAACTTTGAAAATGCATCCGTCCATCCGTATCTTAATAAATAGTATATGGTTTGAACTTTGAAAATGCATCAGCTCAGGTGACATCTATTTATTTTGATCTGTTGATCCTAGTGAAATTATTGGTTTTCTTTCTATTCTGACAAACTGTTCAATGACCTCACTAGATCAAATGACATGAGTTGTGATAATCCACACATCGGCTTGACTCATTAAATGCTTGATATCTTTCTGTTATTACTTGCTATTAGGATGTGATATCGGATTCTGATATGTCTACTCCATATAACCCCAATTATGATTACTGCAAACTCATGTACAACAATATAGCATACAGAAATTATGATTACAAGTTGGTCGCTGAGTTACCACTGCATCTAATCCCTGGTTAGCATATCTTAAATAATGCACCAGAGCATATCTTAAATAATGCACCATACCATTTTATATTTTAAAATTGTTTCATGACATATCTCTGAAGCAGATGACTATTTATAAAGCAAGCCATGTGATGTTAAATCTCAGCTCTCACATGGTAGTTGTAGAAGTCGCTTTAATATTATATTAACTGAATATGCTAAAGTATTATATAACAAGTACATGTTGTGATAATGTTTATAGGTGTTTTTGGTCCAAACTTTTGATGAATGCAGCTATCTCTGTTCTCCAAGCATGTTCAATACTGACAAAAACCATATGATACCAGCATCAAAAAGATTAAATTATATATATATATATATATATATATATATATATATATATATATATATATATTTCATTCTTAGAATATTTAAAGTCAATAAGAATAACATCTTCTAGCTTCTTTCTGCCCAAAAAATTAGTCAATCTATAAACAACTCAATTATATTCCAACAGTTGTAATCTGAATGAGAATGAGTATGCTTTTCCTTGTGTTTTCAGATTATTATCAAAAATTTGGTTCATGGTGGTTTGAGGTTGGTGAAAGTGATGAGTAACGGGGCAAGATGCTTCTTTAGTTAGAGCAGGACTACTTGGATGTGTACAAGAGAAATTAAGGTTGATCCGGCAGCAAAGTCAAGGGCACACCTTCTTCAGGCATTGGCAGATGCTAGATGTTATGTATTGTAATGTTGTAATGTGAATGATTTTAAATGGTGTATATAATATTTTTTATGTTTTATTTTATATTGTACTCGTGTTTGTTGAATAAATGTGCATTATTAATTATTATTTTTTTTTAAATCTAAAAAGTCTATAGCGACGGTCGCCGACCGTCGCTATAGTCCTAAAGACCGTCGCTATAGCGTTTACCGATGGCTTCTATGGCAACGGTCGATGATCGTCGCTAACGCCTATAGCGACGGTCTTTACGCCTATAGCGACGGTCGCCGACCGTCGCTATAGGTCGATTTTCTAGTAGTGATACGAGAAACTTATACACTTGAACGTCTTGGTCGTATGTACATAAATAAGATTGTAAGGATGCATGGTATGTCAGTATCCATAATTTCTGATCGAGTCTCAAGATTCACTTCACGATTTTGGGTTAGGTTGCAAAAAGCTATGGGCACGGATTTACGATTTAGTTCGGCATATCATCCTCAAACGGACGGGCAGTCGGATAGGACTATTCAAACTCTTAAGAATCTATTAAGACTCTATGTCCTTGACTTCAAGGGAAGTTGGGACAAGTTCTTACCATTGGTGAAATTTTTCTACAACAACAGTTATCAAGAAAGCATCGGCATGGCTTCATTTGAGGTGTTGTATAGACGCAAGTGTCGTTCTTCAATATGCTGGGATGAGGTGGGTGAAGCAACGTTGTTGGGACCGAAATTAGTACGCATGACTACGGAGAAAATTCAAATGATCTGGCAACGTATAAAAACCTCACAAGATCGACAAAAGAGTTATACTGATCTTCATCGGAAGGACATAGAATTCAATGTTGGAGAACATGTGTTGTTACGTGTTACTCCATGGAAGGGAGTTATGAGATTTGAAAAGAGAGGAAAGCTCAATCCTCGATTCATTGACCCATTTGAAATCCTTGACCGGGTAAGAATTGTGGCATATAGACTCGCCTTACCGCCAAGTATGTCTCGTGTTAATAACATTTTTCACATATCTATGTTACGTAAATATGTGAAAGGCCCGAACCATATTATTGAGTTAGAACCGGATGGAATAGCGGAAGATTTAACATATGAAGAGGAACCTCTTAAAATCTTGGATAAGAAGGAACATATTCTACACTCCAAGCTTATACCTCAAGTCAAAGTTTTGTAGAGAAACCACGATGTTGAGGAAATGACTTGGGAGTTAGAATCTGAAATGAGATCAAGATATCCTCACCTCTTCGACATACCAGATATGTACCCTAATTTCGAGGGCAAAATTTCATAAGAAGGGGAGGTTGTAAGACCACAACTTTTATGAATAAAGATGAATTTTCTATAAATATCATTTTTAAATATTAAGGAGTGAATTTGATATAATGTTATAGTTGTGGGTAATATTTATAAATTTTGCAAAATATGCAAGTTGTTATATTATATTCGATTGGTCGGGGAATATTCGTTTTAACAGGGAATATTCGTACGACGGCACAATCATTAGTGGACCCCACAGTGAAATTATTGTCGAAGTTAGAAAATGACAGAAATATCTTTTTATAAAAGTAACGGCGGAAGTTTTACCGTTAACTGTTGAAATACCCGGTGATAAAAAATATAGTAATATGCATGGTTGCATAGTAACACACAGTATTGATTATTGATACTTACGTGAGAAGTCACTCAATTTTATTCAATTATTGCTACAGTAATTGCTGCATTGTATCTCACATTATTTGATTCAATTATTTTCTATATCTTTTATATAATTAAATCAATAATTGAGACAACAAAGTTATTCATATTATTATTTACAATATTGACGATGTCTAGAAAGTTCTGTCGAGGAGAGGTTTGGTCACCTAATTGTGCGCCAATAGGGAGAAATCCTTATCGGAAAGCCTCCTCTTTCCTTGGAACGATTTGTTTGTTAAATATTGCGAATTATAATAATGATGATAAATGTTATTAAAAATATTGAGGTAATTTTTATGAAGTATTTGTGGTCATTTTGACTTATTTTATGAACCTCCATTTATCCATTTTTCAAAATAATCGGTAGAAAATGATTCAGTATATATATATATATATATATATATATATATATATATATATATATATATTTATGTGTGATAAGGATATCTGTGATACAGATGTGTGTGAAAGTGACGTGTGGGGTGGGGGGAAGAAAAATAAAAATGGGGTGGGGGGAAGGTTTACGTGAATTAGAGGGAGTATATATATATATATATATATATAATATGTGATTTAAGTGTGTGTATGTGTGTGTTATTTAGTGTGTGTGTGTGTGTGAATTAATGTGGTGGGAGGGGGATACCTTTGCCGTAAGGCAAAGGTTATAATTATAATTATATATATATATATATATATATATATATATATATATATATATATATATATATTATGAGTTTTATTTTATTTAATTATAAATAGAATATAATATATTTTATTTAAAATTTTCGTTTTATTAGAATATTTTATTGCATAGTGTTGTATAGTAAATCAAAATTTTCAAACGATTCAGCCGAACGAATTCGCCCGTGAATTCGTTATGTGCGTCCGTGATTAAAATTTTTAAATAGTATCATTTTCATTCTCCTATAAGTAGGATGCTTAGTTAGAATTGAAAATCACACCAGAATCAGAGAATTCTTCTTCTATAATCTTGAACGTATTTCTTTGTAGTTTAAGGAAGCTTTGAGCGTAGTAAACAGTTCAAGTTTTCTTTAAGAATATCCCCGCTATACCAGTTGGAATACTCTCTATTTTAAGGTAAATGATATTATTTTTGTTCAGTATTCGTATGAAATAATATTTTCTTCCATACTCTGTAGTATGTAAGTAATATTATTTCGGTTCAGATTTCGAATTCTATACTCATTTTGTTAAGTTTTGGCTTCTATACTCCATGAAATTAGTAGAATATCTTTGATATTTTCGCTTCATCCAGTATCTTTTTCATGGAAAAATTATTCTGAGCATTCTTGATAAGTTTTAAACTTTTTATGCTGGAGTACTATTCACGGGGGTACTATTTACAGGGTATTATTCTTAAATTACTATTCACGGGACACTAGTCACTCGGTTACTATTCACCCGAAGTACTATTCATAATAAAAATTAATTTTTTTTTGTCCAAATTATTTTTGATACAATATTATTCTTGAATTTTACTCTACAAAGCAGTATCATGTTGACAATTTGGACTTTTTTAAATCCTGGATAAATTAAATTATAAATCTTTAAAAATTTATCCTTTGCTTTCATTTAATTAAATTCTTATATTATTGTCATCATCCTCATGCTTATATTGTTATGAAAGTCATCTTTGGCTTATGTTCATAGATGAGCTGTTGATTGGTATAATTATGACTAGGGATTATTCGGTATAATCATGACCGTAATGTTACAAATGATGTGGTAAAAGTCATCATTGGCCCGTAGTGCATTAATGGACAGTTGTTGGCATGATCATGACCATTGATGAAAATACGAATATCCTTGGCCCGTAGTGTATGAATAATTCGTGGTCGTGATACTAATGAATATCATTAACCATAGTGCAGAATTGATTCGATGATGTGGATTATTTATTAAGCTGAGTCTCAACGATAAAATTGATGATAAACTTTTTAAATCATAGAAGATAGTAGATATCATGCTCTACTTGACTCTTTTAATGAATTATTTGTTTCGCTGCAGTTAAACTTGATGTTTATTATATTTTATCAGTTTAACACTGTTAAAAGGCTGACAATAATTTATTCTGCATTATCTTAGTCATAATATTTCTTACTGGGCTAGTTGAGCTCACCCTTTTCCTTTCATTGTTTTCTTCAGGAAATGAGAATATAGCTGGGACTAGTCGGAGAATGGAGTGACGGTCCAGATGTTTGCATTAGTAGTCCTCACTATTCTGTGAAATAATGTGATAATAATTGTAATGAGAACTTATTTTGAGTTTGAATACTGTCTAGAAGACAATATTCGTGTTGAAACTCCTAGCTTATATTTTGTCGTATTTTACACGACAGTTGTATAATTAAGTTGTATTTGATTTCTGTACCATGTATTTGGCGACTCAGAATGAGTGATGTATACCTATTTTGGGAGCGTCACAATTTGTGAATGTGATACTAATGAATATCCTTGGCCCGTAGTGCATGGATGATTCGATGATGTGGATTATTTATTAAGCTGAGTTTCAGCGATAAAATTGATAATAAACTTTTTAAATCATAGAAGATAGTAAATATCATGCTCTACTTGACTTTTCTAATGGATGGCTTGTTCCGCTGCAGTTAAACTTGATGTTTATTGTATTTTATCAGTTTAACACTGTTGAAGGCTAACGATAAATTATTATGCATTATCTTAATCATAATATTTCTTACTAGGCTAGTTGAGCTCACCTTTTTGATTTCATTGTTCTCTTCAGGAAATGAGAACGTAGCCGGGACTAGTCGGGGAATGGAGTGACAGTTCGAGATGGTGGCTGTAGTAGTCCTGATTTTTTTATAAAATAGTGTGATAATATTTGTAATGAGTACTCCGCTTGAGTTTGGACACTGTCTATTAGACAATATTCTTGTAAAAACTCTCAGCTACGTTTTTATCATATTGTATAAGGAAGTATGTATTTAAATTCTGTACTATGTATTTAACGACTTAGAATGGATGATGTATACCTATTTTGGGGGCATCACAACCAAGCCTAGTCATCCATATGCCACAACACACCACACAATTTTGGACAATACATTTTAGAAAGCAAAGTCTCATTTGCCAAACAATTAATCAAGGAAAAACCTATATATACATAAGCTATATGCATATATGCTTTCCTAAATAGCCATAATGTCATCACTTTCTCTACAACATAACCAAATTTCATATAATTTGGTTAATCCAACTTAGTTTTCTTTCCAAATAGTCTTTTAGTTAGATTTCCTAGCTAATTCGATTAGTCAAAAATATTGACTTTTCAAAAGTTGATTTTATGTTTTATGAATAGTGTTTTCGCATCTTTTTCGAAAAAAAATTATTTTTTTATTCTAACCTCGTAAATATTTAGGATATTACACGTGTCACATGAATTACTGTGAAATAATTGGTCTTATATATAAGAATATTTTTGTGAAAGTAAGAGACGATTAAAAAAAGAGGAGTACTATTTTCATATGTGTTTTTGATATTTTTATATAATTTCTTTTCACATGAAGGTGGAACACACTCTATATTTATGTACTTATGTAAAAGAGGACCAGATGAAAATATTAAAATACATGTGAAAATATCAGTTCCCTTAAAAAAAATACTCCCTTCATTTCTAAAAGGATAACTAACGCTCTGTTTCTGAGTTTTAAAATAGACAGAAAAGAAAAGAAATTGATGGAAAATTTAAGTTTTCTTTCCAATTCTTATGTTTCTGAGTTTTTTAATAAATAGAAAAGAAAAGAAATGGATAGAAAACTTGGCCATTTTTCCTTTCAAAGTTTTCCGTCCAAAATTGGCATGATTTGGACGGAAAAGAAATTGGTATAAGTAATATTTTTATAATTATCATATTATCCTCAACTTTTAATATAATAAATTTTAAATTATAATTGATGTCCTCAATTTTAAATTTTCTATTCTTTTTCTTTTAAAAACTCAGAAACAACACAAAGAAAAACTTCAAGTTTTCTATTCTTTTATTTTCTATTCTAATTTAAGTTTTATATTCTTTTATTTTCTGTTCAAAACTCAGAAACAGAGTGTAAAGGTTCAAATGTACAATTTTTTTAATCACTTAAGTAACGAGATAAAATACATAAAATGAAAGATAAACATGTCATTTAGTGGTGTCCATTAATATAAAAAAATAAAAATACTCACCATTTTATATAATTTTATGGGACATTAAAAATAACTTTAAAACTTTTTTATTTTTTTATTTTTTTATTTTTTTATTTTTTTAATATGTATGGAAATTATAATTTGTTCATTTTTTTAATAAAAGGCTTGGGAGTACTTTGTAAAAAAATGTACCAGAGAAAGATTCCGAGTTTTGACAAGAAGGCGAAGATAAAGGCTTCTTTACTCTCTCATTGTCTCTCACACAGTGACAGTATACAAAAGGTTCCATTTTTAACATTTTGACCCCCTCAGTTTTCCAAACCCTGATGGGAAAAAGTGAAATTACGGGACCAAAATAGAGCTCTTCAGAGGTAAATTGAAGGATCTATGCTTTCTCAAGTTTGATCTTCTCTCTTTCTTCTTAAATCCAAATTTTATAAAAAAAATTAGGTTTTTGTTCATATTTATTTTCTGGGTATTGCAGTAAACTAATTTTATGGTTGAATTTCAGCCCCAACTTTGCTTATAAAGATAGTTTCTTGGTAATTCACTACCCCATTTTTGTAGATCATGTTGTTTTTATTCTGAATCTTAGTTTTTCATATGCGGTATTGTAATAATTAGGTGGGTATTTATTTTTTAGTACTTAAACTCATGAATGAAAGCTGAACAGAAGAGAGAGATGGGGGATTTTGTTAGTTTCTGAAGTTTAAAAAATTGATCTTGTGGCTTTTCTGGTAGTATAGAGGAGGGGAGTTTTTTGTTGCCCTAATTTTGAAAATGGAACAAGGGTCCTTTCAGAATTCTGTTCCAACTTATGTTGATAAGTCTGTAGTGTTGAGTGTGAAGCCTTTGCGCACCTTAACGCCTTACTTTCCATCCCCTCCACAAGCCCCTCCTTTATATTGTTCTACTCCGTTTGGTCCATTCCCACCTGGGTACACTCCATTTTTCCCATATAGCATACCTGAGCAGAATCAACAGGAAACCACCCGAGGTAGACCTGCAAACAATCAAGAATGGGGTTCCCCTTTTGGCCAGCCAGCACAATCTGATCCAGAGGCTTCAAATGGAGAAACGGGATCATCATCGATGAAGGGGAAAAGTTTTATTGGAAGACAGAAGAAGGTTGCGAAAAAGACAGTAATAGGTCGTCGTGCTGGTTTCTCATTTTCAGTTGATGGAGGTAAAGGAACAAGTAGTGATTTTCTCATTAGATGTAGGTCATTCCAACGGGAAGACGGTAACAGGGAAATGATTGATTATACGCTCATGACATATGATGCACTAAGAAGGAGGCTTAGCCAAGTAGACGATGCGAAGGAAGCGCCCACTGGATCTATTAGGCGCCCTGACTTGAAAGCAGGTAACATCTTGATGAGCAAAGGTGTGCGTACAAACATGAGGAAGAGAATTGGAGATGTTCCTGGTGTTGAGATTGGGGACATCTTCTTTTTCCGGTTTGAGATGTTATTGGTGGGGCTACATGTTCAGTCTATGGGAGGGATTGATTCATTAATTGACAAGATTGGTGCTGCAGCTGTCAGCATTGTTTCTTCAGGAGGGTATGATGATGATGTTGAGGATAAGGATGTTTTGATTTACAGTGGGCAAGGCGGTATGAATAACAAAGACAAGAAAGCAGCCGATCAGAAGCTCGAAAGGGGAAATCTTGCTTTGGAGCAAAGCTTACATCGGGCCAATGAGATCAGAGTGATTCGGGGAATGAAAGATTCGGTGAATCCATTGATGAAAGTTTATGTTTATGATGGCCTTTATACAATCAAGCAGTCATGGTTGGAGAAAGGAAAATCAGGTTGCAACGTTTTCAAGTATAAACTGGTAAGGATACCTGGGCAGCCTAGTGCTTTTTCTGTTTGGCAATCTGTTCAGAATTGGAAGAATGGTTTGTCATCTCGGGCTGGACTTATTCTTCCAGATATCACTTCAGGTGCTGAAAAGATTCCTGTTTCTCTTGTAAATGATGTTGATGGTGAGAGAGTGGGGCCTGCGTATTTCACTTACTCTTCCATGCTCAAGTATTCAAAACCTTTCAAAGTGCTGCAGCCTTCTTTTGGATGCAACTGCCATAAGGCATGCCAGCCAGGTGATCTCAACTGCTCCTGCATCCGCAACAATGGAGGTGATTTTCCTTATATTGCCAATGGGATACTAGTGTGTCGGACGCCATTGTTGCACGAGTGTGGCCCAACATGTCCTTGCTTTCCTAATTGCAAGAATCGAGTGTCACAGTCTGGTTTGAAAGTTCACATGGAAGTGTTTAAAACCACTGACAGGGGTTGGGGCCTGCGATCATGGGATCCTATCCGCACTGGTACCTTTATATGCGAATATGCAGGTGAAGTCATAGAGAGTTCAAGGGTGATGCAGGGTGCAGATGAGGAAGAAAATGATGATTATGTGTTTGACACATCCCGCACTTTTGACAAGTCATATAAATGGAACTATGAACCCACATTATTGGATGAGGAGATCCCTGATGAGTCTATGCAAAATGACAAGATCCCGTCACCACTAATCATTAGTGCAAAAAATGTTGGAAATGTAGCTCGATTTATGAATCATAGCTGCTCTCCTAATGTCTTTTGGCAGCCAGTTCTCTATGAACACAACAATGAATCATTTCTCCATATTGCATTTTTCGCAATGAAGCACATCCCTCCAATGACAGAGTTGACTTATGATTATGGGATAACTGAGTTCGAAACCCACAGGAAAAGGACATGCCTATGTGGATCAGCCAAGTGCAGGGGCTATTTTGGCTAAAGACAGTTCTGAGATGCATCTAGCGGACAAGGATGCCATCAAGTAAAATAAAAAGGTTAGAAATTACATTGTTAGAGATTAAATGTCTAGTGAAATTTGTTCGACTAATTGTTTTTTAGTGACAAATTGTCCCTCTCTTGACATTTTTGTACTTCACATTCTTTACCTTGAAAGTTTTGGCGTCTGCATATATATTTTATCAATAAATTCAAATTCTTAGATGATGTATCAATGTGTTGCCTGATAGGGTCTTTAATTGACTGAGATGATGGTTCTATCAGAAAATCTTAAGCATTGATCCCTATTCCCCTTGGTTTGATCAACTTGCCAGATAAGTATGAGCTTAATATTATATTCTATTGATGCAGACAATCCCTGCCCTATCGGCTTTTATGGTCAGCGAATTAACTTGTTTTGCATCAATTATAATCAACTTGTTTGTAGAATGTATGGATAGTATGTAAGCCTGTAAGGTAGATCCGGGGCATGAATTTTGAAGCTTAAGAATGCATTTGGTTACAGTATAAATGATTAAGGGTGTATGAACGTCTGGATAGCAGAGAAATTCAAAAGTCTTGGTAATGTTATTGGTGGGATGGTCAGGGTTCTCAAACCAAGGTCAAAGACTTTGAAATGAGAATAGGTCCAGCATAAGACTTATTATGATTTTTCCCAATGTTTGGGAAAAGTGTTAAATTTTAAAAGTCCAGAAAAACTACAGCAAGATGAAGAACAAGAAGAGAAATACATTCCTCCCAAGATTTGCATAGAAGAGGCTTCTTGGAAAGTTTTCTCGGAAACTATTTATTTGGTGGGAATGTCAAGCATGCAGAAAATTGTAAAGTACATTACTTGCCCTTCATAAATTGGATTTAATTTCAATCTTAAAAGTATATATATATATATATATATATATAGTTGAAAAGTTTAACTCATCTAATATAAAAATATTCTGAGTGTTTGGGTTTAAATCACCAACTTAACAATATACAGGCAAAAGATATCTGTCTTGTATGCTAAAGCCTGGGGCATTAGGTTGATGTTATTAGATGTATTGACGTGCTGTTATATTCTATTTGACTTGTCTCAGTAGTGCATACTAGCTACGATAATTGACATCCGGTTTGCTAAAACTAAAGTTCCTATAAGTTTGTCTATTCTAACCAAGCTTTTTGCCAAATTTGGTCTATCTAACGGCTACATCTACTCCTGTTATTTATTTATTTTTATTTTTTAAAGATAAAAGAAAAAATATATTTGATAGAAGAGAGCAAAAAAGGGCTGACAAGAATAAAACACTTCCTTCAAATCCATGTGAAGATCGAAATAGAACATCCCTTTATTTATTTTTGGTAATTACATGTTGCAATTTATTGTGTAATCTTTTTACCAACACTTCTCTTGACATCACAGGTGGCAGCTGTTTGTAACTTATAGGCAGTACAGTTCAAGCGCTTTTGTGAGTTCTGCTTTGGAGTTACTGATGTGCATTGCTGCAATCTCCATTACAGCGCATACTGAAGATCATCCAACTCCGTTTTGGTTCTGGAGCTCACACCCTCTTGGCTGGAGTTGACCTTAATCCATAAGCTCTCCTCGGATGCAACTCCTTATGTAGACTTCTATGTTTATATTATGCTTACAATTAGTCTTTGGCTCTGTTTGGATCTGCAAACGTTATCTATCTTCTGCGTTAACTCTGTTATGTATCTCTTGTATGCATTCGGTTTTTTTTATTTCAGTCTAATGAACTAGGTTCTTTGCTTTTCTGTATATTTTAATTGCAAGATATTAAGTAAGGTTCTATTTGAAAAATGACAGCCCCATGATGCGATTACATTTACAACCTAGTTTTATTAAAAGGCGAAAACCCAGTTATATAAATGATGACAAACTAGACAAGAAAATAACTTGGAAGCAAGGGACTTGACCTATGTGAATTTGGCAGATCTTTTGGACTATGGACTCGGATGGATTGTCTTGTCTTGCACTAAAATAAGTACACACATTAGTGTAAGTGTGTAACACAGTTTTTGGCACAAAGAGTTGGTTGGGGGGGGGGGGGGGAATTGTACATCTCAATGTACATTAAATAAATATTTATTATTTTACAAAAACATACAACATTTCAGCTAAGAAATCACAAATGAAAAATTACAGAATCTGACTCGAAAACAAATTTAATTATCACAAACCAGACAAGAAAACAACTTCTGGCCAAAAGATTTAGTAGCAGCTGGTTTTGGGAGTAGCTGCAGGTTTTCCACAGAAACAATATAATGTTCATCAGCACCACTTTCTTTAGCTTTCGTGCACTCGTCGGAGTATACTTTATAAGCATCTCCGACGTAGCTAACAGCTTGCGAAATGGTCATATTCTCGACTAGTTTGTGAGGATAAGTGTCCTTCTTATGGTCACCATTTAGTGCTGCAGCCATTTGCACCATCTCTGCTTGATAATCTGTCAACTTTACCTCCTCTTTGTTTAGTTGAAAATCGCGCATTTTTACAGGCACCGATAATTTTTCTGCCATGCATATTCATCGATTCATTTTTTTAGTCACCAAAGCACTATTGTATTTGTACGTTATTATAAAAAATAAAATAAATTAAACCTCTTTGTATTTGAGAAATGTTAGGAGTATAATTTTCTACTAAATTTGGGGTCTTGGATGGGAGGACCATTGTCCTACACTTTTTTTTTTCTTTTTCAAAACCCTATATATTGCAAATTTAAATATGGTACCCCCGGTTTTCGAAAGTATTATACCTCTAACAATAGTTTAATAAAATGTAGAAGTAGTGAATTTACCTGGGCAATTTTCTCTTGGGGTGGTCCTATTGAGAACACCTTCAAAAGTGCCAGCCCATGCGTCTCTCTTTGTCAAAAACTCTTTTAGATTGAAAATCTTTTTAACAGTTGCTGGAATTGAAGAATGCTCAAACTCTGATGTAGGATATGGTCCTGAAGGCCCATGCAACACTGCAATTTCATAGCCAAACACATTAGCTTCTCACTAAAATAAATTATATATATAGTGTTAGACCTACCAGTTCCTGGTTCAATCCACGGAGAAATCAAGATGGCCGGAACCCTAACACCGAGTCGATCGAATTTAAATTTATACGGCTCAGGACCTTCAATATCGTCGGGACTTGGGACTCCGGTGACCGGAGGTGGTACATGATCATAAAAACCACCATGTTCATCATAAATAATTATGAACAAAATTTCATTCCACTGGGGACTTGATCTCAACGCTTCATAGACTTCCTTGACAAATTTCTGACCCTCCGATACGTCATGAGCCGGGTGATCATCATTTCCCGGAAACAATTTGGTATCGAAATATCGATTCTCAATTACCACATAATTTGGCAGCTTCCCTTTTTCACAGTGCCTCTTGAAGTGTAGATCAAACTGATGGAAATTGTCTACGTACTTCAATTTTCTGAGATTTCTGTGAGAAGGAAAAATTGTTTTTTATTAGGATATATGAGAACGGATCCGCATGAATTGAACTCATTGAGTGTGCTGGCACATAGACGGGAGAGTAATCTTTCCGCCTATGTGTTAATATTATATTGAGCATGAAATAATATGAACTTCATGCTAACCATCCCTATAAAAACTAACCTCAGAAAAATCTTGTACGTATATACGATAAGTACAACAAAACGTTCCAAAAAGTGTTGATATTGGCAAGGCAAATATATTGTTGATAGAGTAAACGACACACTTGACACTTTAAACTACGTTTATTATGTCTGATAATATAATTATTACTCTAACAGTATCAATTAATCCGATTGCATTAAACTTTTGACTCATTTATCCAAATGAGTTACTCCCTCGGTTCCATATTAAGTGTCGTTTTAGAAAAAAAAAACTAATTCCTAATTAAGTGTCGTTTGCAAATTTTTAGGAGAAATTTTCTCATATTTTCCTGATTTACCCTTAAATATCTCTCTTTTCAAGAACACTTTCCAAGTAAATTTATTTCTATAAAAACACTACACCTAAACCCTCTCCATTTTTCAAGGAAATTTATTCCTATAAAAACACTACTTACTCCATTCTATCCCCCCTTTCTCTTATTTAAGTAGAGATATAAGTTAGTTTGCACCTTAATTGGAGGAGAGAGACTACAAATACATAAGGGATAAATATGAAAATTGGGACCTATATTAATTACAAAGTAATGATTGAAAAATAAAATGAATAGAGATTAAAAGAAACAAGGATTTGACACGGGTATTCCCTGTCCTCAAGGTGTTTATTGCCCCTTACCACTAAGGTTTACTAAAAGCTACTAGCAATTCACCTCCAGGATATATATCAAGTCTGTACTAGTTCTTAGCAATAACAACTCACTTTGAACCTCAATATATGCTACTGTGTAAAGATGATAGAAGGAAGAAGATGAAGACTATTCAGTTTCATAACTGAAATGTGAGTAAAGAATCATTTGTAAAATAAATGATATAATAATCACATCAGTTTTGCATCTCATAATGATTAAACAAAAAACTGTTTAACCATTAATGAAGTTTATTAATTCTGTTTCAATGCTAAAAAGAGGCTCTTGGCTCGGGCGAGGTTCCTAGCGACGATGCGTACGTGCGAAGTGCGCCTAAAGCGCCAATGCGACTTTGCGACCCGAACCCGCACCATGGTTCCCGAGTCGCGGGACGCGGGCGGGTGGTGCTTTGCACCACGTCATTGTAACCAACTCTAAGTCTTTCCTTTAGTACCACTAGTGAATTAAACTATTCCACATATACTTATAAAGTATTAAATAGTTTTATTCCTACTCAATGTGGGACTTAAAGAAATAGTTTTCTTAAACAACAATGAACCTTTTCATATTCTCCACTTTGGATACAATTAAAACACAATATATAATTTCTACTTGAATCATATATTACTCTCTATTAATCTTCTTGTAATAGGACTATCAAATGCACTTTTAATTTAATATAAATTCAATCAACTAATGGGTCTAAATTAATTCCCAAATTGATTAAAACTCATGTAAGAAAAGGTGCATTAACAATCCCCCACTTGTTTGAAAAACTATTTTTCTTCAAACAATTCTTTATCTACCAACTCTAAGGTTTGTATGCATAATAGAAGGTGTGACGAACATTGAACCTTCTTTTAGTATAAACAACTCAAAGTCATATCAAAATAGATGGTGTCCGTAGATTGAACCTCTATTTCAAATGATATGACCGGAGTTATCATACACACACAAAACCTCCCTTTACGGTGAGCATAAAAATCACTTTGCGCTATTAAAGCCATGCGCAATATCCTGTTTCTTGAACCTCTAAGAGAGTAAACCATAACTCTCTATAAGAAGCGGCTTCACTTCTAGTTCATATAGGCAAAATGTTTCTCTAGCACTCCTGTTGCTATAAGTGCAACACTTTGTTAAGAGCGTAGCTCATCCTCGGTCGTGCAACAGACGTTACTATCATATACTACATATGAGACCAAATTGATAGTAACACAGCCAACAACTGTGACTTGTTTTTCCCATTGAACATATAAACTAGGGGTAACCTAGTAATAGGTTGGGTTCCCATCACCCTTGGCTCAGAATGGTTTAAGTCACATATCTCGTGTAGTCAAACTTATTAAATCTCTCGTCAGAGGCTTAGTAAGTGGATCAGCCAAGTTTTTACTTGACTTCACATAGACAATAGTTATGATACCATCATGTATCAATTGTCTCACAAATTCATGTCTTAGACCAATATGTCTAGACTTACCATTATAGGTACCACTATACGCTCTTGTTAGCGTAGCTTCACTATCACAATATAGTGAAATTGGAGGCATTTGGATTTGGCCATAGATCTATGTCTAACAACATATTTCTAATCCAATCAGCCTCTTTTCCTGCTTGAGCCAAAGCAATAAACTCTGACTCCATAGTAGAGTGAGAAATACAAGTCTGTTTCTTGCTTGCCCAAGAAACAGCACCACTGGCAAGAGTGAAAATCCACCCACTTGTAGATTTATTATCTCCCACACTATTAATCCAACTTGCATCAGAGTATCCCTCCAAAACACTAGAAAATTTATAGTAAAACAATCCTATGCCACTGGTTCTTTTTAGATATCCAAGTACCCTTCCAATAGTTTTTCAATGATCAATATTAGGACTGCTCGTATATCTACTAAGTTTAGAAACTGCAAAAGAAATATCTGGCCGAGTACAATGCATAGCATACATAAGGCTACCAATAACACTTGCGTATTCTAGTTGTGCAATAGCTCTACCCTCATTTTCTTTGAGTTTAACTCCATTCTCAAAAGGAGTATTCACCTCCTTGAACTCGAGATGACTAAACTTAGTTAATATTTTCTCAATATAGTGAGATTGATTCAATACATAACCCCCACTATGTTTTTTAACTTTGATGCCTAAAATAGTATCTACTTCACCTAAGTCTTTCATCTTAAAGACAGAGGATAAATACTTTTTAGTCTCATTTACTCCAACCATATTCGTACTGATGATCAACATATCATCTACGTACAAACAAACTATCACCATATAATCAGAAGTGGTTTTAGAGTATATGCACCTATCTGCACTATTATATTTAAACCCAAAGTTTATAATAGCAGCATCAAATCTCTCGTGCCACTGTTTTGGTGCCTGCTTTAGACCATAAAGGGACTTAACTAATTTGCATACTTTAGCCTCATTACCAGGAGCAACAAACCCTTCGGGTTGTTCCATATATACTTCCTCATTCAAATTGCCATTCAAAAATGCGGTCTTTACATCCATTTGATGAACATAAAGATCATACAATGAAGTTAAGGCAAAAAGAATTCGAATGGAAGTAACTCGTGCTACCGGTGCATAAGTATCAAAATAGTCAATACCCTCTACTTGTCTAAAACCTTTTGCTACTAATCTTGCTTTAAAAGCAGAAATAGTACCGTTAGTTTTATACTTTGTTCTAAAAACCCACTTGCACCCTATAGGTTTAGAACCTCTAGATAAATCTGTCAATACCCAAGTATTATTTCCTAAGATTGAATCCATTTCATCATTTACAGCTTCCTTCCAAAAGGCAGCATCCCTAGAAGCCATAGCTTCTTTAAATGATTTAGGATCAGTCTCAAGACTATATACATAGAGTATTTCATTTACCACCTCATTATTTTGGTCCCCTTCCACCAAAAATAATAGAGACTGAGATGAAATGAAATCATCATCTAAATATTTATCTTTTCTAGCTCTAGTACTCCTTCTAGGTCCACTTGGTTGAATTGGAACACTAGGTTCTTCAACCTCAACATTAGACCTTATAGGACCTCTAGACTCATCAAATTTAGGCATATCCACATTCTCAACATCTTTTGAGAATTTATTTTCAAAAAATTCCACATCCCTTGACTCAGTTATAATATTAGACTCTAAATCAAGAAGCCTGTATGCTTTACTATTTTTAGCATATCCAACAAATATACTTCTAATAGCTCTAGCTCCTAACTTAGTCCTTTTAGGATCAGGAACTCGAAAATAAGCTATACACCCCCACACTTTAAAATAATTTATGTTAAGTTTTCTGCCGTTCCATATTTCATAAGGACTAGTTTTAATTACAGTACTAGGAATCCTATTTAAAATATGACATGCAGTAAGAAGTGCTTCACCCCATAAATTATTTGTCAAACAAGCATGATTTAACATACAATTAATCATATCATGAAACACACGATTTTTTCTTTCTGCTAAACCATTTTGTTGAGGTGTATATGCTGCACTTGTTTGATGTATAATGCCATTTTCTTCACAAAATGCATCAAAAGCATTCAAACAATATTCCATGCCTCTATCAGAACGTAAAACTTTAATCTTCTTCTCAAGTTGATTTTCTACTTCTAATTTGTATTTTTTGAATGAGTTAAATGCCTCATCTTTTGTTCTCAACAAATACACATAACAATATCTGCTAGCATCATCTATAAAAGTAATGAAATATCGTTTTTCACCCCTTGTCAATATTCCATTTAACTCACAGATATCAGTATGTATTAAATCTAATAATTGTGATTCTCTATGTACATTTGGAAATGATTTCCTCACAATTTTTGATTTAACACAAATTTCACATTTCTCAAGTTCAGTATTGCTAATATCAATCAATTTCATTGTATGCATATTTTTCAAATTCTTTGAATTTATATGTCCTAAACGACTATGCCATAAAGAAATTGCACAAGTGATATAAGCAGAAACAGAACTGTTCTTATTAATAGATAATTTGTACATTCCATTACAAGCATAACCCTTTCCAACAAAAACACCATTCTTTGAAAGAATGACTTTGCCGGACTCGACAGCAATTTTAAAACCTTTCCTATCTAAAAGATCAACAGAAATTAAATTCTTTCTAATTTCTGACACAAACAACACATTCAGCAAGGTTAGCTTCTTCCCGGAGGTGAAATTAACTTCCACAGTTCCTTTTCCATCAACTTTAGCCACTTAACTATTTCCCATCTGAACTTCCTGTCCAATAATCTCTTCAAATGTTTTAAACATTTCTCGATTATTACAAATATGGACAGTAGCTCCGGAGTCCAACCACCAACCATTCTGCTCACTTACCATGTTAACTTCAGAAATCATAGTCACATCAAGAGTAAGATCAGATACCATGACAACAAGGTTCTCCTCAACCATGTTAGCGAAGACACTTTTGCGTTGTTTGCATTCTCTGGCATAGTGTCCAATTTCTCCACAAACATGACACTTACCCTTTCTCTTATTAGGATCAGATTTTTTATTTTTCTGTCCAGGATGCTTGAACTTATGATTATCTTTTTTAACTCCAGGTCCTTTCCCTTTAAATGATCTTGCCTCCAAATAGTTTACACTAGACTGTCCTTGAATCAAATTCTTAGCATCGCGTTTTTGGGCCTCCTCCTCAATACGAAGATGCTTCTGAATTTAATCCAAGGAAAAATCCTCAGATTTATGCATCAACTTTTTAGCAAAATATTTCCAAGATGGAGGTAATTTTGCAATTATTGCTCCAACTTGAAAAGTTTCAGGCAAGACAATTTTAAGAACCCTCAACTTATTAACAATAACCTGGAGCTCATGCACTTGCTCCAAAATAGGTTTGTTATCAACCATTTTATAATCAAAATATTTAGATACTAAATATTTATTTGTACCTTCTTCCTCAGCCTTGTATTTGAATTCCAAAGCCTCCCATAACTCCTTTGGTGACTGAATATTGCTGTAGAAATCGTAGAGACGATCCGACAGCGTGTTGAGGATATGTCCACGAGTAAGTTCCTCATCTTCAGTCCTTTTTTCCTTCTTTGCTCTTTCAGTGCTTCGATAGTATCATTATCTGGCTGCTGAGCTTCTACTGGTTTGGGATCTTCAGGAATAGGCTGAAGGTTAGGGTCCAAAACATACGCAATTTTCAAAACTGTGAGTAGAAATTTCAGTTTATCTTGCCAACGACTGAAATTATTTCCATCAAAACGATCGAGCTTGACAAAATCCTGGTTTATGATTTTGAAAGACTCTTTATCCATTTCGATAAACACCTTAAGATTGAAAAATAAAATGAATATAGATTAAAACAAACAAGGATTTGACACGGGTATTCCCTGTCCTTAAGGTGTTTATTGCCCCTTACTACTAAGGTTTGCTAAAGGCTACTAGCAATTCACCTCCAGGATATATGTCAAGTCTGTACTAGTTCTTAGCAATAGCAACTCACTTTGAACCTCAATATATGCTACTGTGTAAAGATGATAGAAGGAAGAAGATGAAGACTATTCAGTTTCATAACTGAAATGTGAATAAAGAATCATTTACAAAATAAATGATATAATAATCACATCAGTTTTGCATCATATAATGATTAAACAAAAAACTGTTTAACCATTAATGAAGTTTATTAATTCTGGTTCAATGCTAAAAAGAGGCTCTTGGCTCGGGCGAGGCTCCTAGCGACGATCCGTACGTGCGAAGTGCGCCTAAAGCGCCAATGCGACTTTGCGACCCGAACCCGCACCATGGTTCCTGGGTCGCAGGACGCGGGCGCGGGCGCGGGCGGGTGGTGCTTTGCACCACGTCATTGTGACCAACTCCAAGCCTTTCCTTTAGTACCACTAGTGAATTAAACTATTCCACATATACTTATAAAGTATTAAATAGTTTTATTCCTACTCAATGTGGGACTTAAAGAAATAATTTTCTTAAACAACAATGAACCTTTTCATATTCTCCGCTTTGGATACAATTAAAACACAATATATAATTTTTACTTGAATCATATATTACTCTCTATTAATCTCCTTGTAATAGGACTATCAAATGCACTTTTAATTTAATATAAATTCAATCAATTAATGGGTCTAAATTAATTCCCAAATTGATTAAAACTCATGTAAGAAAAGGTGCATTAACAATGATATCCTTAATATGTGTGTTTTATATAATAACGACACTTAATATGGAACCGAGGGAGTACTTTAAGAGTAATTAATACTCCTTCCATTCCTAAATAAATGTAGTTTAAGATTTTTGCACATAGATTAAGAAAGTCATTTAATACTATCATTTGATAATTAAAATTTGTGTAAAATTCCATCACTGTCCCTTAATGGGAAGTTAAAAACTATTAATACTAAGGGTGAGAATTCTTGGAACAATGAAAGAAGGTAAGGGTGATATAGAAAAGTAAATAATTTATTCTCCTAGAAAGTTATAAGCAACAGATAATTTGGAACAAATTTTTTCTTTCAAAACGTCACTTATTTAGGAACGGAGGGAGTATTTTCCACTAGCAACATAAGTGAAAATTAAAGAAGAGAAAAACAAAAAGGGAAGCAAAGAATCATAATTTGTGGCTTTCAAGGTTACAAATTACAATGATTATGTCCAAAGAAAAATGTTTAAAAATCAACATAAAGTAATAATAATTCACTAAATAATTTTAAACTAAACAATGCACATGGTCCGTTTCGTGATTGTCGGCAGTGATCTCTAGTAGTAATTTTCCTTTTGCATTAGATTTGATAGTATTTTTATTTAAAAAATTAATATTTTAACAATATTTTTATATAAAAATTGTTGATATAAATATTTATATATATATATATATATATATATATATATATTTTAAACTTTAAATGAAAAATCACCTAAAACTTAATTATATACTCCCTCCGTCCCAAATTATCTGCTTTTTTAACAAAAAAAATTTGTCCCACAATATCTGCTTTTTCAAGATTTCAATGCATTTTTTTCTTTTGTTTTCTAAGTTTGCCCCTTTACCCTAATTAATGATAGTCATTATTCTCATTCATGCCTCTTCTCTTTTTTAGCATCTTTTTATATTCCCACCAATAAAGATTCATGTGCAGAAAATAAAAAAGTCAGCACATAAGGGTATTTTAATATTTTTATCACACATATTGATATGTGTGTGAAATTCTAAAACAACAGATAATTTGGGACGGAGGGAGTAGTATTTTATAAGATAGTGGAGTAAGCAAGCTATATAGGAATCCAACTTTTTTGACCAAAAGCAATTGGTGAAAAAGATGGGTTTAACTGTTTAAGTAAAAGCTCGAAGATCATCATGAAATTGATTTTGAAACATAATATAGGACAAAAATAAAAATTGAAAATGTAACATTTTTTACAAGAAAATTAACCAAAGGGTAATATTTATTTTTATATATTTTCAATAGACCATATGAAAAAAGGGAAAATAGTCAAACCTTTATGTACTTTACCTAAAGAAAAGTGTGTTTGGAGGATATTGATGATAAATCCCAAAAGAAAAACCTTCTTCTTCCAATGACTCAAAAATTGTTTTCTGAGGATACCCTTTAATCAACTCACTAGTATCATTTTCCGTTGCACCATGAGATGTTGCTGAATGTATATACAACCGGTTCGGCTGAGTTAGCGTAGGAATCGAGGCGAACCACCGGTCACAAACCGCATACTCGCCCACCAACTCCTTGTAAACCGGGACCAAATCCGGTTTGAATCCATTCATCACAATTTGGGACATCCCTTTGCTTATACTCTCAGCTTGTTCAGCAAACCCTTCCATTGTTGGAACAAGATTGTTATTATTATTCCAAGACGACGAATTTAAGGTCAATGGTGCACCAAAAATTTGTTGGTGTGTAGCTTCGAATGAGTGACCGGGGTCTGGCTCGGTGTAGCCGGATTGGTCACCGTAGAAAATCCGGTTCGTAGCCGGAACTGGGGTGGACAAAGGGTTGGATTCGGATCCAGTTACGCCATCGATTTCGGGGTTTAGGGATTTCATCCACCCTAGCATGTGGTCAAATGACCGGTTTTCTTGTACTACAAGTACAATGGTTTTTATGGGGTAAGCACTATTTGTGGTTTGAGCCATTTTTTTCTAACTTCTTTGAAGTTTTTGGATATGGGGTTTTTGATCTTTTGGAAGTATAGGGTTTATGGAGAAATGAGGGGAGTAGAAGATAGGAATTGGAGATTTTTTTTTATCTTGCATGTGTTTTTATAAATTTCAACGTTTGAATAGTTTTATTCAATCAACTTATCTTGAAGTAGGTACCCTTTTAAATTTATTGCATTAGTTGAACTTTCGAGTCAAATTATTCTTGATTATTTACTAGACAAAAAGCACCTAACCATGAGCTTTCTTGTACTCATTATCGTCCTATATATTTTGACTAGTTGGGTCTCGTGATTTCGGCCCTGTATGAAAAATATGATTTATCTTAAATTTTGAACGATTTAGATAATTTATTGAATGAGCAAAAAATTTAAAATCATTTATATTTTATTAGATAGATGTACTCATTATCGTCCTATATAATTTAATTAATTGCTTTACTTTTCTTTTTAGACGTCTCATATCTTTAATTTTGCATGGTATGAGCTATGAGCTTACTTATTAAGTTTATTGGGGAATTAAGGTCATTTTTAAATTAAACTTTACTCAAATTTATAACAATTTAATTCGGTTTAAAAAGTAAAATACAACCAAGTAGAATAAAAGTATAACTTTGTTCCACATGAAAATATGAGAAATGTATTTTGTTGTATATAAGACCTAAGATAACTATTAAAAGTCTTAATATCATGACATTCTTCTAAATGAATCTGTGATGACTTAATGTAATACTCTTGACATGTTTGTTTACAAGATTTATACTTGAGATATAACTATTAATCTCAAATATTTAGTTTGTTTTTAAATTCAGATTTGAGACTATTAGTCCAGGATATTATAAAATGACTTAATATAATGATTATTTAATATCATATTCAACCAAACATTATAATCCCTAGATTATAATGATGATTAATTAGCCTTAAACTATAATTCTATAATTCAAGACTCGTGATAGTGTGGTGAGTCAAAAGTATGGGAGTGGTTAGCATGAAGTTAATTTTGGTCAATTGATCAATATAGTATCAACACACAGACGAGAAGTGAGTACTGTATTGGTCAATGGATCAACTTACCATGAAGTTAACTTCGTAATAACCGGATCTCAAAAGTATATAACATCCTGACGACTTTTTGAGTGAGGCAGATGTAATATTGTATGCTTTGTATGTATACTTAATTTTTCAAAGCTCAAACCCTAACTTCTATTAAATTAGTTATTTAGGTAATTTTGTATCCATCTTTATTTACTGTTATTGTTCGTATTTGTTGTTTATTTCATAGTACTTTACTTTTGTAGAATTGAGGCATTTTCAAGAACCTATCCTCCCCCACCTCTTTTATTTGCTTTTAGGCTTTAGCTTTCATTCTATGGACAATCTTATAAGAGTTTTGCTATATATTTTCTGTAGAATTACGATTATGACATTTGTGCATATATGAGATATGTAGAATTAAAAATAATCTTATTTTAATTTATCACATATACTTTCACATTGATCGCAATCTAATTGCGTCAAATATTTATGGATATGTATATTATTTTCTGACTTATAATTACAAATTTATATTATTCATTCTCTGCCCACTAGTGATGCAGGCATTTTAAATACGCTTTGAACTATTTTCCATTGTAGTGGATATGTACATATATAAATATCTCATATAAATATTAACTTTATTATTTCCACACACACACACACACACACACACACACACACATATATATATATATATATATAACAGATTATAGCATACCTTTATTAAAATTACGTCGTTTTGAAGATTCTTTTAAAAAACAAGTAAGGACGCGGATGACATTTTTGTAAATAAAAAGAAAATAAGTAGAATTACTCTTTTTTAATTTTAATTTTATTTTATTTTTTAAAATAATTTTTAAAACGACGTAATTTTAATAAATATATGTTATTAAAAAGAAATACTTTAGATCTGCCTTTTCTCTCTGTTTATATATAAACATTCAATTTCTTTTAAAAATTTAAAAAGGCAATAATATAAAGATAAGAGCCACCATGTCCGTCCTGCCCTCTCCTCATAATTAGTCAAGATCCAATTGCAGCATGGGTTCAATTAATAAATATAACATGACATGACTTAGAAAGCAAATTATATACTAATAAACATATAGTAAACTAGTAAAGGATAACATCGATCCACATCTATCACAACCTAATCCTAATACATGAACGCGGTATTCACTAGTTTATAGAATTCAAATAAAAACATGTAATCCTACATCTGTACTACAAAAGAAAAATTATTTGACAATTTTAAATCAATTTACAAAATTTTAATATTTAAATTTAAAGTTGATTTAAATTTATTCAATGATTTTATGCCATTCAACAGCGAATGTAGTAAACTACTAAAAAATTACTATTTTTATAATTTAAATAAATTTATATTAATTTTAATTATTACAATTTCATGTAATTAATTTTAAGAAGTTAAAATAGAACTCTTTCGTGAAACACAACGAAGAGAAATTAAGAGACCTTCTCTCACGTTCCAAAATAACAGTCTCATTTTGTCTGACTATCGAGTAACAAACCTTAATAACAATTGAAACATGAATATATGTATTTACATGCACACTTTTAAGTGCATATCCAAAGACATACTTAAAATAAAATAGTACTCCCTTTATTTTTAAAAGAATTATTAAAGATATAATTTTTTTATCCCAAAACAATGAGATAAAATATATAAAATAAAGAATAAATATGTTATTTAGTGGGATCTATTAGTATAAAAAACTAAAAATATTCATCACTTTATATAATCTTGTAGGGTCACTATGGATAAATTTAATTTTTTTTATCCTATTTCCTCTACTTTTTTTTACCTTTTTTAATGTGTGCAAATTTGTATTTTGCTCATCTTTTTGGGGACAGAGAGAATAATAAAAGAAGAGAGAGAAAGTGATGAAGAGAGAGGAGAAATAAATATTTTACTACTCCATCCGTCCTTCAATATAAGTCGTTTTAGAGGAGTGTTTTTGTCTTGAGAATTTTAAGTAAGCATTAATTACCTAGTTTTCAATATTAACCTAAATATTAAATATAACTTTGGTTCTCTCACTATTTTTTACTCAATAAATACTATTTTATTAAAAGACATTTAAGATAGACCTAATATAAGTTATCTTATATCACTTTTAATACAACATCATTTGATCGTCAACTTAATATTCTGACAGCGTGAATTTAATAAGTTGCATACAAAATTATAATATTATATAAAATTTTATTTAATTTGAGGCATTGAAATATTATTTTATAATAATTTAAATAATATGTAAATAAATATATATTTCGAGAGCTCAAATTTTAGTAACTTTCATTGTTATAAAGTTGTTAATACATAATTTCAAATTAAACAAAATTTTACATAATTTCATATCTTTCTTGCTCCTTACATCCGTACGATTAGATTATTTAATTGAATATCAAATAATATATTGAAAGTGACCGAATATAACTTATCTTAGATCGATCTAAAATGTCTTTTACTCTTTTACTTTTAGGTGTCTTTGAATACACATTTTGGGTTGGGTGTGTACGCAGATATACTCTTAAAACATATAAAAAAGTGATAAAAATCAAATAAAACTCTTATTTTGGGATGCAGAATTGTCAAACTATACCCAAGCTATAACTAGCAAGAAAATTTCAATAAAAAAATACAAATGCAAAAGATAGTAAAATTACCTGTAAAAAAGAGTAGTAGGAGGATCTTGATAATAAATCCCAAAAGAGAAACCAGACTCCTCCACAGATTCAAAAATAGTCTTTTGAGGAAACCCTTTAATAAGCGCATTAGTATCATTGCTCATGGTACCATGCGATGTTGCCGAGTGAACATACAGCCTATTAGGCTGCGTCGACGATGGAAGCGACGCAAACCACCGGTCACACACTCCGAACTCCGATACCAACTCCTTGTAAACCGGTACAGAATCCGGTTTAAACCCGTTCATTACTATTTCAGTCATTCCTTCAGTATTTTCAGCTTGTTGAACAAAACCTTCCATATTTGGAAGAGGGTAAGTGTTACTTGAAGAAGCTGAGTCACTAAATGGCACACCAAAAACTTGTTCATATATTGCTTGGAATGAGTGGGGCGGGTCGGGTACAATATAGGAGGATTGATCGCTGAAGAAAACCCGGTCCAAATTAGAGTTTGAGGTGGATTTTGGGTTGGATTCGGATCCGGTTACGCCGTTGATTTCGGGGTTTAGGGATTTCATCCAGCCCAGTATGTGGTCGAATGAGCGGTTTTCTTGAACTAGGACTACAATGGTTTTGATGGGGTAAGCGTTTTTTGGTTCTGATGATGCCATGGTTATGTGGTTTTAGAGGGTTTAATTAGGAGATGAGTGGTTTTTCACTGATATATGAAGTGGTTTTTGTTGAGAGATAATTAAGAGAGGGCTAGAGTGGCTTTATATATGATGGATGAAGTTCATCAAAGGAAAGAAGAAATTAAGACATGTTGTATTTTGGGATTATAAATAAGTTTATTACTTTAATATGTGCATGGCCAGAGTGGTTATATGGTTGAAACTTAAAAGTTAAGGTTTTTTTTATTGAAACCTGAAGATTTCAATATAATTTACTGTTAGAATATCACAAATGAGTTAAAATCTAACATCGAAATGAAAGATTGAAGAATTACTATACATGAATGAGCTCAAGTTTTTGAGTCAAATTAAATTTCAAACATGTATGTTAGTGTCTTGTGTACGCAGCTCCCAGACATTCCTCCAACATTTACATGCAACTAAAAATATCGGGATTCGAGATTTGTAATATAGCTTTGCATCGATCAGTCACAGTCCCATGACACATTTTTTATTGACCATTTTTTTATGATTCAGTTATCATGAAGTTAATTTCATGGTAAGTTGGTCAATTGACTAATACAATACCGACACGCAGAGAAAAAGATCACCTCCCTCCTATATATCGATATTGTATTGATTAATTGATCAAAATTAATTTTATACTAACCATTGATCATATTTTGAGGTTCTACGTACCAAAGTATTCAAAGACGTGTAAAAACATTTTTTTTGAAAAAATATTTAATACAAACTAAGCTTAAATTTCAAGTTTGACAGCGAAAGTTGGATCATTGAGGATTTTGATTGGAACGTGACAATAGCTGGCGTTTTTAAGATGTTTAATTATGAGTATCCAAGGAGGTTTAGTACTAGAGTGGAATATATATATATATATATATATATATATATATATATATATATATATATGGAGGCCACATTAGGAAATTGCAATGAACGTACTGATATAAAGAATTGATAACAAGTGTGAAAGAAAGATATAATTTCTCATAACATCTACTGATATTACAACTTGATGTATATATAATTAACCATACACTTGGACCAATAATAAATAAAAAGTTGTTATACATTTTGATGAGTGGTTATGTTAGAATATTTATTTTTTATGTGGCCTCTATTATTTATGTAATTATTGAATTTAAATATTGTATTAATTTAATTATTTTATTTTTGGGTTTGATAATTAATTATATATGTGGCTTATAAATAATAGTATTATTGATAGTACTTGACATAATGAGTCCTAGGGTTTCATAATCATAATGGACGATTATGACCCTTAGCTATTCCATAAATACAACAGTTAGGGTTTGGTCCTAGTTGTCGTCTCAAGAACTTTATACACACCTATACATCCATCATAAGATTGAGAGAGACAATTGAAGATTTTCACCCTCAAGCGTAGCGGAAGTGTGATACATACATGATTTCTTCTCTCAATTCATGTAAGTACCTAATTGATCAATTGATTTTATTTTATGTAATAGCACGTTCCGATATAATTATTTAACAGGTTAAAAACCTACGAATCCTGCATTTTCTAGCTTAGTATATTGTGATTTCTTGAGTATGCATGTTACTTTAATTTTGATGGTTTTTGTGTGGATTTGCAAGAATGAGGTGTGGATGGGATTAGCTGCTGAAAAGAAGAGCATTTGGAAAAATTGACTATCCGGCGCGGGGTGCGCTGCAGGAAGACTTGGAATGGCGCGGGCCGCTCTAGGCTAGAAAGGACACTGCATAGTAAGCGTGGGGCGCGCTGATGGTTGAAGGAATGGGGCGCAAGGCGCGCCAAGCTGGAGGAGCGATACTGCATACATAGCGCGGGCCGCATTGCTTTGTGAAGGAACCGGGCGCGGGGCGCGCCGATCTGACGGGATTGATGATGATTTGTTTCCTTTTTTTATTAGAAGTTGACTTGAAAGAGGATTTGAATTTCCCTTATGTAATAGGATTTTGCTAGGACTATAAGTATGAGTTGTTTACTTAATTCTAGATAACTTTTGACTGATATTCATTGGGAACTATTTTTGGAGACTTAATTAGAGATCAAATTGAAGACGCAACGAGACAGATATTGAAGAATAGAGATTGGAGATCCTCGACAGAGTTTTCTTCTTCCTCTTAATTTAATTTCTGTACTCAAGATGCTAATTATTTAATTATTAGCTTTTGGTTTCTATTTTGATGATGAACTAATTTCTTAATTAGGAGTACAATGGAACCTTTTGCAAAGCATTAATTTAATGTCCTTTATTTCTACTTGATGATTCCTTTGAGTTGATTATTATATTATGTGCTTAATTAAATAATTATTTGACCAACAGTTAATCTTATATCTTTGATTGAATTGAAAGAGGAAACCTTATATTAGATCTCGATATAATAACGCATGAATTTGTTGATTCTTGTTAAGAATAACATAACAGTGTATGAGACGACAGTACTTGTATGCCATGCGTAACTTTGGTAGGAGTTTGTGCTTAATGAATCTATTTTAAGTGTCTTGCATGAAAATAGTAAAATAACTGAAATATGTATTTTTATTAATCATTGAAAGATGTCAATAAATTAATATGCAATCCTAGTTAGAAACTCATTGGATTAAATCAAGTGGGAATAAGGTAATAGAATTATTGCAAAACAATTGGGAAAATTGTATTCATATATTTTAATCATCTAGTAATCAATACTTGCCAGTTATTTAGTTCTTAATCACTTTAATTTAATTAATTCTCACAAATCAATTGGAGTGACTGTTTAAGTAGGACAAATTAGTAGAAACTACATAATTAGAATAATTGTTATCGACTGTTCCCTGTGGGTTCGACACTCTTCTTACTTCTTTATTACTTTATTGACCGTGTGCGCTTGCGCGTATTAGTCATTATTATGACGCCCCCAAAATAGGTATACACAACCCATTCTGAGTCGCTAAATACATGGTACATGTAAGACCCCAACTTTTATAAATAAAGATGAATTTTCTATAAATATTATTTTTGAATATTATGAAGTTAATTTGATATAATGTTATAGTTGTGGGTAATATTTATAAATTTTGCAAAGTAAGCAAGTTGTTATAAAATATTCGTTTGGTCGGGGAATATTCTTTTTGTCGGGGAATATTCGTACGACGACACAATCATTGGTGGACCCCACAACGGAATTATTGTCGGATTGAGAAAACGACATAATTATCTTTCTATAAAAATAACAGCTGAGGTGTTACCGTTAAAATCGTTAAAATTGTTGAACTACTTGGTAGTAAAAGTACAGTAATACGCGTGGTTGCATAGTAGCACACGGTATTGATTATTGATGCTTACGTGAGAAGTCACTCAGCTATACTCAATTATTGCTACAGTAATTGCTGCATCATATCTCTTAAATTATTGTCATAATATCATCTGTATAATATGTTATATTATTGAGACGTTGTGGTAAGTTTGGTTATTTTATGGGGGGCCATATGTCATCATCTAAGAGTCTCTTCGTCAATAGTAATTACCGTCGTCAATAGTAATTACCGTCGTCAATAGTATTTACCTTGGTCAATAGTAATTACCTTCGTCAATAGTATTTACCTTGGTCAATAGTATTTACCTTGGTCAATAGTAATTACCTTCGTCAATAGTATTTACCTTGGTCAATAGTAATTACTTTCGTCAATAGTAGTTGTCCCTTCAATATTACCAAGAGTCATTTGACCCTTCGTTAAGACCAAGAGTCATTTGACCCTTCGTTAAGACCAAGAGCCACCCTCAGTTTTTCTATAAATAGAGGCCTAGGGCTTCATTATTTTTCACGAATTCATTCAAGCTATAGAGAGAGAAAGTATAGAGAGAATAAGAGAGAGAGAGACTAAAAGTATTCTGCTACATCACTTTTCCAATATCCAGTTCTTTTAAGGTAAGGGATATTATTCTTTTGTATTCAAGAAGAGAACTTCTGTTATTCCATTTCTTTATTATTCTGTTGGAATAACCAGTATACGCGGTCTACCCTATACTTGGTGACATTCTTCTATTATTCTGTTGGAACATCCTGTCTGTGTGTTTTACACCGGACCTGGTTCCGTTTATTATTCTGTTGGAACATCCTGTCTGTGTGTTTTACACCGGACCTGGTTCCATTTTTATTATTATTCTGTTGGAACATCCTGTCTGTGTGTTTTACACCGGACCTGGTTCCATTATTTATTATTCTGTCGGAATATCCTGTCTGTGCGTTTACGCCGGACCTGGTTCCATTATTTATTATTCTGTTGGAATAACTTGTCTGTGCGGTCTATCGCATGCATGGTGATTTCTTTTGTTATTCCATTCTTTATTATACTCAGTTGGTTAAGTTTTGACTTCTATACTCCATGAAATTTGTGGAATATCCTTGATAGTTGCGTTTCATCCAGTATCTTTTCAAGAAAATATTCTTCTAAGCATTCTTGAATTTTACTCCACAATGCAGTATCATGTTGACAATTTGGACGTTGTTAATTCCTGGATAAATTAATTCTTGAACTTGTTTTATTGAATTCTTATATCATTGTCATCATCCTCATGTTTATAAAATGTTGAAAGTCATCTGTGGCCTGTAGTGCATAGATGGACTTGGTATGATTATGACCAGGGATTATTCGGTATAATCATGACCGTAATGTTACAAATGATGTGGTAAAAGTCCTCATTGGCCCGTAGTGCATTGATGGACAGTTGTTGGCATGATCATGACCATTAATGAATACACGAATATCCTTGGCCGTAGTGCAGGGGTGATTCGATGATGTGAATTATTTTATTAAGCTGAGTCTCAGCGATTACAGTGTTGAAAAACTTTTTAAATCATAAAAGATAGTAGAGTTTATTTTCTACTTGACTCTTTTAATGGATTGCTTGTTCCGCTACAGTTAAACTTGATGTCTATTATATTTTATCAGTTTAACATTGTTGAAGGCTAATGATAATTTATTCTGCATTATCTTAGTCATAATATTTCTTACTGGGCTAGTTGAGCTCACCCTTTCTTTCACTGTTCTCTTCAGGAAATGAGAACGTAGCTGGGACAAGTCGGGGTACGGAGTGATGGTCCGAATGATAGTATTAGTTAGTAGTCCTCACTATTCTATGTAATGGTGTGTTAATAAATGTAATGAGGACTCCTTTTGAGTATGAATACTCTCTAGAAGATAATATTTGTATTCAAACTCACAGTTTATGTTTTGTCGTATTGTACACGACAGATGTATTAATCAGTTGTATTTGTATTCTGTACTATGTATCTGACGACCCAAGATGGGTGATGTATACCTAATTTTGGGGGCGTCACAGTTGGTATCAGAGCTTAGGGATATGATCCCTGGCTAAGATGTGAGAATAGAACTAGGAGGGGAGAGACGGGGAATTCCTTCGCTAGTATGGCATACCTAAGTTTATTTGCATGGTATTTAATTGGTCGGTCATAATATAAGGATAATATATGACATATCAATTAATTTTTATTTTGTGACAGTATCTGAAAATGGCATCTGAGAATGTTGAGAATAGCAATGGAGCACAGACGACTGTTGATTCACCACATATCAATAATCAGGATAATGTGCATCAGGAAGGTGTCAATCCTCATGCAAACAACAACACTGACCAAATGATGAATGATCAAATGTTCAGAGGCTTTATGCAATTCATGCAACAACAGGTGAAAGCGGCTCCTGTCCACAACATAGGTGGAAATACTGGAAACTCTCAGGCGGTCACCGCTAAACAGTTTAAGGAGCTGGGACCACCGGAGTTTAAGGGAGAACCCAAACCACTTGTAGCTGAAACATGGATAAAGCAGATCACCAAGATATTTGATGTCTTGGGTTGCTCCGAGGAGCAAAAGGTTCCCTTTGCCGCCTTTATGTTGCGAGGAGAGGCAGATTACTGGTGGGAATCGATAAAGCGTACTCAACCTGCCGCACTGAAGATGTCTTGGGAGAAGTTTCAAGATCTGTTTAACGACAAATACTTTCCCGAGAGTATTCGTCACATGAAGGAGGTGGAGTTCATCAAATTGGAGCAGAATAATATGACCGTGTCGCAGTACGAGGCAAAATTTGCGGAGTTATCCCGGTTTGCGTCCCACCTGGTGGATAATGAAGAAAGAATGACGCGGATGTTTTTAAGAGGTTTGAAGCCGGAGATACGTCAACATCTTGTTTCTCATAAACTGTGTTTGTATTCAGATGTTGTAAATAGGGCTCAGTTGGTGGAGCGCGATAACGAGACAACGCAACCAAAAGAGAGCAGCCGGCAAAATGATAATACCAGTGAGAGCAGTCATCGAAGCGGTGACAACAAGCGTGGAGGGAATCAACAGGCCAGAAATGATAACCACTTCGGTGGTAATCAGGGCCAAAACAATAAGAATGGACATTTCAAGAAGAGGAGATTCAACAATGACGGAAAGACGTCAGCACCAGCACCTGTCGTTAAGGAAGGAGAACGACCACCTATCATATGTTTCAAATGCGGAGGGGAGGGACACATCAGTCCAAACTGCGCGATGCCGTCCAAAGCATGTTATAAATGTGGAAGAGAAGGTCATTTAGCCCGAAAACAAATTCAGCTAGGATGGAGGCACCAAAAGCCGTCCCAGAAAAGTCAAAACCGGTTGTGCAAGGGAGAGCGTTTGTTGTGAACTCCCAGAGAGCAAGGAACCCGAATGAGGTCATCACGGGTAAGCTTATCATAAACTCTAAAGAAGTTTATACTTTATTTGATACCGGTTCAACCCATTCTTTTATTTCTCCTACTTGCGCTCATCGATTAAATTTGATTCCGGAGAAATTAGACTTTGACTTATCTGTGGAAACTCCGTTGGGAGAAACCTTCATTACCTCCACTGGTTATAAGTCTTGTTTGGTTCAAGTTGGTACCCACACATTACCTATCGATCTGATTTCATTAAAAATACTTGCATTTGACGTGATTCTAGGGATTGATTGGTTAACTACTCATTATGCAAAAATTGATTGTTTTCGTAAGGTTGTTAGTTTCATATTCCTAATCGACCTATTATGCGAATTCAAGCAACCAAACCATTAAAATCAATCGCTGTCATCTCAAGCCATAAAGCTATTCGTTTATTGAAAAACGGATGTCAAGCTTTCTTAGCTCATGTCACAGATCTAAACAAAAATACGTCAGCTTTGAATGATATTTCTGTTGTTAATAAATTTCCTGACGTATTTCCCGAAGAACTTCCTGGCCTACCCCCAGAGCGTGAAATTGAATTTTGTATCGACCTTGAACCCGGTACAAAACCCATTTCCAAAGCCCCATATCGAATGGCTCCTATTGAACTTCAGGAGTTAAAGACCCAACTGCAGGAATTGTTAGACATTGGTTTTATTCGTCCTAGTACTTCTCCTTGGGGTGCTCCTGTTCTGTTCGTGAAGAAGAAAGATGAGAGTATGCGACTTTGTATTGATTATCGGGAGTTGAATCATGTCACCATCAAAAATAGGTACCCATTGCCACGTATTGATGACCTGTTTGACCAGTTGCAAGGAGCACAATTCTTTTCAAAGATCGATCTTCGTTCTGGATATCATCAGCTGAAGGTTAGAACTGAGGATATTCCAAAGACTGCCTTCAGAACTCGGTATGGGCATTATGAATTCTTAGTTATGTCTTTTGGATTGACTAATGCTCCTGCTGCCTTCATGGATATGATGAACAGGGTATTTAAGGAATATTTGGATCACTTTGTGGTCGTCTTTATCGATGACATCCTTGTTTATTCCAAAAGCCGTGAAGATCATGAGCAACACTTGAGGCTGGTACTCCAAAAGCTTCGTGAATACAAACTTTATGCCAAGTTGAAGAAATGCGAGTTCTGGCTGGAAGAGGTAGCATTCCTTGGGCACGTAGTATCAAGTCGTGGAATATCGGTTGACCCGGCAAAGATTGAAGCTATTCAAAGCTGGGAGCAACCTAAATCAGTGACCGAAGTACGTAGCTTTCTCGGTTTAGCTGGTTATTATCGGAGATTCGTGGAAGGATTTTCTCGAATCGCTACTCCATTAACTCAGCTGACTCGAAAAGATACAAAGTTCGGTTGGAGCGAAGAATGTGAGCAGAGTTTTCAAGAACTCAAGAGGAGACTCATTTCAGCACCTGTTCTAACAATACCATCTGGCTCGGAGGGATTTGTCATCTACAGTGATGCTTCGAGCAAAGGGTTGGGATGTGTTCTCATGCAACATGGAAAAGTCATAGCCTATGCATCAAGACAACTCAAGGAATATGAGAGGAATTATCCTACTCATGATCTAGAGTTGGCAGCTGTTGTCTTTGCACTTAAAATTTGGAGGCATTACTTGTATGGGGAGAAGGTGGAGATCTTTACGGATCATAAAAGTCTCAAATATTTCTTCACTCAAAAGGAACTCAACATGCGACAACGACGTTGGCTTGAACTGTTGAAAGATTATGATCATACCATTCAATACCATCCTGGAAAAGCGAACGTGGTAGCTGACGCATTGAGTAGAAGATCATATGCAAGTACGAGTGCGATATTGTCAACACAAAGACCCATTTTGTGTGACTTGCAAAGGATGGAGATAGAGTTAAAGACTCCAGGGACCCATGTGATGATGGCGAATATACGAGTAGAACCGACTTTAATCGATAAAGTTAAAGCTGCTCAAGCTACAGACCTGGAGCTGATGCGTATGAAGAAGAAAGTGCAAGAAGGTGCTATACCGGAAGCAAGAATCGATGAAGAAGGAATACTTCGAGTCAACTCCAGACTTTGTGTTCCTAACAACCCTGATTTAAAGTATGAAATCATGATGGAGGCGCACAACACACCGTTTGCAATCCATCCTGGAAGTACCAAAATGTATCATGATCTTCGTCATACATTTTGGTGGAGCAATATGAAGAGAGAGATAGCGTTGTTTATCTCAAGGTGTCTAACTTGTCAACGAGTCAAAGCGGAGCATCAAGTACCAAAAGGTCCATTGCAACCACTTGAAATTCCAGAATGGAAGTGGGAGCACATTACCATGGATTTCGTTACCGGTCTTCCTAGGGTTTCTCAAGGTATTGATGCGATTTGGGTCATTGTTGATAGATTGACCAAGTCTGCTCATTTCTTACCGATACGAGAAACTTATACACTTGAACGTCTTGCTCGTATGTACATAAACGAGATTGTAAGACTGCATGGTATGCCAGTATCCATAGTTTCTGACCGAGACCCAAGATTCACTTCACGATTTTGGGTTAGTTTACAAAAAGCTATGGGCACGGAGTTACGATTTAGTTCAGCATATCATCCTCAGACGGACGGACAATCAGAGAGGACTATTCAAACTCTTGAAGATCTATTAAGACTCTGTGTCTTTGACTTCAAAGGAAGTTGGGACAAGTTCTTACCATTGGTGGAGTTTTCCTACAACAACAGTTATCAAGCAAGTATTGGCATGGCTCCATTCGAAGCATTGTATGGAAGAAAATGTCGTTCTCCAGTATGCTGGGATGAGGTGGGCGAAGCAACGTTGTTGGGACCGGAGTTGGTACGTATGACTACAGAAAAGATTCAAACGATCCGACAACGTATAAAAACCTCACAAGATCGACAAAAGAGTTATGCTGATCTTCATCGAAAGGACGTGGAATTTGATGTAGGAGATCATGTGTTCTTACGTGTTGCTCCATGGAAAGGAGTTACGAGATTTGGAAAGAGAGGAAAGCTAAATCCTCGATTCATCGGTCCATTTTTAATCCTCGATCGAGTAGGAACTGTGGCTTATAGACTCGCTTTACCGCCAAGTATGTCTCGTGTTCATAACGTTTTCCACATATCCATGTTACGCAAATATGTGGAAGACCCGAACCACATTATTGAGTTAGAACCGGACGAAATAGCGGAGGATTTGACGTATGAAGAAGTTCCTGTTCAAATCTTGGATAAGAAGGAACATATTCTACGCTCCAAGGTTATACCTCAAGTTAAAGTTTTGTGGAGAAACCACGATGTTGAGGAAATGACTTGGGAGTTAGAATCAGAAATGAAATCAAGGTATCCTTACCTCTTCGACATACCAGGTACGTACCCTAATTTCGAGGGCGAAATTTCATAAGAAGGAGAGGTTGTAAGACCCCAACTTTTATAAATAAAGATGAATTTTCTATAAATATCATTTTTGAATATTATGGAGTTAATTTGATATAATGTTATAGTTGTGGGTAATATTTATAAATTTTGCAAAGTAAGCAAGTTGTTATAAAATATTCGTTTGGTCGGGGAATATTCTTTTTGTCGGGGAATATTCGTACGACGGCACAATCATTGGTGGACCCCACAACGGAATTATTGTCGGATTGAGAAAACGACAGAATTATCTTTCTATAAAAATAACAGCTGAGGTGTTACCGTTAAAATCGTTAAAACTGTTGAACTACTTGGTAGTAAAAGTACAGTAATACGCGTGGTTGCATAGTAGCACACGGTATTGATTATTGATGCTTACGTGAGAAGTCACTCAGCTATACTCAATTATTGCTACAGTAATTGCTGCATCATATCTCTTAAATTATTGTCATAGTATCATCTGTATAATATGTTATATTATTGAGACGTTGTGGTAAGTTTGGTTATTTTATGGGGGGCCATATGTCATCATCTAAGAGTCTCTTCGTCAATAGTAATTACCGTCGTCAATAGTAATTACCATCGTCAATAGTAATTACCGTCGTCAATAGTATTTACCTTGGTCAATAGTAATTACCTTCGTCAATAGTATTTACCTTGGTCAATAGTATTTACCTTGGTCAATAGTAATTACCTTCGTCAATAGTATTTACCTTGGTCAATAGTAATTACTTTCGTCAACAGTAGTTGTCCCTTCAATATTACCAAGAGTCATTTGACCCTTCGTTAAGACCAAGAGTCATTTGACCCTTCGTTAAGACCAAGAGCCACCCTCAGTTTTTCTATAAATAGAGGCCTAGGGCTTCATTATTTTTCACGAATTCATTCAAGCTATAGAGAGAGAAAGTATAGAGAGAATAAGAGAGAGAGAGACTAAAAGTATTCTGCTACATCACTTTTCCAATATCCAGTTCTTTTAAGGTAAGGGATATTATTCTTTTGTATTCAAGAAGAGAACTTCTGTTATTCTATTTCTTTATTATTCTGTTGGAATAACCAGTATACGCGGTCTACCCTATACTTGGTGACATTCTTCTATTATTCTGTTGGAACATCCTGTCTGTGTGTTTTACACCGGACCTGGTTCCGTTTATTATTCTGTTGGAACATCCTGTCTGTGTGTTTTACACCGGACCTGGTTCCATTTTTATTATTATTCTGTTGGAACATCCTGTCTGTGTGTTTTACACCGACCTGGTTCCATTATTTATTATTCTGTCGGAATATCCTATCTGTGCGTTTACGCCGGACCTGGTTCCATTATTTATTATTCTGTTGGAATAACTTGTCTGTGCGGTCTATCGCATGCATGGTGATTTCTTTTGTTATTCCATTCTTTATTATACTCAGTTGGTTAAGTTTTGACTTCTATACTCCATGAAATTTGTGGAATATCCTTGATAGTTGCGTTTCATCCAGTATCTTTTCAAGAAAATATTCTTCTAAGCATTCTTGAATTTTACTCCACAATGCAGTATCATGTTGACAATTTGGACGTTGTTAATTCCTGGATAAATTAATTCTTGAACTTGTTTTATTGAATTCTTATATCATTGTCATCATCCTCATGTTTATAAAATGTTGAAAGTCATCTGTGGCCTGTAGTGCATAGATGGACTTGGTATGATTATGACCAGGGATTATTCGGTATAATCATGACCGTAATGTTACAAATGATGTGGTAAAAGTCCTCATTGGCCCGTAGTGCATTGATGGACAGTTGTTGGCATGATCATGACCATTAATGAATACACGAATATCCTTGGCCGTAGTGCAGGGGTGATTCGATGATGTGGATTATTTTATTAAGCTGAGTCTCAGCGATTACAGTGTTGAAAAACTTTTTAAATCATAAAAGATAGTAGAGTTTATTTTCTACTTGACTCTTTTAATGGATTGCTTGTTCCGCTACAGTTAAACTTGATGTCTATTATATTTTATCAGTTTAACATTGTTGAAGGCTAATGATAATTTATTCTGCATTATCTTAGTCATAATATTTCTTACTGGGCTAGTTGAGCTCACCCTTTCTTTCACTGTTCTCTTCAGGAAATGAGAACGTAGCTGGGACAAGTCGGGGTACGGAGTGATGGTCCGAATGATAGTATTAGTTAGTAGTCCTCACTATTCTATGTAATGGTGTGTTAATAAATGTAATGAGGACTCCTTTTGAGTATGAATACTCTCTAGAAGATAATATTTGTATTCAAACTCACAGTTTATGTTTTGTCGTATTGTACACGACAGATGTATTAATCAGTTATATTTGTATTCTGTACTATGTATCTGACGACCCAAGATGGGTGATGTATACCTAATTTTGGGGGCGTCACAGTACATAATTTAAATATAAACTTCTTTTATACAATACGACAAAAACGTAACAGAGAGTTTTAACAAGAATATTGTCTCGTAGATAATATCCAAACTCAAATGGAGTACTCATTACAATTATTATCACACTATTTTATAGAATAGTGAGGACTACTATAGCCACCATCTTGGACCATCACTCCATTCTCCGACTAGTCCCAACTATATTCTCATTTCCTGAAGAGAACAATGAAAGAAAAGGGTGAGCTCAACTAGCCCAGTAAAGAATATTATGACTAAGATAATGCAGAATAAATTATCCTTAGCCTTCAACAGTATAAAAACTGATAGGCAACAAGTTTAACTACAGTGGAACAAGCAATCCATTAGAAGAGTCAAGTAGAGCATGATATCTACTATCTTCTATGATTTAAAAAGTTTATCATCAATTTTATCGCTGAGACTCAGCTCAATAAATATTCCACATCATTGAATTATCCATGCACTACGGGCCAATGATATTCATTAGTATCACGTCCACGAATTATCCATGTATTACGGGCCAATGATATTCGTGTTATCACCAATGGTCATGATAATGCCAATAACTGTCCATCAATACACTACGGGTCGGGCCAATGAGGACTTTTACCATATCATTTGTAACATTACAGGATCATGATTATACCGATACATAATTCCTGGTCATAATCATACCAATCAATAGTCCATCTATACACTACGAGCCAAAGATGACTTTCATCACAATATAAGCATAAGGATGATGACAATGATATAAGCATCAATCAAACGAAATTAAGGATAAATATTAAAGATTTTTAATTTATCCAGAGTTTAAAAATGTCCAAATTATCAACATGATAACTGCTTTGTGTAGTAAAATTCAAGAATAACATTCATGTATCAAAAATAATTTGGACAGAAAAGAAATTAATTTTTGTCGTGAATAGTACCCCGAGTGAATAGTATTCCGTGAATAGTATCCCGTGAATAGTACCCGGGCATGAAAAGATTAAAATTTAACAAGAATGTTCAAAAAAATATTCCCGCGAAAAGATACTCGATGAAGCGCAAATTTTAAGGATATTCTACTAATTTCAAGGAGTATAGGAGCAATACTTATCAACATAAGTGTAGAATCAGGAATATAAAACGAAATAATATTACTTACATACTACAGAGTATAAAAGAAAATATTATTTCTTACGAATATTGAACAAAAATAATATCCCTTACCTTAAATGGAGAGTATTTCTGACTGGTATAGTGGGGATATTCTTGAAGAAAAATTATGCTGTTTTCTACACTCAAAGCTTCCTTAAACTCAAAAGAAATACGCTCAATAATATAGAAGAAGAATTCTCTTATTCTGGTGTGATTTTTATTTCTAAACTAAGCATCTTGTTTATAGGAGAATGACAGGGAACTATTTAAGAAAATCACGGGTGAATAGTAAGGAAATTCACGGCAGTAAAATTTTAATTTTACTATGCTGCACTATGCAGCACTATGCACACACTATGCAGTACTATGCAATAAAATAAAATATAATATATTCTATTTTATATAAAATTTTTTTGTTTTATTACTATATATATATATATATATATATATATATATATATATATATATATATATATATATAAGTAATGAAACAAAACTGAGATAACTTTCTACCAACGATTTTGAAAAATGAGTAAGTGGAGGTCCATGTAATAAACCAAATTTACAACAAATACTTCATGACAAACCTCTTTATTTATCTCAATTCACTTGACTTCACAAAACATATTTTTAATAATATTTATTCATCATTAATATTATAACTCGCGATCATTCTCAGGAAAGAGGGGGCTTTTCGATAAGGACTTCTCCTTATTGGCGCGCAATTAGGTGACCAAATCCCTTTCCTCGACAGAACTTTCTAGACATTGTCAATAATACAAATAATAATATAATAACTTTGTCGTTTCAATTATTGATTTAATAATATAAAATATTGTGCAGATAATACTGTGACAATAATTGAATCAATAATGTGAGACACTATGCAACAATTACTGTGGCAATAATTGAAAAAAACTGAGTGACTTCTCACGTAAGCATCAATAATCAAAGATACTGTACAATATCGTGTGCTACTATGCAACCACACGTATTACTGTACTTTTATCATCGAGTATTTCAATAGTTAACGGTAAAAGCCTTGCCGTTATTTTTATAAAAAGGTTATTTCTGTCGTTTTCTAAATAATTCTGTTATGGGGTCCACCAATGATTGTGCTGTCGTACGAATAACGTATATTCCTTGATAAAACGAATATTCCCCAACCAAACGAATATTTTATGACAACTTGTTTACTTTATAAAATTTGTAAATATTACCCACAACTATAACATTATATCAAATCAACACCTTATTACTCAAAATAACATTTAGAGAAAATTAAATTTTTATTCATAAAAGTTGGGGTCTTACAATTATATAAATCGAACAAATTTTTGGCACCGTTTTCGGGGAGCTTTAAATGCAAAAAGTTGTGAGGAGAGTTATGAATTGTTAGAAACCATGGCGGCGAACAATTACCAATGGCCAACAAGCATGTTGGCTCAACTTAAAGTGGCAGGGGTATTCGAATTGGACGTTGTGACAACTTTGTTAGCACAGGTAACAGGTCAGATTTTCACTTTGACAAAGAAGATTGATGCATTGAGTGTACAAAATGTGCAGAAGGTAAAAGTGGTGTGCGAGTTATGTGCAAGGGCCCATCCATCAGAACAATGTGTTATTAACACTGAATCAGTGCAGTTCATGGGGAATTCAAATAGGCAGTAATATGGGATGAATTCGAATAGCTACAATTCGGAATGGAGAAATCACCCAAAATTTTCATGGAGCAACAACCAAAATCCACCCCAAGCTCAACCACAGGCATCCCGACAAGCAGCACCCCCTAGATTTCAATATAGACACTAACAACCTCCACAACAAGAAGGGAAATCGGAACTTGAGGAGTTATTAATAAAATATATCAAGGATAACAAGACATGGAAAAACCACTCATGAAGTAACTCTGCAAAATATTGAGAATCAGATCGGGCAGTTGGCTACAACTACGAACACTTGTCCTCAAAGATCATTGCCGAGCGACACAAAAACGAACCCAAGGGATGGAAAATAGCACTGTAATGAAATTACTTTCGGGAATGGGAAAGACTTGAAAGATCTGACTAAAGACAACTCAGCTGAGCAGTTACTTAATGAGGAGAGCAATGTGGAACTGTCAGTGCAAGAGGAAGTGGAATCGGGTAAAACAACAGAGAAGGGCAAATCAGATGAGAAAGCAGAGATAAAGAAACCCGACTCATTTGTTCCATCGGTCCCCTTCTCACAGAGACTCCGCAAGGCTAAGGAAGATAAGCAGTTTTCAAAGTTTTTGGAGGTGTTCAAGAAGTTACACATAAACATTCCATTTGTAGAGGTGATAGAACAAATGTCGAGTTATGCAAAATTCGTGAAAGAGATCTTGTCGAGAAAAAGAAAGCTGAAAGATTTTTATACTGTTGCACTTACAAAGGAGTGTAGTGTGATTCTGCAGAAAAAGTTACCACCAAAGCTCAAAGACCCAGGTAGCTTCACCATACCTTACACAATTGGGGATAAATTTTTCGAGAAAACACTATGCGACTTGGGGGTTAGTATCAATTTGATGTCGTTATCCATCTACTCTCAGTTGGGTCTACCGAAAGTAAAGCCTATAATTGTTACTCTTCAGCTAGGAGATCGGTCTTTAACCTACCCACGGGGGATAGTAGAGGATATATTGGTTAAAGTTGACAAATTCATCTTCCCAGCTGATTTCATAGTACTCGACTTTGAGGAAGACAAGGAAATCTCACTCATACTTGGGCGGCCATTCTTAGCCATGGGTAGAACTTTGATTGATGTACAAAAAGGGAAACTCACGATGAGGGTCCAAGATCAAGAGGTGACCTTCAATGTGTTCAAGGTAATGCAGTTTCCAAAAGAGGTTGAAGATTTTTTTAGAATTGACTAGGTTGAATCAACAGTGAAAGTTTTTAGAGATTAGTGTGCATAGGAATCCGCTTGAAACAACTCTGGTTAGTTCACAAGCAGCAGATTTCTACTTCGTTGGAATATTTGAACCTATTGAATGCATCTCCTTGATTTGTACCACATGGAAATCGATTCGAGGCACTGGATAGAGCAGAGAAACCAAATTCACGGGTAAAGACATCCATTGAAGAACCACCCGTATTGGAGTTAAAATAATTATCGAGCCACCTTAGGTACGCCTACTTGGGAGATTCTTCTACCTTGCCAGTTATTATCTCAACATCACTTAATGAGGTGCAAGAGGAAAAACTATTGAGAGTATTGCGAGAATTCAAAACTTCTAGTGGGTGGTCGATAGACGACATTAAGGGAATCAATCCCTCATTTTGTATGAATAAAATTTTGTTATAGGATGAACCTAAACCAGTGGTGGAGCAACAACGTAGGTTAAATCTGATGAAGAATGAAATCATGAAATGGCTCGATGCGAGTATCATTTACCTAATATCAAATAGTTCTTGGGTTAAGCTAGTGCAATGTGTACCAAAGAAAGGAGGAATGACATTAGTGGAAAACGAGAATAACGAGCTGATTTCGACAAGAACAGTGACTGTATGCCGGGTTTACATGGATTAATTACAGGAAATTGAACAAAGCAACTCGCAAGGATCACTTCCCTCTACCTTTTATCGATCAAATGCTGGATAGATTAGCAGGGCACCAGTTCTATTGCTTGTTGGATGGTTATTCAAGCTATAACCAGATTTTCATGGCACCCGAAGATCATGGAAAGACTACCTTCACTTGCCCATATGGAACATTCGCGTTTCAACGGATGTCTTCCTAGTTATGCAATGCACCAGCCACTTTTCAACGCTATATGATGGAAATATTCTCGGTCATGGTGGAACAAACCGTGGAGGTATTTATGGACGACTTCTCGGTATTCGAGGACAATTTTGATCTTTGTTTGGCAAACTTGACATTAGTACTTCAGCGGTGCGTGAAAACTAATTTGGTTTTGAATTGGGAAAAATGCCATTTTATGGTAAAAGAAGGGATCATATTGGGATACCGAGTTTCAGTAGAAGGATTAGAGGTGGACTGGGCAAAAATTGAGATAATCAAGCATCTACCTCCTCCAACATAGGTAAAAGGGATTCGCAGTTTTCTTGGTCATGCAGGGTTTTATCGACGGTTCATTAAGGATTTCTCGAAGATCACCAAGTATTTATGTGCCTTACTTGAAAAAGATGTGCTGTATAAATTTGACTCGGAGTGTCTAGAAGCATTTGAGATGTTGAAAAGAAAGCTTGTCACCGCACCAGTCATCATTGCACCCGATTGGACTCTCCCATTCGAACTCATGTGTGATGCAATCGATTATATAGTAGGAGCAGTGTTGGTTCAAAGAAAGGATAAGGTGTTCAATGCAATTAACTATGCAAGTAAAACTCTAAATGACGCACAAGTGAACTACACAACAATAGAGAAAAAACTTCTTGTCGTAGTGTTTGCATTCGATAAGTTCTGGGCTTACTTGATCTGTAAAAAGGTATCGTATTCACATATCACTCGGCTATTAAATATCTTATCTCGAAAAAAGATCCCAAACCACGGCTCATTCGTTTGGTCCTTCTACTAAAAGAATTTTATCTAGAGATTCAGGATAAGAAAGGGACTGAAAACCAAGTTGCCGATCACTTGTCACGATTGGAGAATGAACAACAAGGAACATATAAAACCATGATCAACGAATCTTTTTCGAACGAGCAACTATTTTCTGTGGCAACAGTAAATCCTTGGTACGCGAATTATGTGAACTAAATTGTTAGCGGGATTGTGCCATATGATCTTAGTTTTAAACAGAAAAAGAGTTTCTTGTTCGAGGTTAAACAGTACCAGTGGGATGATCCTTTCATCTTCAAATAGTGTGCCGATTAGATGATACAGATATGTGTGGCTGAACCAGAAATCAAAGGAATTCTTTAACACTGTCATTTTTCTTTGTATGGGGGACACTATAGAGGAGATAAGGTAGCTGCAAAGGTACTCCAATCTGGCTTCTTTTGGCCAACACTTTTCAGAGATTCTCATGCATTTATCAAAAGATGTGACAGGTGGCAAAGAGTGGGGAACATCACTAGTCGCCATGAGATGCCACTTAACACAATGCTGGAGGTTGAATTATTCGATGTTTGGGGCATCGAATTCATGGGACCGTTTCCATCATCCTTCAATAATAAATATATCCTAGTGGTTGGATTACGTCTCCAAATGGCTGGACGTAGTGGCATTACCTACTAATGATGCCAAGGTAGTTTTGAACTTCCTTCGAAAGAATATCTTTACAAGGTTTGGGACACCGAGAGCAATCATCAGTGACGAAGGGACACATTTCTGTAACAAGTCTTTTGTGGCTTTCTTGGCTAAATACGGAGTTCAGCATAGGGTTACCATAGCTAACCATCCTCAAACTAACGGTCAAGCTGAGATATCCAATAGAAAAGTCAAAAAGATTCTGGAAAAGATAGTGAATCCATCACAGAAGGATTGGGAAAGCAAGTTGGATGAAGCATTATGGGCATACAACTCCGCATACAAAACCTATATTGGCATGTCCCTTTATCATTTGGTGTTCGGAAAAGCTTATCATATGCCGGTAGAATTAAAATACAAAGCATATTGGGTGATAAAGAAACTAAATCTTGATTTAGATGCAGCCGATGAAAAGAGGCTGTAGAAATTGAATGAACTAGAAGAATTTCGTGTGCAAGCCTATAAGAACGCCAAGCTTTATAAGGAAAAAACCAAAAGATGGACGATAAGCGAATTATCCAACGATCCTTTGAGCCGGGTCAATCAGTTCTACTATTCAATTCACGGTTCAAACTCTTCCAAGGCAAGCTAAAATCAACATGGTCCAGTCCATTCACGGTCACCAAAGTCTTCCTGTGACACCCCCGAATCTTGGTACTCAAATTTCACACAGATTTGGTGTTCAATCACCAAAATAAATAACATATCTGACTACCCATAATAAATGAAACTCATAAATGAAATAGAAATCTTCCCATAAGGGTTACAACATCTTAAACATTAACAATCCCAAGTTATCTAACCTTAATACATCAAATGCGGAAACATCTTAAACAAATAGGTCTTAAACATAACATAATAAATCTTAACATCAAAATTCTCAAATAATAATAAACAAGTTTTTATCACTTGTTTGCCTTGCCTTTGCCCTTACTAGTAGATGGCTCTGTCGACATCGGGAGAATTTGTGTCCCTTTCTGTCCTTGCCCTTTTGTGTTCTCATTTGGTTGAATTTTTTCTAAAAATGCGAGTTTGAAAAGGTCTGGCGTGTGAATGTCGACGATTTGAAAATCAGAGTCGCCAGTTGGTAGATTTAAAATGGTTTTACCAACTCAACTGATTTTGAAAAGGTTTACACAAAGGCCCAATGGTTATACTCTGTTTAACAGGCCTTAGAAATCGAGATTCAATGAGTTCGGGGGCTTGATTAAGCGGGGGGAAGGTGATAGGTACCCCCTGACTTCTGTGAAAACACGGTTATCGCAGCTTTTTAATTTCTTTAATTATCTGCATGTGTGTGTGTGTTTATTGGGCCTATGTGCAATTATCTGAAAGTAGTGCTATGCCTCGTTTACACCTATATATAAAGGGTTTGATTTTTATAAAAGTTCAATTTTAACAAGATATAGCAGTGATATTTTGGAAAATAGGTTTTCAAACCCTTATGCTCAATAGTAATTGAGGCCTTTGATACTTCCATTTTATTTCGTATTCGACTTGATTGATTTTATTTTCAAGATGCGAAACATCTTCGAGAAAATAAGATACATAGTAGTATCGAACTCCTGATGGGAATGAGAGCCATCCAAGGATGTCCAGACACCGTAGATAATTTACAAGCTGGTTGCAGCTAAAAAGTGTCCATCAAGGGAACTGGATCTAGATTCACATGCTGAATCTTCGATCTCATGGCTCCTAGGTACAAATGATAGATTACTATGTATAAAAGCTAGAAAGAAAACTAGATTTAAATAAATCTAAGTCATTCTAGCTTTAACATTTCCAGTTTAGTCACTTTTGAACCGGTTAAAGTTAGAGATAGCTATATTTAGATAAATCTAGTCCATAGGCTAGAATATTAAATATCTACATTGCGAAAGCAGTTAAAGCATATATATGTAAAAGCAGTATATATATATATATATATATATATATATATATATATATATATATATATATATAAAGACTACCAACTGCCACAAATTTAGAATCTAGACAGGACTTTGAAATGGAAATATATATATTTATATATATATATATATATATATATATATGTATAAAAGTAGTAAAAGGTCATGAAGTGAACTCCAAGCCAGACAAAAAATGTAATTATACATACATATATATATATATATATATATATATATATATATATATATATATATATATATATATATATTCGGGCGTAACTACTCGATGAGATTCTCGATATATATGTATATATATATATATATATATATATATATATATATATATATATATATATATCAAAGCAGTAGAAAGCTTAAAAATCTAAAAAATCTTACAGTAGACTGTCAAGAAGCCTTCAGATAGCTTTTGGGGCCTGAAAACTCAGTTTCCACCAGTTAAATTTTAGTATGTTGTAAAAAACGAGCTTACAAGTGTTTATAAAGAAGAATCACAAAGTTTGGAGCACTCTAGAAGAGGTTAAGGTCTGAAATGGACAGAGTTTTCTCTCGTTTCTTATTTTTTTTCAAATGAGTTGATAAAGGCTCATATTTATAGACCAGTTGGCCGCGAGTCAACCCGCGCTAGCGACGGGTCTACCTGAGGCTTCCCGGGCTGCCCCAGGCTTTGCGGTCCCATCGTCTTGAAGTACGTGTGCTAGAGCAACGCGCCGTCCGCTCGAACCTTCATAACTTTCAATCCAGGCATCCGATGGAGGCGTGCTGTACCTTTTCAAAAAGCTGTTGACGAGAGTTACACAATAACATGGGATTAGACATTGTCCGAAGCCAGAAAGATGAGTCCATGACCAGATCTCAAAGTCTTCGCAGTCTATCTGTTGAGCTGTCTTGTTCAGTTGTCACTCAGGATTTGAGTTATGGTTCTTGTGGGACATCTTTTTGACGTAGTTTGACTTGAACAGAGTTGAAATAAGTTGAGTTGGAAAAATAACCATTTTTCCCCTCTCGAGATTGTCTCCGACTTTGTTACAGTTGTAGCAGTTTTTCTCAAGGTTATCTTTGAGATTGGCATGTTGTTGACTCTGACAGTCCTCAAGGTTGTCTCTGAGGTTGATTTAACCTCCCAGGGTTGACTTCGGGCTTCGAATTTAATCCCCTGGGGTTATCTCCGGGGTTGGAACTGACTCTCCCGGGGTTATCTCCGGGATTGAAAACTGAATCTCCCGGGGTTATCTCCAGGGTTGGAACTAATCTCCCGGGGTTAGAAACTGGATCTTCTAGGGTTATCTCCGGAACTAGAAATTGATCTCCCGGGGTTATTTCTGGGACTGGGAATGGATCTTACTTCCAGGGTTGTCTCTAGAAGACGATTTTGCCCTCCTGTATGGTTAGTAATAGGAATGCAAAATTTTGAGTGTCTACAGTTGCCCCTCTTTATTATGTTTATGCAATGTAATGGCATGGGCATGATAAAGACTATTAGACACTTGAAATAGGATAAGATTAAGATGATGCAATGCAATGCAGCATGATGTGATGTTATGCTGCATGTTGTTGTTGGAATGATTTCCAACGGGATGTGGTAATTGCCTGCTCCAGCCGCTTTTGTTGGGGGATGGAGTTTTCAATGATGGCTTTGCTAAATCGCTTTAATGTATACTTGAACGGTAGTTTACAAAGCTTTGATTATCGGATCATCTGATGCTACGTTGGGGTTGTTGCCAACGGTTTGAAATGTCCATTAGTACTATTTGAGCTTGATTTGCTGACAAGTTACAGATATATTTTCAAGATCCCTATAGTGGAGGTTTTCCAATTATTGAGACCATCAGATGTTGACATTGGGGTTGTCACCAACGTCCTTGTGCTTTTGGAAGTGCTTTCCACCGGCATCCCAATTCTTGTTTTCGTTCTGTAATTTTGGTCCCAACCCAATTATTTGGTCGTATCCCAATTCCGATGTTGGCATCCCAATTGAGAGTTGCCATTGAATATTATCGTTGGCCTTTTCCTTGTAATATATATGTATATATATATATATGTATATATATATATATATATTAATAATTAATTTATTTAAAAAAAATTATAAGAATGTTGTTGTCATGACTTGAACCCAAGTCCTTAATATCAACACATCTCTCTTATCTAACTGAACCAATATTAATTGTTGGTTACATGGATAACATATAATATATTTATTATATACTTTTAGATAATAAAAATATCCAACAATCTTCCCTTATTTTCATAATCTTCCAATCCTTTTCCTTTGACATTCTTCTTTCTCTTATTAAATATAGTATACATAAGAAAGAGGTGTCTTTTGACTTGAGCCTTTACATAGTCTATTTCACAAAATATCTGAATTTTTAGTAGCGTTAGCTTTGAACTAAAAAATCTTACAGTGATATCTTGCTCTATAGACATATATTATATCTCTTATAGTTTAAGGAAATCCAACACATTTATGGCCTTGTGCTTACCTCTTGAGTTTCGTAAGTGACTTAAAAAAGCCTTATGTCTCGCAAAAGCGGCCCACTTCCTTCACTTACATATGTGAATCTAATTAGATGCACTTGTATGACCTACATCCTCCAAATCAGACATAGATTCATTAAAGGTTTACCCTACCTGTAAGACCTCAAATTTTATGAAATGAAAGTATTCAATTTTCTTATAATTATTATTCTATTTAGTAAATTGTTAAATTGATAAAATGTTAAAGTTAAGGGTAATATATGAAAAATTTTCAAAGTATGCAAATTGTCAAAAAATAATCTGTGATAAAAGTACAGTAATATCCGTGGTTGCATAGTAGCACACGGTATTGATTATTGATGCTTACGTGAAAAGTCACTCAGTTTATTCAATTATTGCCACAGTAATTACTGCATAATATCTCACATTATTGATTCAATTATTGTCACAATATTTTATATTATTAAATCAATAATTGAGACGACAAAGTTATTCATATTATTATTTACATTATTGACAATGTCTAGAAAGTTCTGTCAAGAAAAGGGATTTGGTCACCTAATTGCGCGCCAATAGGGAAACATCCTTATCGGAAAGCCCCCTCTTTTTTGGAGATGATCTGGTTGTTAATATTGTGAGTTATAATATTAATGATGAATGTTATTAAAAATTGAATTTGAGTTCGGAGTTGAATTTGGAGACACAGATGAGATATTTGAGTCCGAGACGATGAAATTAGTAAAAGTAGACTATAAACACAAAATTTGTCGGGGTTGACTTTTTGGTCAAAAAGTCAACAGTTAACTTTTTCGGAAAAAGTCAAACTTCAAAAATTTCAAAGATGAAGTTGTTGATAAAAATATTTCCATTGTATTGGAATTATTAGTGTTAGTGGAAATCGATATTTATTTCGATAATAGTTGATTTTTGGATGTTAAATTGATCAAATGGGTAATTAATCAGATAAATGAGTAATTAATTGCTATTAGTTCACATACAAATAACTATTTGTTCACATGCATGAAACTATTGGTTCACATGCATGTACTATTAGGGGAGATTGTGTAAGATTGATAATACTTGAAGGACTAAATTAAAAATGGTGGCAAAGATGAAGGTACTAAACTGTAATAATTCGAGCCCCTAAACGTGTAATTATCGAACTATGTTTTCCTATAAATAGAAGCTCATTTCTTCTTTCATTCTCACCAATTCACTAAGACTCACAAGAGCAACTATAGAGAGAGAAACTATGGAGAGGAAGAAGAAGAGTATTCTGCTACTTCACTATTGCAGTATCCAATCTTCTACTAAGGTAAGGGATGTTATTTATTTCTTATTCGTAAGGGATATTATTTTTGTTCAACATCGTATGAAATAATATTTTCTTCCATACTCTATAGTATGTAAGTAATATTATTTCGTTTTGTATCCATAATTTTACACTCATTTTGTTGAAGTATTACTTCTATACTCCGTGAAATTAGTAGAATATCCTTGAAATTTGAGTTTCATCTAGTATCGTTTCACAAGGATATTTCTCTGAACATTCTTGTTAAATTTTAAGCTTTTCATGCCGGAGTAATATTCATGGGTACTATTCATTTATACGGCACTATTTATACGTACGATACTATTCGTACGTACAGTCCTATTCATAAAGTACTATTCATGAGATACTATTCACAAAGTACTATTCATGGGGTACTATTCACAAAGTATTATCCACGAAGTACTATTCACCTAAGGTACTATTTATGACAAAAAAATTGATTTATGTTTTGGTCCAAATCATTTTTGATACAATATTATTCTTCCGCAAAGCAGTATCGTGTTGACAATTTAGACATTTTTAAACTCTGGATAAATTTAAAGTCTTTAATATTTATCCTTAATTTTATTTGATTAATGTTTATATCATTGTCATCATCCTCATGCTTATATTGTGATAAAAGTCATCTTTGGCCGTAGTGCATAGATGGACTGTTGATTGGTATGATTATGACTAGGGATTATTCGGTATAATCATGACCTGTAATGTTACAAATGATGTGGATTATTTATTGAGATAAGTCTCATCGACAGTTATTGGTATGATCATGACCATGCGTTCTCTTTGGCCAAGGGTGCAAAGATGAATTGTTGTTTGGCATGTTCATGACCATTGATGAAAACACGAATATCCTTGGCCCGTAGTGCATGGATAATTTGTGGTCGTGATACTAATGAATATCTTTGGCCCGTAGTGCATGGATAATTCAGTGATGTGGATTATTTATTAAGCTGAGTATCAACGATAAAATTGATGATAAACTTTAAAATCATAGAAGATAGTAGATATCATGCCCTACTTGACTCTTCTAATGGATTACTTATTCCGCTACAGTTGTTGATCGAAAACTTGTTGTCTATTATATTCTATCAATTGTTATACTGTTGAAGGCTAACGATAATTTATTTTGCATTATCTTAGTCCTAATATTTTTTACTGGGCTAGTTGAGCTCACCCTTTTCTTTCACTGTTCTCTTCATGAAATGAGAATATAGCTGGGACTAGTCGAGGAATGGAGTGACGGTCCGAGATGGTTGTCATAGTAGTCCTCACTATTTTATGAAATAATGTGATAATAATTATAATAAGGATTGAATTTGAGTTTGGATATTGTCTAGGAGACAATATTCGTGTTAAAACTCAGCTATTGTGTTGTCGTATTTTACACGACAGTTGTATAAATTAAGTTTGTATTTGTATTCTGTATCATGTATCTGGCGACTCAAAATAGGTGATGTATACCTATTTTGGGGGCATCACAGTTGGTATCAAAGCTTAAGGATATGATCCCTAGCTGAGATATGATACTAGAACTAGGAGGGGAGAGACGGGTAAATCTTTAGCTACTATGACCTACATAAGTTTATTTATTTTTTAATTAGTCGGTCAGAATATAGGGGTATTATGTGGCATGTCGACTAACCTTTATTTTAAAGATGTATTCTAGTATGATATCTGAAATACATGAGATGAGCAATGAGAAAATCATGATACAGAGAAAATAATCGGGAAGGTACAATTCGAAAAGAAAGCAAGGTATTCTCATCTTTTCGAACTACTAGGTACGTAAATTTTGAGTTCGTAATTTCATAAGGAGGGGAGGTTGTAAGACCCCGAATTTTATGAAATAAAAGTATTCAATTTTCTTATAATTATTATTCTATTTAGTAAATGGTTAAATTGATAAAATATTAAAATTAAGGGTGATATATAAATTTTTTTTAAAGTAAGCAAGTTGCCATAAAATAATCGATGATAAAAGTATAGTAATATGCGTGGTTGCATAGTAGCACACGGTATTCATTATTGATACTTACGTGAGAAGTCACTCAATTTATTCAATTATTATCACAGTAATTGCTGCATAGTATCTCACATTATTGATTCAATTATTGTCACAATATTTTATATTATTAAATCAATAATTGAGATGACAAAGTTATTCATATTATTGTTTGCATTATTGACAATGTCTAGAAATTTCTGTCGAGGAAAGGGGTTTGGTCACCTAATTACGCGCCAATAGGGAGAAATCCTTATCGAAAAGCCCCCTCTTTCCTGGGGATGATTTGGTTGTTAATATTGTGAGTTATAATATTAATGATGAATATTATTAAAAATCGATTTTGAGTTCGGAGTTGAATTTGGAGACGCGGACGAGATATTTGAGTCTGGGACGATGAAATTAGTAAAAATAGACTATAAACATAAAATTTGTCAGGGTTGACTTTTTGGTTAAAAGTCAACAATTGACTTTTTTCAGAAAAAGTCAAACTTTAAAAATTTTACAGATGAAATTTTTGATAAAAATATTTTTATTGTGTTGGGATTATTAGTGTTAGTAGAAATCGACATTTATTTCGATAATAGTTAATTTTTGGATGTTAAATTGACCAAACGGGTAATTAATCGGATAAATGAGAAATTAATTTATATTAGTTCACATACAAATAACTATTTATTCACATGCATGGAACTATTGGTTCACATGCATGTATTATTAGGAGAGGTTGTGCAAGATTGATAATACTTGAAGGACTAAATTAAAAATAGAGGCAAAGATAAAGGTACTAAACTGTAATAATTCGAGCTCCTAAACGTGCAATTATCGAAACTATGTTTTCCTATAAATAGAAGCTCATTTCTTCTTTTATTTTTACTAATTCACTAAGACTCACAAGAGCAACTATGAAGAGAGAAAGAAGAAGAGTATTCTGCTACTTCACTATTGCAGTATCCAGTCTTCTACTAAAGTATGAGATGTTATTTATTTCTTATTCGTAAGGGATATTGTTTTTGTTCAATATTCGTATGAAATAATATTTTCTTCCATACTGTGTAGTATGTAAGTAATATTATTTCGTTTCGTATCCCTAATTCTACACTTATTTTGTTGAAGTATTGCTTCTATACTCCGTGAAATTAGTAAAATTTCCTTGAAATTTGTGCTTCATCTAGTATCGTTTCATAAGGATATTTTTCTGAACATTCTTGTTAAATTTTAAGCTTTTCATGCTGGAGTACTATTCATGGGTACTATTCATTTATACGAAATTATTTATATGTACAGCACTATTCATATGTACGGTACTATTCACAAAGTACTATTCTTGGGATACTATTCACAAAGTACTATTCATAAGTACTATTCACGAAGTACTATTTACGGGATACTATTTACTCGAGTACTATTCACATAGGATACTATTCATGACAAAAAAATTAGTTTCTTTTTTGGTCCAAATCATTTTTGATACAATATTATTCTTAACTTTTACTCCACAAAGCAGTATCGTGTTGACAATTTTTATATTTTTAAACTCTGGATAAATTTAAAGTCTTTAATATTTATCCTTGAATTTATTTGATTAATGTTTATATCATTGTCATCATCCTTATGTTTATATTGTGATAAAATTCATCTTTGGTCGTAGTACATAGATGGACTGTTGATTGTTATGATTATGACCATGGATTATTCGGTATAATCATGACCTGTAATGTTACAAGTGATGTGAATTATTTATTGAGCTGAGTCTAAGCGACAGTTATTGGTATGATCATGACCATGCGTTCTCTTCGGCTAAGGGTGCAAAGATGAATTAATGTTTGACAGGTTCATGACTATTGGTGAAAACACGAATATCCTTGGCCCGTAGTGCATGGATAATTCAGTGATGTGAGATTATTTATTAAGCTGAATCTCAGCGATAAAATTGATGATACACTTTTAAATCATAGAAGATAGTAGATATCATGCTCTATTTGACTCTTCTAATGGATTGATTATTCCGCTGCAGTTGTTGATCTAAAACTTATTGTCTATTGTATTCTATCAGTTGTTATACTGTTGAAGGCTAACGATAATTTATTCTATATTATCTTAGTCATAATATTTCTTACTGGGCTAGTTGAGCTCACCCTTTTCTTTCACTGTTCTCTTCAGGAAATGAGAATATAGCTGGGACTAGTTGGAGAATGGAGTGACAGTCTGAGATGGTTGCCATAGTAGTCCTCACTATTCTATGAAATAGTGTGATAATAATTGTGGATTGAATTTGAGTTTGGATATTGTCTAGGAGACAATATTCGTGTTAAAACTCAACTATTGTATTGTCGTATTTTACACGACAGTTGTATAAATTAAGTTTATATTTGTATTTTGTACCATGTATCTGGCGACTCAGAATGGGTGATGTATACCTATTTTGGGGGCGTCACAGTACCCTCTTTGTTCTCCATACAAGCATACACTATCTTTGAGATGGTTATGAAGAATTTCTTCTTCATACTTGTCTAGTGTATAACTATAAGTATTTTTCTATTGAACTAATATAACAGATTTTACTCTAGTATAAGTCTTATATGCTACATCCTTGTCTAGGCCTTTTGTAAAAGGATCTGCCAAATTTTCCTTTGACTTGACATAGTTAAAGGTAACAATCCCTTTATTAATTTGCTCCCTTACATAACTATGTCTTAAACTTATATGTCTAGACTTCCCATTATAAACCTTGTTAAAGACCGTGATAATGCTACCTCATTATCACAATATATTGAGTAGCTGTCATTGGTTTAGACCAAAGTGGTATCTCAAATAATAAATTCTTAAGCCATTCGACTTCTTTTACAGCAGATGATAATGCAACAAACTCAAATTCCATAGTTGAATGTGTTATCAAGGTTTCTTTCTTGGAACCCCAAGAAATTTCCTCCTAAAGTGAATATCCATCCACTTGTAGACTTTATTTCATCTGAATCCGTTATCTAATTTGCATCCGTGTACCCTTCTACCACAGTTGGGTATCCTGTATAGCATAATGCATAGCTCATTGTGTCTTTAAGATATTTAAGTATCCTTGATACTGCATCCCAATGAACCTGGCCTGGATTATGAGTAAACCTACATAATACTCTTACTGCAAATGCTATATCAGGTCTAGTACACTGCATTGCATACATTAGACTACCAATTACACTTGCATACTCTAACTGAGATATGTTATTTCCTTGATTTAGAAATAACTTAACAGAATGATCATATGGGGTAGAGGCTATCTTGCAATTCTCGTGATTAAACTTCTTTAACAATTTCTTAATATAATGAGACTGAGTTAAAGAAATGGTATCTTGAGACCGCAGAATTTTAATACCTAAAATTACACCAGCCTCCCCCATATCTTTCATATCAAAAGTAGCAGATAAAAATGCTTTAGTTTTTAATACCACCTTTCACTAGTACCAAAAATAAGCATATCATCAACATATAAACAAATTATATCACCAAAACCTTTACTAAACTTAGAATAAACATATTTATCCGATTCATTTATTTTAAACCCATTTGAAACAATCATTTAGTCAAAATTTTCATGCCACTACTTTGGTACTTGTTTTAGGCCATATAAAAATTTAATAAGTTTACAAACTTTTCTTTCTTGACCTTTCAAAACAAACCCTTCTGGTTGTTCCATATAAACTTCCTCTTCTAAGTCACCATTTAAAAGAGCAGTTTTAACATCCATTTGGTGTATAACAAGTTTACGAATTGATGCTAATGCAATTAATAACCTAATGGTACTAATTCTTGCTACTGGAGCATATGTATCAAAGTAATCAATTCCTTCCTTTTGCTTAAAACCTTTTGCTACTAGTCTAGCTTTATACTTATCAATGGATCCATCTGATTTTCTTTTCCTTTTAAAGATCCATTTACAGCCAATGAGATTACAACCAGGAGGTAAATTCACCAAGACCCAAGTCTTGTTACCCATGATAGAATCCATTTCATCATTAATGGATTCTTGCCAAAAACCTGTATTTTGAGAGTACATAGCTTCTCTAAAAGTTAATAGATCTCTATCACTAGAATCATGCTCAGTCACAAAAACACTAGAAGAAACAATAGCATCCCGGTTTCCTTCTACTAGGTACATGTAGAAATCAGAGTCATATGATTTTTCTATCCTTGCTCTTTTACTTCTTCTTGGTTCTATTTCTTCAGTAGATGTAGTAAGTTTCATTTCATCATTTGTTCCATGATGAACTATTTCTTGATCCTCTTTATCAGTGTATTCTCTTGAACTTTTCCTAAATAAAGAATTCTCAAAAAACTCAACATCTCTAGACTCTAAACTTATATTTTGGCTAACAGAATATGTGGATTCCATGGTCAAGAATTTATAGGCTTTGCTATTTTGTGCATAGCCTAAAAAAGTACACTCAATTGCTTTAGCTCCAAGCTTAGGCCTTTTAGTATCAGTTAACCTTATTAATACTCTACATCCCCACACTCTTAAATGGTCAAGAAAAGGTTTTCACTTTTTCCATATCATAAGGTGTAATATGAGTTTTCTTATGGGGTATACGATTAAGTATATAGCAAGCAGTCATTAATGCTTCCCCCCATAAATTTTTAGGCAAACCAAAAGTAAGAAGTAATTTATTAATCATTTCTTCAAGTGTCCTATTTTTGTGTTCTGCCACTCCATTTTGTTGAGGACTATTAGGGGTTGTAGTTTGATGAATTATACCCTAATTCTCACAAAAATAATTATAAGAGATGTATTCCACTCCTCTATCCGATCTAAGAATTTTAATCCTTCGATCTAATTGATTTTCAACTTCAGCTTTGTAGATTTTAAATTTTTCTAAAGTCTCATCTTTAGTCCTTAACAAATAAACTTGAGTGTATCTAGAGCAATCATCTATAAATGTTATAAAATATATTTTGCCTCCCCTAGTTAATATACCTTCAAATTCACAAATATCGGAATAAATTAATTCTAATAATTGTAAATTTCTTTCTACTTTTTTAAAAGATTTCTTGGTAATTTTAGATTTAACACATATTACACATTCTTGTAAATCAGAAAAATTAATCTTAGGAATTAAACTAAGATTACTTATGCTATGCATACTTTTATAATTTACATGTCCTAATCTAGCATGCCAAACATTAAAAGTAGAAACCATATAAGCAAAAGATGAATTTTCATTAATAACATTTAGTTTGTACATGCCATTAGATTCATATCCTTTTCCGACATAAATACCACCCTTAGACAATACAATACAATTAGCGTCAAACAAGACTTTTATGCCATGTTTGTTTAAAAAACTAACAAATATAAGGTTTTTCCTAATTCCTGAAACAAGAAGAACATCATTTAGAGTAATTATCTTCCCGGATGATAACTTGAGAACCACCTTGTTGTTGCCCATCACTTTTGCAGTTGATGAATTTCCCATGAATAGTTTTTGACTATCCTTCATAGATTCATAGGCTTTAAATATTGCTTTATTCTTGGCAATATGCTTGGTTGCTCCAGAATCGATCCACCATTCCATGTCGTTTTCAATCATGTTAGTCTACATGATCATAGTAGCAATATCTTCATTGTCTACCATATTTGCTTGGTCATTCTTTTGTTACATTTACTTCAAGTACAAAGTACATTGTTTCTTGAAATTTCCTGGCTTACCACACTTCCAACAAGTACATTTCGATTTTTTATTTTCGGAAGTGCTATGTTGACCACCACACTTTCTTTTATTGTTGCCCCTTGGTTTAGATGCATTTTTAATGACAATAGCTTTAGCACTTTTGTTTTCTATTTCCAATTTATCCAAGTTTCGAGAATTTTCTTCAACTTGGAGAAATTTAATAAGTTCTTGCATAGTCATTGCATCTTTCTTTTGTTTCAATTCCTTTCGACAATCTTTCCATGAAAATGGTAACTTTAAAATGATTGTCGATACTTGAAACCCTTCATTAAGGCTATGGCCTTCTGACATAATTTGATTCATAATAATTTGAAGTTCATATGCTTGCAGTATAACATATTTGTTATCTATCATTTGATAATCAAATAATTAACTTACAAGAAATTTTTTATTTCCGGCATCCTCGATTTTGTATTTGTCGTCGAGATCCTCCCATAATTCCCTTGCTGTCTTTTCCATGAATTTTGTAAGACCCCAACTTATTCATAAATAAAATCAAATTTTCTCTATTAATTATTTTGAATTAATAAGGTGTTAATTTGATATAATGCTTTGGTTGTGGGTGAAATGTGTAAATTTTACAAAAATAAGCAAGTGGTTATAAAATATTCATTGTTGTCAGGGAATATTAGTTTGGTAGTGGAATATTCTTGTTGTCAGGGAATATTCGTACGATGGCGCAGTCATTTGTGAGCCCCATAACAGAAAATAGTCGGATGAAGAAAATGACAAGTTTGAGTTTTTACAAATAGCGGCGTAGTAGTTACTGTTAACACTGTTGGAATACCCGGTGGTTAAAATACAGTAATACGCGTGGGTACACAGTAGCACACGGTATTGCATAGTATTGTTGAATTATTGATCCTTACGTAAGAAGGCATTACTCAATAATTGTTACAGTAATTACTGTTCAATATTTTATTTTATTGATTCAATAATTGCTATGTTGATATTTTATATTATTGTTGTTTCAATAATTGTCAATGCACAGTATCTCCATTATCAGATCAATAATTCATATTATTTGAATAATATTGTTAGATATCATTATTAGCAATGTCTAAGGAAGTTCTGTCTAAGGAGAGATTTGGTCACCTAATTGCGCGCTAGTAAGGAGAAATCCTTATCGGAAAGCCCCCTCTTTCCTTGGAACGACCTGGTAGCCATAATTGTGATTCTTTAATATTATTTGTGAATAATTAATTATTGATTTATATGATAAGAAAATATATTTTTTTATATGGATATAATGAAGGAATTAATGCTGAGGTGTTTTATCAGTATTTTATCGAAATGAATAACGAAATTTGGAGATTTTCAGAAAAATTAGTTTATTACTTGATTTTGTAAAATCCATAACTCTTTGTGTATAATGAGTTAGGAGATGAGCTATATATCAAAAGAAAGCCCTAGAAGTAAGCTAAATGGAAAAATTTGAATCACCCAAAAGTTCTTTTTGAATTTTTCGTGGTGACAGTTTGAGTAAAACTGGTCCGAAGGACTTATAATCCGAAAAATCAGTTTTTTTTAATCTCTATTGTGTGAGTTATAATTTTTAATCAGATCGTTAGATCGTCCTGATTTTTGGATATGTTATACATATATAAGTTGAGTATATGTCCATAAATTTTGAACCGTTAAAAATTAACGTATGATTTGTTATGAATTTTAAGAGGTGACTGATTCAAAAATTATTTTTATAAATAATTTTGGTGGAGATTTCTAGAAGGTGGGATCCACTTTTGGTTGTTGTGGAAGTTGGCTAATTTCTGGTGGGCCCCACTTGTGGTGGCTGAGTTTTATTCAAAGAGGTATGCGTAGAAAAAACTTTTATTAATATTTTATTAATTTAGTCTCCTTTGACGTTCTAGCATTTTCTTACAAATAGGGTGCTTAGTTATAATTGAAAATTATACCAGAATCATAAGCTTTCTCTTGCTATATTATCGAGCGTATTTTGTGAGTATTTAGATACTTTGAGAGTTATTATTCAGTGTAAGTTTTCTTCAGCATTACATCCGATATTCCAGTCAAAAATACTGCTCTTTTGAGGTAAGGGATTGCAAGGGTTATTATGTTTTTCATATTCTAAAGAGATATTATTCAATACTCGTAAGGGGTATTATTTCTTTCGTATTCATGAATAGAGTTATTTTCTTTGAATACTCGTAAGAGTTATTATGTTTTTCATATTCTGAAGAGATATTATTTTTCGTATTCATATGAATATTATTTTCGTTCAACCGTTGTAAGTAAGGGGTTTCTACCAAGGGCAGTTTTGTAATTTTTTTGAATCTCAAAAATTTTTAAAAATTTTGAAATGATAATCTGATGAGTTTTCTAGATTGTGTCCAAAAATGACGATTTTTGGATGTATAGATTAGGAGTTATGAATATTATGGTAAAAGACTATTTTAAAAGTAAACCCTTATAACTCCTTGTGGCTAACTCTAAAATTGGTGAATTTTTTATTGGGAGTACATGTATATAACAGTAGTATACTCTATAAATTTTGAAATATTTGGACAAAAGTACAGTTTATGATAAATGTCTAAATATTCGGCAGTTTTGGCCATATGAAAAATAGTAAATGAATTTTAAAAATTTCGAGAAAAATATATGTTCAATATGGGACTATATTCTGCTAAATCCCTATAAAGAATTTTTTTTGGGATTGATTTGATATTTTTCATGAAAATAGACTAGTTATGAGTAAAAGAATTAAATATGTTATGTGAAGTAAGAAAAGTGGAAAATAGGATTTTATGGCTTGAGAATCCTATATAAGGTATATACAGATTTTTGATGAGGGTTTTGATTATTGGTGATAAAATATTATGAGTTTGGCATTTTAGTGCGTTAATCAGTAAAGTGTAAACAATTAAAATAAATTGTTTATAAGTTTAAGAAATAATTAAAATATTGTTGTAATATTAATAATATTAGATTAAGAGATTATTAAGTGATTTATAACATTTGGATTAAGGTGTTATGAAATTATTTATTTAAAATATTATTTAATGATTAATAATATTAGTAAATGAATTTAATGTTATTATGAATAATGTTATTATCTTCGTTAAATATTCGTTGAAATATTATTTTCTGTTCAAATCATTTTTGATATAATATTATTCTTAAATTTTACTCCACAAAGCAGTATCATGTTGATAATTTGGATATTATTGAATTATGGATAAATTAAATTGTTAAATTCTTTAAAATTTATTCTTTATCTCATGTGATTGATGCTTTATATCCTTGTCATGATCCTCATGCTTATATTGTGATGAAAGTTATCTTTGGCCCGTAGTGCATAGATAGACTATTGTTTATTAGTTTTACAGTTGTATGCCTTTGGCCTGTAGTGCAAAGAAGAACTGTTGATTGATATCTTTGGCCTGTAGTGCAAAGATGACCTATTGTTGAATATCGTTGGCCTGTAGTGCAAAGATGACCTGTTGTTGAATATCTTTGGCTTGTAGTGCAAAGATGACCTGTTGTTGAATATCTTTGGCCTGTAGTGCAAAGATGAACTGTTGATGAATATCTTTGGTCGTAGTACAAAGATGAATTTATTAGTATGATTATGAACATGAACTGTGATTTGGTATAACCATGATATTTGATGTTTCAAGTAAAGACCGATGATGAAAATTATATTCGTCTTGGATGAAAAGAGGAATTTAGAACTACAATTATGATTATGAGTTATTCACATGATTGTGGAACGGAACTGTTGATTTATGTTACATGGATAAAATATTGTTGGTGGACTTTTAACATGGAAAAGATAATGTAGGGTTTCGGCACAGAAACGCACAGCGGAAATTAAAATTTTAAAGCAATTTCCGAAACCCTAAAACAGGATCCATGCGAAAAATCAATTAATTAAGAGATTTAGAGATTATACCGAATATGAAAATGAGAATCTGAAATCGACTGCGCCTCGAATCTCCAACGCAATACAAATCGACTGCGTCTCTACGGTATCCACACGAACGCTCCGCGAATCGTCCTACGATTTGCAGAAGAAGGAATCGCGGTACTAGCCACCAAGGATGAGGATTTTCAGAACTGTTTTCTCTAGTCTCTCTCTAAGAGCGGCTAGGGTTTTTGTTTTGACATAAAACCTAAAGTCTGATATACATCATATATATAGCAGTCAGGAGGAATTAATCAAAACCTAATATTATTAAAATCCGAATATATATATATATCTTAATTAAGTCTTACTTAATTAATATACCTATATATAAATTATCCTATTAATTTAAATTCGATATTTAAAATTCTATCAATCACATTGACATCTTTAAATATTTACAATTTAAATTAATTTCCTTTTAATTACGTTCTTTGTGTGTGACCCTATAGGTTATTATTACGTTGGCAATAATTTTAAAATCATATTATAAAATTATAAACAGTGAGCGGCATCTAGTAATGCATCACTGCTACCCAAGTAATAATAAGATCGATGATTCGATGCAACCTTTTCGTGACCAATGTTTTAATATAATTTAATCCTTTTAACCTTAATATCCTAGATTAAACTCGAGTCATGGAATGTGTCATACTCTTCATAATTTAATCTGAGTTTTCTTGATCAATGAGTAGACTATATGAAACAAATCACTATTTGAGCATGGCCATGCATTTCATAGTCCTACTCAATCAAGAGGCCTATGGATATCACCTATAAAATATAGGATGGTTAAATTCCATCTAGATCACTCATATTACTCACACGATTCATAATGAACCCAATAATCACCTTTATAGTCCACCCTATTAAAGGTGACATTTGATGATATCAAAGTACATAAATTCTCGTGTAATAATATAGCGGTTTCAGGTCGGAGGACCATTACATCATTGTCACTATGAGAATTGCTAATGACACTTCGCATAATGCTCCATATAGAATTCTCATGGTGGGCCTGTCCAGTACATTGTTCTCTAACATGTACCTATGCATTGACTTAATATCTCATATATTTATGACCAATGAGATTTGGTCATCAGTCAATCTACATACTAGTCTCAATGCATCATTGTTGTCCCATCAACAATGATACTTGACTAGGGACATTTAAGAATAATGATACTAATTGTAATTATATAATCTCATGTTCAAGTCACATACTTGAAACTATATAATTTGTATCACTATTCTAAGGAATTTTATTATGTTAACAATTATATTACGCAGTAATTAAAACCATAATAAAATCATTTATTTATTCAATCAACAATAATATCAAATGTTAAGCAATTACATCAAATAATTGGCCTCTAGGGCATAAACTCTAACAGATAATAGACTTTATGGTCTATTTGATTCTTCTAATGAATTGCTCGTTCCGCTACAACTATGGTTGAAAGTTTTATCATCTACCATATGTTCTAAATCTCTGATTGATTACTGATAAAGGCTATTGATAATTTAATTATCTTTAGTTATGATATTCTTTACTGGGCTAGTTGTGCTCACCCTTCTGCTTCACAATTTCTTTTAGGTAATAAGAGTGTAGCTGGGTCGAGCGGGGGTAACAAGGGAATAAAACGGTGGTCTTTAGCTGTGGAGGTTCTCCCTAAACAGTATGAAAATAATTTTATTGAGAACTTTAGAATAGTGTGTTGTATTTTATACTTCATTTAGTAGTTATATTTGGTGAATCAAATAGGGTGAGGCGAACCCAACGTTGGAAAGGTGTTTTGCCACTATCATACAAGATGTCTAATGACCTACGACTTCGTGTTATCATAAGGCAGGGTTGTGCACATCCACTTGCTGAGTATATCTACGAGCACTACCTATATAATCTTGGAGTTTGGTTAAAATATAATTGGAGACAATGGAGATAATTATATGTCAAGAGAAGACTCACCATTGGAAAGAATATGATAGCAATCTTCTCATTTTTCTTTGGGGTCTATTGGGTCAACCAAGGAAAATTCTGTGGACATATGATATCTATCATAACTTAGATGCATGACTTTCCATATACGAAGGTTTCCTTGAGCATTTTCTAAAGATTTTAATTTTTAAAATAGTTATTGACTGTACTTTTATGTAATGTACCATTGTAAGGTGTTGTGGTCGAGACACCATGAGAGTTACAGATATTTGTACTAAAACTCACAGCATATATGTTGTCGTACTCTGCAAGACAGTTTAACAGTTGTATTAAAGAAGTTTGTATTTGATTTATGTAGTGTGATATCTGGCGACTCAGAATGGGTGATGTATACCTATTCTGGGGGCGTCACAATTGGTATCAGAGCTTAGGGATATGGTCTCTGGCGGAGATCAGGGAATAGAACTAGGAGGAGAGAGATGAGTAAATCCTTCGCTAGTGTGTCCTACCTAAGCTTATTTGTTGGTCGGTCATAATATAAGGATATTATGTGATACGTTAATTTGTTTAATTACCTTGTTTTATGGCAGTATTTAAGAATGGCAACTGAGAATGTTAACAATGGAGTGAATGAGACAGTGGAGACACCCCTAATCACCAACCAGGATAATGTGATGTCAGGCGAAGAAGAAATTAGAGATATTCTTGTAGTGAGGGAAGAATTAATAGTTGCACCCGAGCTAGTCGCAGAGGTAACAACTAAGAGTGAGGAAGAAGAGAAACCTGAGGAGAATTTATTAGAAGAATTTTTGATCGAAATGTAGAACTACAAGATCGTATTCGTGAGTTAGAAGAACATGTTGAAGAACGGCAGGCGGTCGTGGAGCAAAGGAATGCAACAATTCAAAATTGTATTACCTGATATGTGATGCTTGAACAGAAGCACTCTTTGGCAGAGTGTAAGATATTAAAGCTGAAATCTGAGAATTCAAATATCAAGGATCAGCTGAAAGAAGAAACAACTGAACGAGTGAGAATGAAGGATGCATGGGTAAAAGCCGCACGACGTGTTGATATTGTAGAAAGAGACGTTCGATCCAAAAAGGCTAAAATAGATTATGTGTATTTCTCTTTTTGGACAGCAATTGGAAGAACCCAACATCGAGTTTTGAATTATCCTGTACAGAGCGGTCAACCTCAATTCGATATGGATATAAGATTGATGATTCAGATCATGAATCAGGAGTACGACGAAGCAGTTGAGGGTGAAATATGCCATATATAAAAGTCAAATTCAACGGTAGTGATGACACCAAATGCTGCCCCAGATAAGTCAAATCCGGATAGTTCAAGGGAGAGCGGTTGTCATGACTTCACAATAAGTGAGGAACCCAAATGAAGTTATCATGGGAGATGAGCAATGGAGAAATCATGATGACCGGAGAGATAGAATCTGAAATAAAATCAAGGTATTCTTAACTTTTCGAAACATCAGGTACATACGTCAATTTCGATGACGAAATTTCATAAGGAGGGGAGGTTGTAAGATCCCAACTTATTCATAAATAAAATCAAATTTTCTCTATTCATTATTTTGAATTAATAAGGTGTTAATTTGATATAATGCTTTGGTTATGGGTGAAATGTGTAAATTTTACAAAAATAAGTAAGTGGTTATAAAATATTCATTGTTGTCGGGGAATATTCATTTGGTCGTAGAATATTCTTGTTGTCGGAGAATATTCGTACGATGGCGCAGCCATTTGTGGACCCCATAACGAAAAATAGTCGGATGAAGAAAATGATAAGTTTGAGTTTTTACAAATAACGGCGTAGTAGTTACCGTTAACACTGTTGGAATACCCGGTGGTTAAAATACAGTAATACGCGTGGGTACACAATAGCACACGATATTGCATAGTATTGTTGAATTATTGATCCTTACGTAATAAGGCATTACTCAATAATTGTTACAGTAATTACTATTCAATATTTTATTTTATTGATTCAATAATTGCTACGTTGATATTTTATATTATTGTTGTTTCAATAATTGTCAATGCACAGTATCTCCATTATCAGATCAATAATTCATATTATTTGAATAATATTGTTAGATATCATTATTAGCAATGTCTAAGGAAGTTCTGTCTAAGGAGAGATTTGGTCACCTAATTGCGCGCTAGTAAGGAGAAATCCTTATCGGAAAGCCCCCTCTTTCCTTGGAACGACCTGGTTGCCATAATTGTGATTCTTTAATATTATTTGTGACTAATTAATTATTGATTTATATGATAAAAAAATATTTTTTTGTATGAATATAATGAAGGAATTAATGCTGAGGTGTTTTATCAGTATTTTGTCGAAATGAAGAACGAAATTTGGAGATTTTCAAAAAAATTAGTATATTACTTAATTTTGTAAAATCCATAACTCTTTGTGTATAATGAGTTAGGAGATGAGTCATATATCAAAAGAAAGCCCTAGAAGTAAGCTAAACGGAGAAATTTGAATCACCCAAATTTTTTTTTTGAATTCTTCGTGGTAACAGTTTGAGTGAAACTGGTCCGAAGGACTTATAATTCGAAAAATTAGTTTTATTATTCTCTATTATGTGAGTTATAATTTTTAATCCGACCGTTGGATTGTTGTGATTTTTGGATATGTTATACATATATATGTTGAGTATATGTACACAAATTTTGAACCATTAAAAATTAACGTATGATTTGTTATGAATTTTAAGAGGTGACTGATTCGGAAATTATTTTTATAAATAATTTTGGTGGAGATTTCTAGAAGGTGGGACCACTTTTAGTTGTTGTGGAAGTTGGCTGATTTTTGGTGGGCTCCACTTGTGGTGGCTGAGTTTTATTTAAAGAGGTGGGCGTAGAAAAAACTTTTATTAATATTTTATTAATTTAGTCTCCTTTGGCGTTTTAGCATTTTCTTATAAATAGGGTGCTTAGTTAGAATTGAAAATCACACCAGAATCATAAGCTTTCTCTCGTTGTATTATCGAGCGTATTTTGTTAGTATTTAGATACTTTGAGAGTTGCTATTCAGTGCAAGTTTCCTTCAGCATTACATCCGATATTTCAGTCAGAAATACTGTTCTTTTGAGGTAAGGGATTGTAAGGATTATTATGTTTTTCATATTCTAAAGAGATATTATTCAAAACTCGTAAGGGGTATTATTTCTTTCGTATTCATAAAGAGAATTATTTTCTTTCAATACTCGTAAGAGTTATTATCTTTTTCATATTCTGAAGAGAGATTATTTTTCGTATTCATATGAATATTATTTTCGTTCAACCATTGTAAGCAAGGGATTTCTACCAGGGGCAGTTTCATAATTTTTTTGAATCTCAAAAATTCTAGAAAAATTTGAAATAATAATCTGATGAGTTTTCTAGATTGTGTCCAAAAATGGCAATTTTTGGATGTATAGATTAGGAGTTATGAATTTTATGGAAAAAGACTATTTTAAAAGTAAACTCTTATAATTCCTTATGGTTAACTCCAAAATTGGTAAAATTTTTATTGGGAGTACATGTATATAACAGTAGTATACTCTGTAAATTTTATAATTTTTGGCAAAAGTACAGTTTATGATAAATGTCTAAATATTCATAATTTTGGCCATATGAAAAATAGTAAATAAATTTTAAAAATTTCGAGAAAAATATATGTTCAATATGGGACAATATTCTGCTAAATTCCAGAAAAGAAAATTTTCTGGGACTAATTTGGTATTTTTCATGAAAATAGTCTAGTTATGAGTAAATGAATTAAATATGTTATGTGAAGTAAGAATAGTGGAAAATAAGATTTTATGGCTTGAGAATCCTATATAAGGTATACGCAGAATTTTTTATTAGCGTTTTGATTATTGGTGATGAAATCTTATGAGTTTGGCATTTTATGATGATTAAATATCAAAAATGATTAAAATATTTTTGTAATATTAATAATATTAGATTAAGATATTATTAAGTGATTTATAACATTTGGATTAAGGTGTTATGAAATTATTGATTTAAAATATTATTTAATGATTAATAATATTAGTAAATGAATTTAATGTTATTATCTTCGTTAAATATTCGTTGAAATATTATTTTATGTTCAAATTATTTTTGATATAATATTATTCTTGAATTTTACTCCACAAAGCAGTATCATGTTCACAATTTGAATATTATTGAATTATGGATAAAATAAATTGTTAAAGTCTTTAAAATTTATCATTTATCTTATGTGATTGATTCTTTATATCCTTGTCATGATCCTCATGCTCTTATTGTGATGAAAGTCATCTTTGGCCCGTAGTGCATAGATAGACTGTTGTTTATTGGTTTTACAGTTGTATACCTTTGGTCTGTAGTGCAAAGAAGAACTGTTGATTGATATCTTTGGCTTGTAGTGCAAAGATGACCTGTTGTTAAATATTATTGGCCTGTAGTGCAAAGATGACCTATTTTTGAATATCTTTGGCTCGTAGTGGAAAGATGACCTATTGTTGAATATCTTTGGCTTGTAGTGCAAAGATGACCTGTTGTTGAATATCTTTGGCCTATAGTGCAAAGATGACCTGTTGTTGAATATATTTGGCCTGTAGTACAAAGATGTCATGTTGTTGAATATCTTTGGCTTGTAGTGTAAAGATGAACTGTTGATGAATATCTTTGGCCATAGTGCAAAGATGAATTTATTAGCATGATTATGAACAGGAACTGTGATTTGGTATAACCATGATATTTGATATTTCAGGTAAAGACAGATGATTAAAATTATATTCGTCCTGGATGAGAAGAGGAATTTAGAACTACAATTATGATTATGAGTTATTCACATGATTGTGGACCGGAACTGTTGATTTATATTACAGGGATAAAACATTATTGGTGGACTTTTAACATGGAAAAGATAATAGACTTTATGGTCTATTTGACTCTTCTAATGAATTGCTCGTTCCGCTGCAACTATGATTGAAAAGTTTCATCATCTACCATATGTTATAAATCTCTTATTTATTACTGATGAAGGCTATTGATAATTTAATTATCTTTAGTAATGATATTCTTTACTGGGCTAGTTATGCTCACCCTTCTGCTTGACAATTCCTTTCAGGTAATAAGAGTGTAGCTGGGTCGAGCAGGGGTAACAAGGGAATAGAACGGTGGTCTCTAGCTGTGGAGGTTCTCCCTAAACAGTATGAAAATAATTTTATTGAGAACTTTAGAATAGTGTGTTATATTTTATACATCATTTAGTAGTTATATTTGGTGAATCAAATAGGGTGAGGCGAACCCAACGTTGGAAAGATGTTTTGCCACTCTCATACAAGATGTCTAATGACCTACGACTTCGTGTTATCATAATGCAGGGTTGTGCACATCCACTTACTGAGTATATCTACGAGCACTACCTATATAATCTTGGAGTTTGGTTGAAATATAATTGGAGACAATGGAGATAATTATATAACAAGAGAAGACTCACCATTGAAAAGAACATGATAGCAATCTTCTCATTTTTCTTTGGGGTCTATTGGGTCAACCAAGGAAAATTATGTGGATATATGATATCTATCATAATATAGATGCATGGCCTTCCATGTACAAAGATTTTCTTGAGCATTTTTTAAATATTTTAATTTCTAAAATAGTTATTGACTGTACTTTTATGTAAAGTACCATTGTAAGGTGTTGTGGTTGAGACACCATGAGAGTTACAGATATTTGTACTAAAACTCACAGCTTATGTGGTGTCGTACTCTGCACGACAGTTCAACAGTTGTATAAAAGAAGTTTGTATTTGATTTCTGTAGTGTGATATCTGGCGACTCAGAATGGGTGATGTATACCTATTTTGGTGGCGTCACAAATTTGGCTTCATACACATCATACAACGAACTGGATAGCGCATTTAGAATGTACCCTTTACACATGAAGTCACCTTTTCCCATTTTATTTGGCTATTCATTTATGCCAGTGTCTCATTTTCCTTTTTTTCAATTTTCTCTTCATTTAGAACATGAGAGAGAACAAAAACTAGTGCAAACTATAACTGAGAGAGAAGAAAATATAACAAGAAAATTATTTAGAATAATTTTCTATGAACTTGAAAAGAATTTAGAATGATTTGATAATTTAAGAACTTGAGAAGGATTGAAGTTGTTAATATGAGTTTGGGTTAGATTGACAACCTATTTATAGGTTTCCAAACACCCATTTGAAGAGTTATGTTGATATCCAAACATGGCATCCCAATTCTTGTTGACGTTTTGTAATTTTGGTCCCAACCCAATTATTTGGTCGTATCCCAATTCTGTTATCGGCATCTCAATTGAGAGTTGCCGTTGAATATTACCGTTGGCCTTTTCCTTGTAATATATATATATATATATATATATATATATATATGTGTGTGTGTGTGTGTGTGTGTGTGTGTGTGTGTGTGTGTATTAATAATTAATTTATTAAGAAAAAATATCATAAGAATGTTGTTGCCATGACTTGAACCCAAGTCCTTAATATCAACACCCCTCTCTTATCCAACTGAACCAATATTAATTGTTGGTTAGATGGATAACATATAATATATTTATTATATACTTTTAGATAATGAAAATATCCAACAATTTCAAATTTCTTTCGGGATCTTTGTTTAACGGTTATAAAGTACAGTGATGTGGGGCAGATGGAGAAAAATATAGTGCTGACAATGTGCAAGCTCGAAATGATCTTACCTCCAGGGTTCTTTGACTCGATGAAGCATTTGCCTATTCATCTACCTTATGAACTTAAGCTTGGAGAACCGGTGCAATATCGGTGGATGTATCCTTTTGAGAGAAAATATCATCTGCATTTTCAGTTTGGTGATATTTATAACTTATATTCTTAATTAATTCCCTTCATTCATCGTATTTCAAGTGTATGCGTCGATTAAAATAGAAAGTAAAAAATAAAGCTCGTGTAAAGGGTTATATTGTTGAACGCTATATGGAGGAAAAGCTTGTTAACTTTTGCTCCTTATACTTTGACGATGTTGTCTCAACAAAGCACAATCGTTTAAGTTGGAATGAGGTCATTGCACTCCAATCTCATGTTGATGAGTTAGTTGTATTCATTTATCCTGCTAAACTATTTAGACATGAGACAATGACATACTTAAGCGACAAAGATTTAAAGATTTTATATAATACGTTCTTCTAAATATGCCCGAAATATCATCATACATCAAGTATGTATTATTATTTTTCGACTCTTTAATATTTAAAAACATAAGCAACAATTAAACAGTGTTATTATTATTTCAGTTCATTCGAAGAGGAAGCGCATGCTTCTAACTCGGGGTTAAATGCAGTACAACTGAAAGCATTCACTACTAAAAAATTTCAAAATTGATTTAAGAGAAGGGTTAAAGAAGATAACGCTTTTGAGCGTTTTAGAGATGTCATCCTTGGTCCTTACAAACTTATTAGTTCATTTCCCGACTACGTCGTGAATTGGTACATATTAAAGGTCGATGACTTAAATGAACTTACATTAGTCAATTCTGACATAGTCATGTTGGGAAGTTATTACCAAGATTCGGAGACCAATTACTATGGACGGTTAGAGGAAATGGTTGTGCTCAATTATCCCGGGAGTAAAAAAGTAGTTACATTTAAGTTTCGTTGGTTTGATATTGAAAAGGGTGTTAAAGTTTATCGTAATAGAATCTTCACAATAGATATAAAGTGAAAGCTCTAGTATGGTACTAATTTGTTCGGGATTGATGACTCTTTGTAAGAAAAAGTTAGCAATTCCATCCACGTAGTGCTAAATGATGACGAAGTGTGGGTAAATGATGTCGTTGATGCACCTGATGTTGAGGAAGTCGAGGAAGATGTGGTTTTTAGTGACTATGTCGTCGTACAAGATGATAACGATGAAGAAACTGATACGGAAGAGGAAAAGACAGAATTCGAGAATGACAATGATTTTGATTTTGATGGGTTCGACGACGTACTAAATTTAAACTTATTGTTGTTTAGTAAATACTTTACTATTAATGACGGTTATTAAAATAAATTAAATACAAATTAATTAATTAATTTTGGTTATTTCAGTAGTATATTTATGGCTAGACATAGAGGAGAAGGTTGCAGCGGTGGTTGCCGTATAAGATCTGTCGATGGCTCCCAGGGCGGGTCGTCTTCATCAGCTAGTAAGTTTCCATCGTTTTAGAGTTCACATTCCTTTTGTTTACTTTTTTATAGTTTATGAAACTAGAATATTTAAACAATGTCATCACTTATACTTACAGATATTATTCGTCGACGCCGAAGAACTAACCTCTATTTATTTGGTCATCCGTCGGCAGTTCCACACATAGTCCGTGTAGATGTTGACTCGGTGTAGTAAGTGTAAAATATAATATGTCATGTTCAATTAAAATACTTTATGTGATTTCACAATTAAAATAATACTTTATTTTAGTTATTTTTATTGTAGTATTTTGTACCACGTTGCTAAGGCGGCCATACACGCCATCTGCTTGACACACCTTCCAACTGGCTGCATGCGATTTAGTCAGTACATGTAGTATAATGTCTTCTTTATTGTGACGCCCCCAAAATAGGTCCATTCCATCCAACCTATTCTGAGTCGCCAAATACATGGTACAGAAAACAACTACAACTTTATTACAACAATTGTCGTGCAAAATACAACAACACATATGCTGTGAGTTTGGATACAAATATATACCAAATGTGACTCATGTTCCAACCGTGGACATCACCTCACAATAACACCTTACATAAAGGTATAGTCAAAAACTGTTTTAGAAATTAGAATCTTTGGGAAGTGCTCAAGAAAACCTTCGTACATGGGAGGCCACGCATCTAGGTTATGATAGATATCATATGGCCACAGAATTATCCTTGGTTGACCCAATAGACCCCAAAGAAAAACGAGAAGATTACTATCATATTCTTCCCAATGGTGAGTCTTCTCTTTACTTATCATTATCTCCACTGTCTCTAATTGAGAATTATACTTCAAACAAACACCAAGATTATATAGGTAGTGCCCATAGATATACTCAGCAAGTGGATGAGCACAACCCTGTCTTATGATGACACGAGGTTGTATGTCATTAGACATCTTGTATGATAGTAACAAAACACCCTTCCAACGTTGGGTTCGCCTCACCCTATTTTCTTCACCAAATATAACTACTAAATGATGACCACCTTCTATTCCCTTGTTACCCCCGCTCGACCCAGCTACACTCTTATTACCTGAAAGGAATTGTAAAGCAAAAGGGTGAGCACAACTAGCTCAGTAAAGAATATCATGACTAAAGATAATTCAATTATCAATAGCCTTCATCAACAATAAATCAGAGATTTAGAACATATGGTAAATGATAAAAAAATTTCAACCATAGTTGCAGCGGAACATACAATCCATTAGAAGAGTCAAATAGACTATAAAGTCTATTATCTTCTCCATGTTAAAAATCCACCAACAATGTTTTATCCCTGTAACATCACTCAACAGTTCCTTTTCACAATCATATGAATAACTCATAATCATAATTGTGATTCTAAATTTTTTCTTCGCACCCAGGACGAAGAATATTTTCATCACCTGTCTTTACCTGAAACATCAAAGATCATGGTTATACCAAATCACAGTTCCTGTTCATAATCATACTAATAAAACCATCTTTGCACTACGGCCAAAGATATTCATCAACAAACCATCTTTGCACTACGGCCAAAGATATTCAACAACAGTTCATCTTTGCACTACAGGCCAAAGATATTCATCAACAGGCCATCTTTGCACTACATGCCAAAGATATTCATCAACAATTCATATTTGCACTACAGGCCAAATATATTCATATCTCAAAGAAATATATAATCATTTCAGAATTTATATAAACAATAATTATAACCATGTTGATCAATTCACCTTTGCACTTAAGCTTAAGATATTCAATTATAAATTCAATGGTCATGATCATACCAGTCACAATTCAACTTTGCACTACAGGCCAAAGAGAACCCTAGTCATGATCATACCAATAATCTACCCATCTTTACACTCTAGTGAAAGAGAATTTCAACATTAGGGTTATAAAAATGTTATATATGATGATAAAAATAATATGATCAACATATAGTTTTAATCTCAAGAGTAATATTCGTAACTCATGAATAGTAACTCATGAATAGTAACCCCGACATGAAAAAGGTAGAAATTTCACAATAATATACATACCAATATTTCGGTATAATGATATTGAAAGAATAATATTCTTAAGCTTATAAACAATTTATTTAAATTGTTTACACTTTACTAATTAATGCATTTAATCATCATAAAATGCCAACTCTTAAGATTTCATCATCAATAACCAAAACCCTCATCAAAAATCTGCATATACCTCATATATAGGATTCTCAAGCCATAAAATTCTATTTTTTAATTTTCTTACTTCACATAACATATTTAATTTATTTTCTCATAACTAGACTATTTTCATAAAAAATACCAAATCCGTTCCAAAAATATTTCTTTTCTGGGATTTAGCATAATATAGTCCCATAGTGAACATATATTTTTCTCAGAATTTTTAAAAGTCATTTACTATTTTTCATATGGCCAAAATAGCCGAATATTTAGACATTTATCAAAAATTATACTTTTGTCTAAAAATTCTGAAATTTACAGAGTATACTTCTATCATATACATGTACTTCCAATAAAAATTTCATCAATTTTGGAGTTAACCACAAGGAATTATAAGTTGTTACTTTTAAAATAGTCTTTTCTCATAAAATTCATAACTCTCAATCTATACATCCAAAAATCACCATTTTTGGACACAATCAAGAAAACTCATCAAAATATCATTTCAAATTTTTCCAGAATTTTTGAAGATCAGAAAAATTACGAAACTGAAAATCATAACAACCCTTAAAATCCCTTACTATCCCTTACTATCCCTTACCTCAAAAGAGCAGTACTTCTGATCGGTATAAGGCTGAAGGAAACTTGCACTGATGAATAGAAACTCACAAGTATCTAAATACTCACAAAATACACTCAATAATCTAGAGAGAGAAAGAGAGAAAGCTTATGTTTCTGGTGTGATTTTCAATTCTAACTTAGCCCTCTATTTATAGGAAAATTTTGGTAGGTTTGACCTGCAACCTGATGGCTTTACCTGCTACTATTCCCACCCACCACATTTGAAATATAATTCAGCACATTTCTTCACCAACCACAAGTGGGGCCCACCAATTCTAGAATTTTCCACCAAAAATGATTTATAACTTGATTTCTGAATCAGCCACCTCTTAAAATTCATAACAAATCATACGTTCATTTTTAACGGTTCAAAATTTATGGACATATACTCAACTTATATATGTATAACATATCCAAAAATTACCACGATCCAACGGTCGGATTAAAAATTATAACCCCCGCAAAATATCTCAAAAATCCTGATTTTTAATACCTCCATTCCGACAAAAATACTGATAAAAACCTCAACATTAACTCCTTCATTTTTAACCACAAAAATATATCCCTCATTTATATCCACATAATATAAATATTTCCTTATCATATGAATCAATAATTAATTATTCACAAATATTATTACAGAATCACATTTATGACAACCAGGCCGTTCCCAGGAAAGAGGGGGCTTTCCAATAAGAATTTTTCCTTACTGGCGCGCAATTAGATGACCAAACCTCTCCTTAGACAGAACTTTCTAGACATTGCCAATAATGTTATCTAATAATATTATTCAAATAATATGAATTATTGATATGATAATAGAAAATACTGTGCAGCAACAATTATTGAACAACAATAATACAAAATTTCAACGTAGCAATTATTGAATCAATAAAATAAAATATTGAACAGTAATTACTGTAACAATTATTGAGTAGTGCCTTCTTACGTAAGAATCAATAATTTCAAAAATACTGTGCAATACCGTGTGCTACTGTGCAATAACGCGTATTACTGTATTTTAACCACCGGGTATTCCAACAGTGTTAACGGTAACAACTACGCCGTTATTTGTAAAAACTCAAATTTGTCATTTTCTTCACCCGACAGTTATTCTGTTATGGGGCCCACAAATAGCTGCGCCGTCGTACGAATATTCTCCGACAGAAAGAATATTCCACGACCAAACGAATATTCCCCGACAACAATGATTATTTTATAACCACTTGCTTATTTTGAAAAAAAATTCATATTTCACCCATAACTTTAAACTTTTATCAATTTAACCATTTACTGAATTGTAATTATAAGAAAAATTGAATACTTTTATTTCATAAAATTCGGGGTCTTACAATCTCCCCTCCTTATGAAATTTCGTCCCCGAAATTTACGTACCTGGTATTTCAAAGAGTTGAGAATACCTTGCTTTCATTTCAGATTCCATCTTCCTTATCATCATGATTTCTCCATTGCTCATCTCCTGTATTTCAGATATCATTCTAGAATACAGCTTCAAAACAAGGGTTAATTTAACAAATTAACATATCACATAATATCTCGATATTATGACTGACCAACAAATAAGCTTAGGTAGGACACACTAGCGAAGGATTTACTCATCTCTCCCCTCCTAGTTATATTCCCCGATCTCCGCCAAAGATCATATCCCTAAGCTCTGATACAAAATGTAACTCTGGACACCAACCTATGTCAGCACCTTACATTGATACCTATCAGTTTGCCACCGCAGAACGGCGTCCCCTACGGAGAGTCTGGCTTCGGTGCATCCCCCATCAACAGGAAGTCACCAGCGAAAGGCTCGGGGCTCTTTACTTATAGCTCTGATACCAAATGTGACGCCCCCAAAATAGGTCCATTCCATCCAACCTATTCTGAGTCGCCAAATACATGGTACAGAAAACAACTACAACTTTATTACAACAATTGTCGTGCAAAATACAACAACACATATGCTGTGAGTTTGGATACAAATATATACCAAATGTGACTCATGTTCCAACCGTGGACATCACCTCACAATAACACCTTACATAAAGGTATAGTCAAAAACTGTTTTAGAAATTAGAATCTTTGGGAAGTGCTCAAGAAAACCTTCGTACATGGGAGGCCACGCGTCTAGGTTATGATAGATATCATATGGCCACAGAATTATCCTTGGTTGACCCAATAGACCCCAAAGAAAAACGAGAAGATTACTATCATATTCTTCCCAATGGTGAGTCTTCTCTTGACTTATCATTATCTCCACTGTCTCTAATTGAGAATTATACTTCAAACAAACACCAAGATTATATAGGTAGTGCCCATAGATATACTCAGCAAGTGGATGAGCACAACCCTGTCTTATGATGACACGAGGTTGTATGTCATTAGACATCTTGTATGATAGTGACAAAACACCCTTCCAACGTTGGGTTCGCCTCACCCTATTTTCTTCACCAAATATAACTACTAAATGATGACCACCTTCTATTCCCTTGTTACCCCCGCTCGACCCAGCTACACTCTTATTACCTGAAAGGAATTGTGAAGCAAAAGGGTGAGCACAACTAGCTCAGTAAAGAATATCATGACTAAAGATAATTCAATTATCAATAGCCTTCATCAACAATAAATCAGAGATTTAGAACATATGGTAAATGATAAAAAATTTCAACCATAGTTGCAGCGGAACATAGCAATCCATTAGAAGAGTCAAATAGACTATAAAGTCTATTATCTTCTCCATGTTAAAAATCCACCAACAATGTTTTATCCCTGTAACATCACTCAACAGTTCCTTTTCACAATCATATGAATAACTCATAATCATAATTGTGATTCTAAATTTTTCTTCGCACCCAGGACGAAGAATATTTTCATCACCTGTCTTTACCTGAAACATCAAAGATCATGGTTATACCAAATCACAGTTCCTGTTCATAATCATACTAATAAAACCATCTTTGCACTACGGCCAAAGATATTCATCAACAAACCATCTTTGCACTACGGCCAAAGATATTCAACAACAGTTCATCTTTGCACTACAGGCCAAAGATATTCATCAACAGGCCATCTTTGCACTACATGCCAAAGATATTCATCAACAATTCATATTTGCACTACAGGCCAAATATATTCATATCTCAAAGAAATATATAATCATTTCAGAATTTATATAAACAATAATTATAACCATGTTGATCAATTCACCTTTGCACTTAAGCTTAAGATATTCAATTATAAATTCAATGGTCATGATCATACCAGTCACAATTCAACTTTGCACTACAGGCCAAAGAGAACCCTAGTCATGATCATACCAATAATCTACCCATCTTTACACTCCAGTGAAAGAGAATTTCAACATCAGGGTTATAAAAATGTTATATATGATGATAAAAATAATATGATCAACATATAGTTTTAATCTCAAGAGTAATATTCGTAACTCATGAATAGTAACTCATGAATAGTAACCCCGACATGAAAAAGGTAGAAATTTCACAATAAAATACATACCAATATTTCGGTATAATGATATTGAAAGAATAATATTCTTAAGCTTATAAACAATTTATTTAAATTGTTTACACTTTACTAATTAATGCATTTAATCATCATAAAATGCCAACTCTTAAGATTTCATCATCAATAACCAAAACCCTCATCAAAAATCTGCATATACCTCATATAGGATTCTCAAGCCATAAAATCCTATTTTTAATTTTCTTACTTCACATAACATATTTAATTCATTTACTCATAACTAGACTATTTTCATGAAAAATACCAAATCAGTTCCAAAAATATTTCTTTTCTGGGATTTAGCATAATATAGTTCCATAGTGAACATATATTTTTCTCAGAATTTTTAAAAGTCATTTACTATTTTTCATATGGCCAAAATAGCCGAATATTTAGACATTTATCAAAAATTATACTTTTGTCTAAAAATTCTGAAATTTACAGAGTATACTTCTATCATATACATGTACTCCCAATAAAAATTTCATCAATTTTGGAGTTAACCACAAGGAATTATAAGTTGTTACTTTTAAAATAGTCTTTTCTCATAAAATTCATAACTCTCAATCTATACATCCAAAAATCACCATTTTTGGACACAATCAAGAAAACTCATCAAAATATCATTTCAAATTTTTCCAGAATTTTTGAAGATCAGAAAAATTACGAAACTGAAAATCATAACAACCCTTAAAATCCCTTACTATCCCTTACTATCCCTTACCTCAAAAGAGCAGTACTTCTGATCGGTATAAGGCTGAAGGAAACTTGCACTGATGAATAGAAACTCACAAGTATCTAAATACTCACAAAATACACTCAATAATCTAGAGAGAGAAAGAGAGAAAGCTTATGTTTCTGGTGTAATTTTCAATTCTAACTTAGCCCTCTATTTATAGGAAAATTTTGGTAGGTTTGACCTGCAACCTGATGGCTTTACCTGCTACTATTCCCACCCACCACATTTGAAATATAATTCAGCACATTTCTTCACCAACCACAAGTGGGGCCCACCAATTCTAGAATTTTCCACCAAAAATGATTTATAACTTGATTTCTGAATCAGCCACCTCTTAAAATTCATAACAAATCATACGTTCATTTTTAACGGTTCAAAATTTATGGACATATACTCAACTTATATATGTATAACATATCCAAAAATTACCACGATCCAACGGTCGGATTAAAAATTATAACCCCCGCAAAATATCTCAAAAATCCTGATTTTTAATACCTCCATTCCGACAAAAATACTGATAAAAACCTCAACATTAACTCCTTCATTTTTAACCACAAAAATATATCCCTCATTTATATCTACATAATATAAATATTTCCTTATCATATGAATCAATAAGTAATTATTCACAAATAATATTACAGAATCACATTTATGACAACCAGGCCGTTCCCAGGAAAGAGGGGGCTTTCCAATAAGAATTTTTCCTTACTGGCGCGCAATTAAATGACCAAACCTCTCCTTAGACAGAACTTTCTAGACATTGTCAATAATGTTATCTAATAATATTATTCAAATAATATGAATTATTGATCTGATAATAGAAAATACTGTGCAGCAACAATTATTGAACAACAATAATACAAAATTTCAACGTAGCAATTATTGAATCAATAAAATAAAATATTGAACAGTAATTACTGTAACAATTATTGAGTAGTGCCTTCTCACGTAAGAATCAATAATTTCAAAAATAATGTGCAATACCGTGTGCTACTGTGCAACAACGCGTATTACTGTATTTTAACCACCGGGTATTCCAGCAGTGTTAACGGTAACAACTACGCCGTTATTTGTAAAAACTCAAATTTGTCATTTTCTTCACCCGACAGTTATTCTGTTATGGGGCCCACAAATAGCTGCGCCGTCGTACGAATATTCTCCGACAGAAAGAATATTCCACGACCAAACGAATATTCCCCGACAACAATGATTATTTTATAACCACTTGCTTATTTTGAAAAAAAATTCATATTTCACCCATAACTTTAAACTTTTATCAATTTAACCATTTACTGAATTGTAATTATAAGAAAAATTGAATACTTTTATTTCATAAAATTCGGGGTCTTACATTTATGGAGACTGTGTTGCGCTATTTTTACATAAGTCGAATTACATACATTAAACTAAATATGATCCTATTTATTTACACATTTTTCAAATTTTTTCTAATAAGTTATCATTTTTTTATAGATTTATTTTAGATATGAGGAAGGCATCTCTCAGTCAGTCGGCGACAATGTTATTATTGAACATGTCACGACGAACTACGTCGTCTAGTTGTACGAGATGAGACAGAGGGCCACTCGGGTAGTTGTAGACCAGTCCGGGGTGACGATACGAGATTATCAGCCCCAGATAGTCTTAAAAGCAGTATGGGAGACCATGTGTACGTATTGGGATATTAATGACTTTAATAAAAAGTCCGAGCTGATGAAGAAGAATCGTGGCCAACTCTGAATCGTACATACTACTAGCTCACAGTCATTTAAGGAGGTGAAATCGGTATGTATTTATATTTAGTTGTTTAGTTTTAATATTGTCGGGATCTATGCTAAATAAATGTTATATTAATGTATTTATTAGGTCATGCGGGTGAGTTTGGGCCGACCTCCCACCATGGTCAAGATTTGGGATAGAGCACACACGCCGAAGGACTCGACGATGTCTCCCACAACATTAGTTATATGAGTAATACACCTAGTTATAATAATTGTTAATTATTAATATTACGTAATTAATAAAATAATTTAATTAATTCACATATACATAATAAATTACAGTATCGAATTTAGAAGCTCAAGGACTAGCGTATAACTAAGTTGCAAGATGTTATGGAAGATTCCGAAATGTTAAATTCCACCATCCCTCTGCCCGAGATTAGTTTATCTCAGGATGAGGAGATGACTCCTTGGGTCACGTCTCAAGATCCCCCCAATAGCACTACCATCAGGTATAGAGTGATGGGGATGCCGAGAATACCAACATATACACTACGTGGAGGTATTAATTTTAGTATTTTTCTCTTTTTTTCATAATCTATATCGTGATATAGATTATTATTAATATTATATTTATTTCCACAAGCTCTAGTCAGTGCTAGTGTCTGAGAGCACCCATTCGACCATCTCATATGGGCGGTGGCTTGGACAACGAGCTATTCCAAATGGTCATGGCGATAGTGTTGGAGACGTTTGGTACGGATCCGATATTCCGTCGTCAGGAGTTGACTAGTTGTACTCGCCTTCACCAGCTAGCTCAAGATACTGCAATAGAAGCCACCATCGAGGGTATGAGTATCCCTCCAAAGCAATTCGCCGCTATACGAGATGAGGTGATGATGGTTAACCTAATGTCAGAGGATTTTGGCCTGATGTTGAGTCTGACCCCACTACTCAAGTATTTTATTCATTTTAAGTTGTATATTCTGATTGTTGTTTAATTATCATTTAGCTACGATTTTAATTCTCAATTACGGACTAGTGAAGTATAGTTTTAATTGTATCAACAGGGTGGCGATGCCGAGCAGGCTGGCGATGCCGATCGCGATCGGGGGGTGATGACAATGATTTTCATATATACACCAAAGTAGCATCGTCGACCCCCACCTAATGATTCTCCTCACACGAGGGGTAATACTAGCTTGAGTTAGTTTTGTGGATCATTTGTACATAATTTATTCATATTTACTTTAGTTTAGCTTAATTGGATGTAAATCATTGTCGTTTAGTTGAGTTTTGTAAATCATGGTAGTTAAAACATTGTAAATTATTGTAGTTTAAACAATTTTTTATATAAGTTATGGAAAATTAGTTTATATGTGTTATTGTTGTTAAGGTAATTCATATTAGCACTTGTTGTTATAGTTACATACAATAGTTACGCTGTATGAGAACATAAGATATAGATTATTGTATGTACATGTTGTTGGGATAAAGCAGGTTGTTATAGTTAGGTTGTATGTGAACATAGATAATTGTATGCGTTGTTGGGATAAAGCAAGTTTACAGGTACACAAATAGGGTTTAAAAACTTGAAAACTGCAAAAACATAATAAAATTAAAAAAAAAGTTAGTTATTTCCGACAGAATGACTTATATTTTTCCAATGGAAATTCCGTTGAAATAAAGTTGTCAAATATTTATTTAAAATTTAATATTTCCGACGAAACTGGGTTAATTCCGACAGAACTTCCATAAAAAATAAGCTCATTTAAGTGCTCCCAGACTACGCCATGTGGCATCAGAACTTTGACCAAATATTTTTGACGCAATAAGTTTGACGGAAATAATATATTTTCGACAAAAAATTGGTCGAAATTTATTTCGTCAGATACTATTATTTTCAACAGACTAAATTTTGGCCGATATATATGTATTCGAATTACCGACGAAATTAAGCTTTTTTGTTGTAGTGTTGATTGAATTCTTTTTACCAATAAAAAAACATATTCAAGATATAGTCTATACTATGAGCTCAACTTCATGGTAGATAGCTTATGAGCTATGTGAAAATTGAAATGGTCCTCCCTCCCAAAAACAAAGATTTAATTTTGAAAATCATACTGTAACGGGTCAAAATTATTGAGTCGTGATTCTGGGGATAGAATCCTTTTAAGGGGGAAAAGATGTGACAAACGAGATTTTATAATTTAATTTTAATATTTATTGAATTAAATAAATATTTTCGATGATTTAATTATTATATTAAATAATTAATTGATGCAATTGTGATAGATTAATTTAATTATATGTGTTATATTTATTAAATTAATGTGGAGAATTTTATTATTTAAAGTATGTAATTATTTGAGTTTATTGAATTAAAAGAAATATTTAATAAACCTAATATTATTTTATAATTAATGAGAAAATTAATTATATGACTATGTGAATTAATGAGAAATTATTATATTTTATTCAAATTAAATTAAATAAGATATTTGATTTATTTTACAATTGGATGTGACATTATTAAACTATAGGATAAAAGATTTATTAAATTGAATGGATTTGAGCCATTTAAGATTAACCAAACGAAGCCTTATGAGGAGTTAATTGCAGTTAACCCATGAATGGGTTAACTGACCACTCGGCGCTCAGTTATTTTATAAAGCGATGTCTTCTTCTTCATTTGGCTAAGTCTAGAAAAAGGAAAATATAGAGAGAAATTGTGAAGTTGAGAGAATTTGTGAGTGTGTGATTGATCTAGTAACTGAGAAAGGATCATCAAGGCTCTCCTAATCTACACTTATACTCTGGGTAATTCCTTTAACCCAATTTCTATTTTTACATTGTTTAAGTTTTTAAGAATATGGCTTTTATGTTCTGTAAAAGCTCTGTAGTGGAAAAAGGAGTAACGATTATGTGATAAATGTTATCATATCGTGTTTTATTATACATATTGTATAAACCATTTCATCAGTTCATAAAAACATGTCGTATATAATTTCTACAAAATTGCAGAGTATAGAAATATGGCCATATGGCCCTTACTCGCAAATTTAATACGTCAAACATATATTGTGTCATAAATTTTATACCTGTATATAATTATGTATATTAAAACGAAGAGACCAAACTTCAAATGAACGGATTCGGTGTTATAACGAATCCGTAGTGTTGATTTTCACGTTCTATATTCAAAACTTTCAAAAATACTAAGAACAGTAAATTACATATGTTAATTCTGCAAATTATGTGTTATAACATGTTAAAATCATGCTAGAAGGGTAAGTAATAGTTATGAGTATAAAATAACGTCTGGTTATGCTTAATTTCATGTATTGATTCAAAAAATTGGTAAAAAAAAAATTGGCATGTTATGCGATTTTCGCTAACTGAGGTTCTGAGTCTGGTTCGCCGCGCCGCAGCGCCGGCTACAGGCATAAGAACCGCGTTGCAGCGCGAGCCACGCCGCAGTGCCAGTAACCTGGCCGCAGCGCGGGCCGCGCCACAGCGCCGAAAGCAAGCACAACAGTGGCGCCGCAGCGCCACTCTCCAGAATGTTCAGAAACGAAAATTTTAAAGTGTTTAAGTACGTGAATGTGTTAGTAACCTAATCTAATGAACATAAAAATATGTTAGAAGTATAATGAGATGTTAAAATAGTTTCTTAGCATGCCAGTAACGCATTTAAGTGTATATTGAATGATTGAACGCATAGTTAGCTTATTGTTCGTGTAGTGTAATATTATGTGACAATAAGTGTGATAATTGACTAAGTATAGTCATAATCCGAGTTAGACAAAAGAATGAACTTATGATGATTAGTTACATTATAATTAACTGTCATTGTGAATATGAATGGTATGTATGATTAAATCGAAGAACGTGTATAATTAACCTGTAATCTACGCACGAGGCAAGTTTTCTAACCTTACTTGTTATCATTATTCAAGTTTATAAATTTCGTCGAGTAAATTCTCACTATTATTAATCAAGTTCAATTTGTTATATTAAAGATTATTTATCTTTTTAAAGTATGATTCTGTTATACAATAATTGTTCTATTGTATACCTCTTGAGATTGTTATTCAATTTAAATATCATTTATTGTTGAACCTTGTTAGACTAGCGAATCCTTATTGATTTAACTAGTCCATAGTTGATGAACGTTCTAAATTTTAGAACCCTTATTGATTTATCCAAACCAAACTTTCATTGGTGCAGACTCTAATGTCAAACTGAGATGAACAACCCTAGCTGTATAGGGATTACTTATGCGTTAGCGTTAAGATATTGTGCACAGTATGGTACTAAGGGTTGATCCCCCTAAGTACGAGAAGAAGAATCTATAGTCTTATGACTGTTAAAAGTTTCAAGTATAACCCTTGATATCTAGGACATATTTCAAGGTCTTATGACCCTCAGAATTCTTTTGATTCTTGTTATTCATTCTTGATTCAAAAGTTGAGTTTTATTTCAGAAGTCTTTGATTCACTCGCATGTTATTATATTGTTATTTCATTGTTATACTTGTGAGCAATCGTGCTCACTCTTGCATAATAATAACATTGCAGTTAAGAACAAAAGATCCGACGAGCCTTCTACTATCAAGGGCAAGGGAAAGATTAACAAGTGATGAAGACTTGTTGTTTTATGTGATGTTGAACTTATGTGTTAAGACTTATGTTGATGTTGTGTAAGACTATAAATTGTTTATGTTTCTGTAGTTAAGATTTAAGATTAGTATGACCTGGGATTGATGTATTTAATTCAGATGATGTAACTCCTTAAGGAGAGGATTGATTCTATCTATTAATATTTTCATTTATTATGGGTAGATAGATATGTGATATTTGAATAGTGAACACCAAATCATGTGAAAATTTAAGTACCGAATTTGGAGGTGTCACACATACAACCCAAGTAAACTTATTAGTTGATTATTATTTTCTCCGTTTCAAAATTAGAGATATAATTTGATTTTTAAAATTAAATGACAGTATGTTAAACTTTAAAATTAGTATGACTTGTAAAAATTTAGAATGAAATAAATTTTGTGATTAATAGTTTTTATTATATACTATATAATTATAATAATTGTATCAACTAAAGTTAAATAAATTCACATCGATTTGAAATTTAGTATGTTGTCGTTTGACCTTAAAAGTTAAATTGTATATCTAATCTTGGAACGGAGGAAGTACTATTTATATAAACTTATAAATAAAATAATACTCCCTCCGTTCCAAAATTAAAGATTCAATTTAACTTTTGAAGTTGAACGATGACATATTAAACTTCAAATTAATATAAATTTATTTAATTTTAATTTTAATTTATACAATTATTATAATTATATAGTATATAACAAAAATTGTTAACCACAAAATTTATTCCATTCTAAACTTTTATGAGTTATATCAATTTTAAAGTTTAATATATCGTCGTTTGACTTCAAAAGTCAAATTATATCTTTAATTTTAGAAAGGCAAAGTGTGACGCCCCCAAAATAGGCATACAATACCTATTCTGAGTCGCCAGATATCACACTATAGAAATCAAATACGAACTTCATTTATACAACTGTTGAACTGTCGTGCAGAGTACGACAACACATAAGCTATGAGTTTTAATACAAATATATGTAACTCTCATGGTGTCTCGACCACAACACCTTACAATGGTACTTTACATAAAAGTACAGTCAATAACTGTTTTAGAAATTAAAATCTTTGAAAAATGCTCAAGAAAACCTTGGTTTTAGATATCATATGACGCGAGAATTATCCTTGGTTGACCCAATAGACCCCAAAGAAAAACGAGAAGATTACTATCATGTTCTTTCCAATGGTGAGTTTTCTCTTGACATATATTTCAACCAAACTCCGAGATTATATAGGTAGTGCTCATAGATATAATCAGCAAGTGCATGTTCACAACCCTGTCTTTTGATAACACGAAGTCGTCTATCATTAGACATCTTGTATGATAGTGGCAAAAACGCCATTCCAAAGTTGGGTTCACCTCACCCTATTCGGTTCACCAAAATCAACGGTTAAAATGACGTATAAACATACGACACACTTATCTATAATTCTCAATAAAATTATTTCTATATTATTTTAGAGAAAACCTCAACAGCTATAGACCATCGTTCTATTCCCCTGTTACCCCCGCTCGACCCAGCTATACTCTTATTATCTGAAAGGAATTGTGAAACAAAAGGGAGAGCACAACTAGCCCAGTAAAGAATATTATGACTAAAGATAATTAAATTATCAATAGCCTTCGTCAGTAATAAATTAGAGATTTAGAACATATGGTAGATGATAAAACTTTTCAACCATAGTGGTAGCGGAACGAACAATCCATTAGAAGAGTCAAATAGACCATAAAGTCTATTATCTTATTCCATGTTAAAAGTCCACCAACAATATTTTATCCCTGTAACATCAATCAACAGTTCCTATCCACAATTATGTGAATAACTCATAATCATAATTGTGATTCTAAATTCCTCTTCGCACCCAGGACGAAGATAATTTTCATCACCTGTCTTTTCCTGAAATATCAAAGATCATAGTTATACCAAATCACAGTTCCTGTTCATAATCATACTAATAAATTCATCTTTGCACTACGGGCCAAAGATATTTATTAACAGTTACTACAGGCCAAAGACATACAACTGTATTTTAGAAGAGTCAAGTAGAGCATGATATTTACTATCTTCTACGAATTAAAAGTTTATTATCAATATTTTATCACTGAGACTCAGCTCAATACATCACCGAATTATCCATGCACTACGGCCAAGGATATTCATTAGTATCACATCCATGAATTATCCATGCACTACGGCTAAGGATATTCATTAGTATCACGACCACGAATTATCCATGCACTACGGGCCAATGATATTCGTGTTTTCACCAATAGTTATGATTATACCGAATAATCCCTGGTCATAATCATACCAACAACTGTCCATCAATGCACGCCAATGAGGACTTTTACCACATCATTTATAACATTACGGGTCATGATTATACCGAATGATCCCTAGTTATAATCATACGAATCAATAGTACATCTATGCACGTAAGCCACAGATAACTTTTATCACAATATAAGCATGAGGATGATGACAATGATATAAGCATTAATCAAACAAAATTAAGGATAAATATTAAAGACTTTAAATTTATCCAAAGTTTAAAAATATCTAAATTGTCAATATGATACTGCTTTGTGGAGTAAAATTCAAGAATAATATTCATGTATCAAAAATAATTTGGTCAAAAAAGAAATATATTTTTTGGGTGAATAGTACCCCATGAATAATACCCTGTGAATAGTACTTCGGGAATAGTACCTTGTGAATAGTACCCCAACACGAAAAGTGCCCCAACACGAAAAGTGCCCCGAATACCTGAGTGAATAGTAACTGAGTGAATAGTAACCTGTGAATAGTACTCCGACACAAAAAGTATCCCGAATACCCTAGTGAATAATATTCGATTGAATAGTAACTGGGTGAATAGTAACTCGTAAATAGCAACTCCTGAATAGTAACTCGTGAATAGTATTCCGGCATGAAAAAATCAATAATTATCAAGAAAGTTCAGAATAATATTTCCATAAAAAGATACTGGATGAAGCGTAAATATCAAGGATATTCTACTAATTTCACGGAGTATAGAAGCAATACTTCAACAAAATGAGTGTAGAAGTATGAATATAAAATGAAATAATATTACTTACATACTATAGAGTATGGAAGAAAATATTATTTCATACGAATATTGAACAAAGATAATATCCATACGAATACGAAAAATAATATCTCTTCTGAATATGAAATAAATAATACTCCTTACCTCATAAGAAGACTGGATACTAGAATAGTGAAGTAGCAGACTTCTCTTCTTCTTTCTCTCTATAGCTTCTCTCTTTATAATTGCTCTTGTGAATCTTAGTGAATTGGTGAGAATGTAAGGCCCCAACTTTTATGAATAAAGATTAATTTTCTCGAAATATATTTTTGAATATTATGGTGTGGAGTTTGATATAATGTTATAATTGTGGATAATATTTACAAATTTTTTAAAGTAAGCAAGTGGTTATAAAATATTCGATTGGTCGGGGAATATTCTTTTTGTCGGGGAATATCCGTACGACGGCACGATCATTGGTGGACCCCACAACGGAATAACTGTCGGATATAGAAAGTGACAAAAATATCATTTTTATAAAATAACGGCAAAAATTTTACTGTTAACTGTTGAAATACCCAATAATAAAAGTACAGTAATAAGCGTGGTTGCATAGTAGCACACGGTATTGTACAGTATCTTTGATTATTGATGCTTACGTAAGAAGTCACTACTCAATAATTGTTACAGTAATTACTATTTAATATTTTATTTTATTGATTCAATAATTGTTGCGTTGATATTTTATATTATTGTTGTTTCAATAATTGTCACTGCTCAGTATTTTCTATTATCAGATCAATAATTCATATTATTTGAAAAATATCATTAGATAATATTATTAGCAATGTCTAGACCTAGCAAACTTGGCCCAAGCCCGCGGGCCGGGCCGGCCCGCCCGCCACGGGCTGGGCTATGGGCTGCAGTTTTCTACCCCAGGAAAAGCTGGGCTGTTTTGGCCCGGCCCGTTTTTGGCCCGGCCCGCAGCCCGTAACTTCTTTTTTTTTTTAAACAAAATGTTGCTACTTGTGGGGCTTGAACACAAGACTTATAAATAAATAAATAAGAGTTCAAACCAACTGAGCTACAACAATTGTTTATTTTTAATGCAATCTTTAATATATTATTTCTTTACTTTTGTTCAAATTTACTATTCTTAAAAAATAAAACTTAAATCGTGCATTTATAATATAAAACTAAACAATTAATGCTTACTTAAATCGTGCATTTATAATAAGTAAAACTTAAATAATAAACTTTATTTATATATTTTTTTATATAAATAAAGTGTATTATTTTAGTAATATATAATTATGTAAAATAACACATAATTGCACAGCAATATTAAATTAACAATTTATTATTTTAAAAGCATACAAAAAATATAATCTTAATATTCATACATATAGTTTTTCATTTTTGTAAAATAGCGTGAGTGTCTTTATAATATAGTATTATATTTTATTTCATGTATTTATTAGTGTATAACAGTATCTCTTTAAGATTGTGTCATAATTTTTCTTTATGTCGCTATAAATTTGATTTTATTGTAATTTTATTATTCTTAATTAATAATACTAATTTATAATACTATTAAAATTTTAATTGATTGAGATATGTAGTAAATAATTTCAAAGTATAAAACTATTAAACTAACAATTATTAGTTTAAGTTAGATAATATAATTATAAAATTTTAAAATTATCTATATATTAGTATTAATTACAGTATTTATTATTTTTAAAAGTTAAATAAATTATATTAATTTTAAAGAATCATATTGTAGTAAATTTGGAAAGTAAATCAATCATTATCCCTTAATTATGCATTTTCACTACTTATTTGAAAAGTAAATCAATCATTATCCCAAATCATGCCTTTAGAATAATATCTAAAATTATAATACTATTAAAATTTTAATTGATTGAGATATGTAGTTAATTTAATTATTAGAATTATTGTTTATTATTTTTAATATTTATTATTATTACTGTTTTTGGTATCAAGATTTTGCAAAAAAAAAATATAAGAAAAATCCCGCGGGCCGGCCCGGCCCGCCGAACCCGGGCCATGGGCTTAAGAAATCTGGCCCGCTAAAACCCGGGCCTTTTCGGCCCGGCCCGCCCGTTTACCAGGTCTAGCAATGTCTAAGGAAGTTCTGTCTAGGAAAGGGGTTTGGTCACCTAATTGCGCGCCAGTAAGGAGAAATCCTTATCGGAAAGCCCCATCTTTCTTGAGAACGACCTGGTTGTCATAATTGTGATTCTGTAATATTATTTGTGAATAATTAATTATTGATTTATATGATAAAAAAATATTTATTTTACGTGGATATAAATGATGGACAGAGAAATATTTATTTTGTGTGGATATAAAGGAAAGAATTTAACTTGAGATAGTTGTTGAAAGTCTGACATATTTTCTGTGGAATTACAATTATTTCTCTTATAAAATATTCATTCATATATATTATTATAATATATTATAATTGTTTAATAATAATATTACTATAATATATAAGCATGTGGTTAATTAGAAACGGAAGTAAACAAGATGTATTTGCATACTTTGTTTGTAACATTGTTTTAATTGGTGGAAGTGGTTGGTGGAAATGGTGGGTGAGAAAGTTGTCTGCAAATCCTTGATTTTCAAATGTAATACAGGAGCCTTGTCTTTTTTTTTTTCAAAGATAGTTTGTTTTTTTCTTCCTGCAAAGTTTGTTTTCAAAAGGGTAGGCCCCCACCTATAAGGAAAAAATGAGAGGTTTGGCGGGAATGGGTTGGTAGAGTTAGGCAGGTTTTCTCAATTCTTTCCCACGTGTTGCACTATAAATAGGGGGTAATCCCTTCTTCCTCAACACACCATTTCAAAATCAGAAATTCTTATTCTATAGTATTGCGAGTATTCTTCTTGAGTATAAGAATACTTTGAGCGTAGTTTTTTTGCAAGATTTTCTCAGAATAATATCCGATATTCCAATCAAATTCAGCTTCTACTAAGGTAAAGGATATTATTTTATTTCAATACTCGTAAGAAATATTATTTTCTTTCATACTCCATAGTATGGAAGGAATATTATTTCATTTCATATTCCTAAATTTAAACTTACTATGGTAAGTATTGCTTCTATAATTCATGAAATTAGTAGAATATCCTTGATATTTGCGTTTCATCTAATATCTTTTCAAAAAAATATTATTCTGAGTATTCTTGATAAGTTTTAACCTTTTCATGCCGGAGTACTATTCACGGGGTACTATTCCTGAAGTACTATTCACCCGGGGTACTATTCCTGAAGTACTATTCACCCGGGGTACTATTCATGATAAAAATTAATTTTTTTTCGGTCTAAATCATTTTTGATACAATATTATTCTTGAATTTTACTCCACAAAGCAGTATCGTGTTGATAATTTGGACATTATTGAATTCTGGATAAATTAAATTATAAATATTTAAAATTTATCCTTTGCTTGCATTTAATTGAATTCGTATATCATTGTCATCATCCTCATGTTTATATTGTTATGAAAGTCATCTTTGGCCCGTAGTACATAGATGGACTGTTAATTGGTATGATTATGACTAGGAATCATTCGGTATAATCATAACCCGTAATGTTACAAATGATGTAGTAAAAGTCCTCATTGGCCCGTAGTGCATTGATGGACAGTGGTTGGCATGATCATAACCATTGGTGATAACCCGAATATCCTTGGCCCGTAGTGCATAGATAATTCAGTGATGTGGACTATTTATTGAGCTGAGTCTCAGCGATAAAATTGATGATAAACTTTTTTTTTAAATCATAGAAGATAGTAGATATCATGCTCTACTTGACTCTTCTTATGGATTGCTTGTTCCACTGCAGTTAAACTTGTTGTCTATTATATTCTATCAGTTTAACACTGTTGAAGGCTAACGATAATTTATTCTGCATTATCTTAGTCATAATATTCTTTACTGGACTAGTTGACCTCACCCTTTGCTTTCATTGTTCTCTTCAGAAAATGAGAATATAGCTGGGATTAGTCGGGGAACAGAGTGACGGTCCAGATGGTTGTTTTAGTAGTCCTCACTATTCTATAAAATAGTGTGATAATAATTGTAATAAGATTGAGTTTGAGTTTGGATATTGTCTAGAAGACAATATTCGTGTTAAAACTTTCAGTATATGTTTTGTCGTATTACATGATAGTTGTATTAATTAAATTGTATTTAAACTTTGTACCATGTATTTGACGACTCAGAATGGGTGATGTATACCTATTTTGGGGGCGTCACAGAGAATGAAAGAAGAATGAGCTTCTATTTATAGGAAAATATAGTTTCGATAATTGCACGTTTTGGAACTCGAAATATTACAGTATAATACCTTCATCTTTTTCTCCATTTTTAATTTAGTTCTACAAATATTATTAAACTTGCACCATCTCCCCTAATAGTACATCATGTGAATCAATAGTTCAGTCATGTGAATCAATAGTTCTATACATGTGAAAAAATAGTTACAGTATAGTACCTTCATCTATACTTCCATTTTTAATTTAGTCATGCAAGTATTATCAATCTTGCACCACCTCTTCTAATAGTACATGCATGTGAATCAATAGTACATACATGTGAACAAACAGTTATAAGCATGTAAATTAATAGCAATTAATTGCTCATTTATCCGATTAATTACTCAATTGGTTAATATAACCTTATCGAAATAAATGTCAATTTCCACTAACACTAATAATCCCAACATAATAGAAATATCAATTTCATATTTAATCAACACGAACTTATTCATCATTAATATTATAACTCACAATATTTAACAACCAGATCATTCCAAGGAAAGAGGGGGCTTTCCGATATAGATTTCTCCTTATTGGCGTGTAATTAGGTGACCAAACCTCTTCTCGACAGAACTTTCTAGACATCGTCAATATTATAAATAATAATATGAATAACTTTGTCGTCTCAATTATTGATTTAATAATAATAAATAATATGAAGATGATACTGTGACAATAATTGAATCAATAATATGAGAGATATTATACAGCAATTACTGTAGCAATAATTGAGTATAACTGAGTGACTTCTCACGTAAGCATCAATAATCAATACCGTGTGTTACTATGCAACCACGCGTATTACTGTACTTTTACCACCGGGTAGTTCAACAGTTTAACGGTAAAACTTTCGCCGTTATTTTTATAAAAGATATTTATGTCATTTTCTAACTACGACAATACTTCCGTTTGTGGGGTCCACCAATAATAGTGTCGTCGTACGGATATCCCCTGACAAAAAAAATATTTTCCGACCAAACGAATATTTTATATCTACTTGCTTACTTTGTAAAATTTTCACATATCCCCCTTAACTTTAACATTTTATTAATTTAACCATTTACTAAATAGAATAATTATCAGAAAATTGAATACTTTTATTTCGTAAAATTCGGGGTCTTACACAAAGTAATATTCATATTTGTCTTACTAGATGAATTTTAGGTTTTACACACTTATTAATTAAGGGCAGATACAATTACTTTGTGACCTATTTTTAAAAACGATCAGTTTCTCTAGACCTGGCAAACGGGTCGGGCTGGGCCAATGACGGATCGGACAAAAACGATCCAAGTTTTGGCAGGTTGAAAAAGTGAAGCCCAAAGCCCGTATTTTGTCGGGCCGACCCTCGGGCATGGACTGATTTATGACCAAATTTTGACACATTTATGGCTCGAGCCCAAACGGGTCGGGCCATCGTCGGGCCAGGCCAAAACGGCCAAAGTTTTGATGGGTTAAAAAAATAAAACCCAAAATCTACGTTTTGACAGATCGACCCGCGAGCTTAGGCCAATTTTGTCAGGTCTAAGATTCTCATTTAGAACACATGCTCAAAGACTAAATCGACACAGGTACACAGGTCAATCATATTAGAACACGTGTTTTTAGATTTTAAAATGCCAAATGATTGCTCATGGTATTTGAAAAATGTTTTGATTGACAGATATTAATTTTTATTCCCAAATTTTTTTAATTGGCAGTACTATTTTTTCTTATTGAAAATCGTCACGTGTCTTTAGATGTTAGTATAAAATGATAGAATGACAAATTATACTCATATTTAAAGTCATAATTTTATTATCATCACTGTTAAATAAAAGACTCGATAAATTTTAAAAATAAATTTGAAACCATAATATATCCTAAAGTTTATATATAAATTTTATAAATGAAATATTATTGGTGAAATAAAGAGTATAAAGAATTATTATTTTTGTTGGTCAATATATAGAAGATCCTAAGATTTGTAAAAGCAAGCCAACCAAATTAATTAAGTTACTTCCATTATTAGACATGTTGCTTGGAAGTGGCATGTCCCTATAGGCTTATATATTTCATGTTGGCCCAATGTGTTTGTTGAAGATCCCTTTATTAAGAGAATTATTTATTTTCATAATTATTTTTTTTGAGTACTTTCACAAAATCTTAATCATATGAACAGAATTACATAACAACAATGTTATTATCACATAATACTCACACACACACACATATATACTGTGAATTCTCGTCTGATATGTAGGATCCATAATATACATATGTGTGTGAGTATTATGTGACTATTTTATGTGATAATAACATTATTTGTTACATAAATATCAATCTAAGTTTTAAATTTTGAAGCATAGATGCTCACGATTAATTCAAGCAGTCTGCCTTTCATCAACCTATAGTCATTTATGAGTACTTCTCTTTTCTATCTTTTCTTTGTTTACAAAAATTTTAACTTCCATATTAGATTTGGGAAGGATTCTTCTCTCCCCTTGATCTCTCTTTTATACTTTTGTTCTTATTGTGGCGTTTGTTCTTCTTTTTTGCAGGACTTATTTTCTCTATAATATGATCAGGGGCGGATCCAGCTCATTAGTTCAGTGAGATTAATTTTTTTAAAACAAAAATTTATAAAAAAAAAAAATACAATAAAATAAAGGCGCAAAAATGCGAGGAATATTTCAAATAATTGTGTGAGCTATCATATAAAATTTATATTGTTTTATGTAATTGAATACACTTCGAATCCTCGATCTTATGTTATATATAAAATAAAATTTTATAATTTTTTAAAACACTGTTATTATAAGAGACACTTCTTGTGTCCTCTAAAATAAATTACAAAACTAAATAATATTGTTAAAATATTATTTATTATAACATTTTTCGAGATTTCATTGTTTGAAACTATCGTAATAATAGTTTCATTTCAATAGCTGCAAAAATATCATGTTCAATGTAAGTTACTAATCATAAAAGAATGGAGTGTTTGTGTTAGTAGAAATTTGAGACATTTAATAGTCTTTTAATCTAAATTTTTTATTTTCACTAAATACTTTATAAAATTAAAATTAAATTGAAAATTGACTCTCAAAAATTGAGTGAGGTCAATTGACCCCACTGCCCTAAGGTAGATCCGCCCATGAATATGATTGATTTCTTTTTTTTTATGAGATGATTTTATTATCAACTCTAGAGAGACTTTGCTTTTTCCGATTGGGAGATTATTATTTTTTTGTGTTCATGAGAATTTTTTTGATGCGTGAATCGTTGAAGATAGATGATTCAGATTTGGGTGTAGCGTTATCGTGACTTTGCTCGCATTGAAGAATATTCTATTATTACTTTTTGGAATGTGACTGCTTTTCAAGAGTATTTCTGGTGTCTACTAGATGTTACTACGATTGGCCATTTCATGATTATGTGTTATTCTGTTTGGAGTGATTACATTTTCAATTTTTTGTATTGTAATTTTTTTATTATTTGTAACAGTTTAAAGTTTCAATATATTTCAATCGATTAAACTATTTGATAAAAATAAATAAAAAACTATAGTCATTTTGTAGATTTGAAGAATCAGTTATTTTATTTAGAGCTTACTTTAAGCTTATAATAGTAGATTAAAATCCTATTGGAATATATTTTTAAGAGGTTACTAATTGTTCTTTAAAATGTTATCTAGAATTTCTATATAATCACACCTTATTTGATCGTAATATTACAAGTATACATTGCTAAAAAAAATAACAAGTATATAATTTTTCTTAATTCTGTCAGAATCTTTAAACAACTTATTCAATCTCTTCGTGTCCAAGAAACTGTTTTTGTTAACTTTGGGCCTTAATAAAAAATTTGGGCCATGTTCAAAACTCATAAAAAATTAGGGTCCTTAACACTAATATACAACAATTATAAAGTATTTACAAAAATAATACATACACAAAATAATTACAAAAATAAAGCAATTCACATTAATAAGGAAACCTAAAATCAAGGAGAAATAAATATCGTAACTAATAATTCAAATTCAAATATCAGGGATTTAACAATAAAAACAAATTCAAATTCAAAATAATAATTCAAATTCAAATTAATACATTTGGGTATTAATTTAAAATACATATGGGTATTAATTTAAAATATAACTGATTGTTAAGAGAAATAGATGGAGAAGAGTGTGACCAGAGGTGAACGAAGACATGTATATCACGATGATGGAAGGTGATGGGCAGCAAGTCAAGATTAAGGTCGTGGGTAGTGGTGGGGTAGACTTCGATCTGATTTGTTACCCAAGCAAAAACCAAACAACCATAATCGATTATTACGCAATTGACGGTCGGACATGAATTGTACACATACTATCTTAAGTTGTTTGGGTTGCCCAACTATTAAACCAATTTTGTTGGACTGTTAAACCAATTTATTAATTATACACTGCATAGAAAAAAGAGAGATAAGAGAGAGTGATGTGTAATGTAATGTTGATAACCAAATTTTCGTACCAAGGTAACCAAACTTTTATACCAAGGTAACCAAACCTTTATACCAAGGTAACTAATCTATCTCTACACCTGCAATATGAATTGGTTACATTGATCTGAAAAATTATCAACCAACTGCATAAAGGTTTGGCTACCAACTGCATCACATTCAAAATAAATTGGTAACTTAATAAAACTGAATTGGTTACCTTGGTATGATAGTTTGGCTATCCACTGTATGAATATTTGACTACCAATTGTATCACATTCAAAATAAATTAGTAACCTAATAACACTAAAGGTGTGTTTGTTTAGAGCTGAATGGAGCTGGATCTGAATGGCTGAATCGATCAGTGCGTTTGTTTTAGTCTGAATGGCTGAATCGGTAAGATGGTCGAGCTGAATGGCTAAGTTAGATTTTTTTAGCTGAATGGCTGAATGAGTAGCTGAATGAAGTAAAAAAAATTAAAAAATTAAAAAAAATATTAACTATTATATTAAGTAATATTAAATAAATTTATAATATTTTTGAATTTTTTCAGAGGGGTAAAATAATAAAGTTTTGTCATTCAGATATTTTAGACATGTCAATTATCAAATAACTTTTTTTATTCAGATTCAGATTCAACTCATTCAGATTCAGATTCAGCTCATTCAGATTCAGATTCATTCAGTTTTTATCAAACACCCCCTAAATTGATTACCTTGGTATAAATGTTTGGCTACCAACTGCGCTATGAAAAAAATTGCAGGTGTGGATCTGAATTGGTTACCTTGGTATGAAGGTTTTGTTACCTTGGTATGAAGGTTTTGTTACCTTGGTATGAAAGTTTGGTTACCTTGGTGTGAATGTTTGGTTACCAACTGCACTATGAAAAACTAAAGGTGTGGAGGTGGATTGGTTACCATGGTATGACGGTTTGGTTACCTTGGTATGAAGGTTTGGTTACCAACTGCACTATGAAAAAACTGCAGGTGTGGAGGTGAATTGGTAACCTTGGTATGAAGGTTTGGTTACCTTGGTATGAATGTTTGGTTACCGATCTCTTCTATCAGTTGCTAATTTTGGATCAAATCCAATAATCAAGGTAAGCATTGGGCCGATGTCGAACCTTAGTCAAAACAGCAATCTCATACTTGAACTCAGTCAGCCCCTTTCCAGCAATCACCCCACCCTCCATTCTCTTTACATCAATCTTTGTTCCATCATGCGATTCCCCTTTGTAAACCGTCCCAAATCCTCCTTGCCCCATTATATTATCATCGCTAAAATTGTTTCACATTTTTAAGGACTTGAATGGAAATAACCATGTTACCTGCTTCAACCATTTGGATGTCACTAGCTTCACTAGTAGGAATGGTATGGGTTTCGCTAACTGCACCAATGTTAACATTTGATCCTGCGACTGTAGTCTTCATACTCTCAACATCAGATCCCGAATGACGAGGATGAATCACGATGGTATTTGTGTGACGCCCCCAAAATAGGTATACAACACTCATTCTGAGTCGTCAAACACATAGTACAAAAAGAAAACTACAACTTCAATAATACAATTGTCGTGCAAAATACAACAACACATACTGTGAGTTTAAATACAAATATTGTCTTCTAGATAATATCCACACTCAAATAAGTCCTCATTACAATTATTCAAACACTATTTTATACAAATAGTGAGGACTGCTAAAACATCTTTCTAGAACCATCACTCCATACCCCGACTAGATCCTGCTATGTTCTCACCTCCTGAAAAGAAAAATGAAACAAAAAAGAAAAGGGTGAGCTCAACTAGTCTAGTAAATAATATTATGACTAAGATAATATACAACAAATTATCATTAGTCTTCAACAGGGAAAAATCTGATAAAATATAATAGACAACAAGTTTTAGATCAACAACTGCAGCGGAAACAGCAAACCATTAGAAGAGTCAAGTAGAGAATGAATTCTACTATCTTCTAAGATTTAAAAGTCCATCATCAATATTTTATCCCTGTAACATCAATTAATAATCATCTTTAACCAAATATTCATCTTTGCACTACAGGCCAAAGATATTAATTTGTATCACCAGTCGGTCATGTTCATCTCAACACCTGTTCATCTTTGCACTACAGGCCAAAGATATTCATCAGGTAATCATACATCTTTGCACTACAGGCCAAAGATATTCAGTAGTATCATCATTTAGGACTGAGGATGATGAAAAATATTTTAAAGAAAACGAATCCAGTGAGATAAAAGAACAAATATTAGGGATTCGTATTATAGTTTATCAAAGTTCAATAATACTTCATAATAACCAATTTTGAAGCAGAATTCAAAAATAAAGATCAAAACATGGATACAATCAAAGATAGTAACCATAATAGACAACTTGAACAAAAAGAAGAAAATTTTATTTTTCGGTAAATAGTACCGTATTCGTGAATAGTGCCGTATACGTGAATAGTAACGTATACGTGAATAGTAATTCCGACACAAAAAATTCCAAATTTGATAATAAGTTCATACCAACATTTCGGTATAATGATATTGAAGAAAATATCATGTTAAGAAGAATATAACACCCCTTACTTCAAAATATCAGTACTTCTGATCGGAATATCGGTATAAGGCTGAAGAAAACTTGCACTGATGAATAGAAACTCACAAAGTATCTAAATACTCACAAAATACACTCAATAATCTAGAGAGAGAAAGAGAGAAAACTTGTTTCTGGTGTGATTTTCAATTCTAACTTAGTCCTCTATTTATAGAAAAATGTTAGCATGCCGAAGCAGACTTAACTTGCAACCTGATGGCTTTACCTGCTACAATTCCCACCCACCACATTTGAATAAAAATCTCAGCACATATTTACCAACCAAAAGTTGGGTCCACCAATTCTAGAATTTTCCACCAAAATGATAAATTTCGAAACTTCAACAATTTCTGAACCAGTCATCTCTTAAAATTCATAACAAATCATACGTTCATTTTTAACGGTTCAAAATTTGTGGATATATACTCAACTTATATATGTATAACATATCTAAAAATTACAACGATCCAACAGTCGGATTAAAAATTATAACACCCGCAATATATCTTAAAACCCCTGATTGATTTTTAATACCTCCATTCCGACAAAAATACTGATAAAACACTTCAACATTAACTCCTTCATTTTTAACCACAAAATATATCCAACATTTATATTCAAATAAATATTTCCTTATCATATGAATCAATAATTAATTATTCACAATTAATATTACAGAATCACATTTATGACAACCAGGCTGTTCTTAGGAAAGAGGGGGCTTTCCAATAAGGATTTCTCTTTACTGGCGCGCAATTAGGTGACCAAACCTCTCCTTAGATAGAACTTTCTAGACATTGCCAATAATGCTATCTAATAATATTATTCAAATAATATGAATTATTGATCTGATAATGAAAATACTGAGCAGTGACAATTATTGAAACAACAATAATATAAAATATCAATGCATCAATTATTGAATTAATAAAATAAAATATTGAACAGTAACTACTGTAACAATTATTGAGTAGTGCCTTCCTTCGTAAGAATCAATAATTTAAAAATACTGTGCAATCTGTGTGCCACTGTGCAACCACGCGTATTATTGTATTTTAACCACTGGGTATTCCAATAGTGTTAACGGTAACAACTACGCCGTTATTTATAAAAACTCAATTTTTGTCGTTATCTTCATCCAGCCGTTTTCCGTTATGGGGCCCACAAATAGCTGCGCCGTCGTACGAATATTCCCCGACAGAAAGAATATTCCACGACCAAACGAATATTCCCCGACAAAATGAATATTTTATAACCACTTGTTTATTTTATAAAATTTGCACATTTTACCCATAACCAAAATATTATATCAAATTAACACCTTATTATTCACAATAATACTTAGAGAAAATTTGATTTTATTCATTAATAAGTTGGGGTCTTACAATTTGGGCTTTGTACTCTGCTAAACCGCTTTGGCTTACTTTTATAGAAACAAAAAGCGGCCAAGCCAATCAATAATATCACAAAAACACCCCCAATTACAGATACCACTATGATTCCAATTGAACTAATTTCTTAAATTAAAGAATCTTAATTGCACTAATGTTGTAAATAAATATGAGAAAGTGTATTACTTTTGTAATTATTTTATGGATGCACCACTATTGTAATTATTTTTAAAAAGTACTAAAATATGTAATTAATCCAAAAAATTATGGGGAAGAAAGGGTCAAGAAAATAGGAAAAAAAGTTATAATTTTGTTTAAACTTTCATAATCACCCATTAATATAGTTTTTATATCCGTATTTATATTTATTTTCCATTTTTTCTTTGTGTTGGGAAAAGTGCACCTCAAATAATCTCAATCTCTGAGAAAAAAATTCTCTTTATAAAATTAAATAGAAAATCAACAAACTCAATTATAAAAATAAAAATAACAAACAATCATCCACAAGCAAGACACAATATTTAACGTAGAAACTGTGACGCCCCCAAATTCAGGTGCTTGATGTGACGCCCCCAAAACAGGTATACATCATCCATTCTGAGTCTCCAAAAATATGGTACAGAATACAAATACAAACTTAATTTATACAACTGTTAAATGTCATGTTGAATACGACACAACATAAGCTGTGAGTTTTAATACAAATATTGTCTTCTAGACAGTATTAAAACTCAAAATAAGTCCTCATTATATTTATTATCACACTATTTCATAGAATAGTGAAGACTACTAATGCTGTCATCTGGACCGTCACTCCGTTCCCCGACTAGTCCCGACTACGTTCTCATTTTCTGAAGAGGACAATGACAACAAAAGGGTGAGCTCAACTAGCCCAGTAAGAAATATTATGACTAAGATAATGCATAATAATTTATCGTTAGCCTTCAACAGTGTTAAACTGATAAAATATAACAAACATCAAGTGTAACTGCAGCGGAACAAGTAATCCATTAGAAGAGTCAAGTAGAGAATAAAATCTACTATCTTCTATGATTTAAAAGGTTTTTCATCACTTTTATCGCTGAGACTCAGCTTAATAAATAATCTACATCATCCCTGCACTACGGCCAAGGATATTCATTAGTATCACGACCATAAATTATCCATGCACTACGGGCCAAGGATATTTGTGTATTCATCAATGGTCATGATCATGCCAACAACTGTCCATCAATGCACTACGGGCCAATGAGGACTTTTACCATATTATTTATAACATTACGGTCATGATTATACCGAATAATCCCTAGTCATAATCATACCAAGTTCATCTATGCACTACAGGCCACATATGATTTTTAACATAATATAAACATGAGGATGATGACAATGATATAAGAATTCAATAAAACAAGTTCAAGGATAAATTTTTAAAGATTTATAATTTAATTTATCTAGAAATTAATAACGTCTAAATTATCAACATGATACTGCTTTGTGGAGTAAAATTCAAGAATAATATTGTACCAAAAATAAGTTGGACCGAAAACGAATCAATTTTTTTTATGAATAGTACCCCGGGTGAATAGTACTCGAGTGAATGGTATCCCATGAATAGTACTTTGGGAATAGTAATCCCGTGAATAGTACTCCAGCATGAAAAAGTTGAAATTTATCAAGAATGCTCAGAATAATATTTCCATGAAAAGATACTAGATGAAGCGCAAATATGAAGGATATTCTACTAATTTCATGGAGTATAGAAGCCAAAATTTTAACAAAATGAGTATAGAATTCGAAATCTGAAACGAAATAATATTACTTAGATACTATATAGTATGGAATAAAATATTACTTCAAGCGAATATTGAACAAAAATAACATTCCTTACGAATACGAAAGAAATAATACCCCTTACCTTAGTAGGAGATTGGATACAGAAATAGTGTAGTAACAGAATGCTCTTCTTCTTTCTCTTTGATTCTCTCTCTATAGAATTCTCTTGTGAGTCGTAGTGAATTGGTGAGAATGAAAGAAGAAATAAGCTTCTATTTATAGAAGATTTCTAGCTTACCCTTGCAATGTGAAGAGGCAAGTGGCTTGACGACTGGTGATGTGAAAAGAAAAGTGGTTTGACGCCTGTAATGTGAAACGACAATTGGTCGACGCCTGTAATGGGAAACGACAATTGGTCGACACCTGTAATGTGAAACGATAATTGGTTTGACGCCTGTAATGTGAAACGACAATTGGTTCGACGCTTATAATATGAAACGGCAAGTAATTTGACTTCTGGTAAAGGCAATTACTATTGGCAAAAGTGACTCTTAGATGATAACATATGGGCCCCCATAGAATAAACCAAACTTACCACAAACGTCTTATAACAGACTTCTTATTTATATCAAAGATTGAATAAATATTACCACAAATCATTTTATCTTCAATCAATACATTTTTAATCTTCCAACAATTATTCATCATTAATATTATAACTCAGAATATTTAACAACCAGATTATTCCCAGGAAAGAGGGGCTTTCCGATAAGGATTTCTCCCTATAGGCGCGCAATTAGGTGACCAAACCTCTCATCGACAGAACTTTCTAGACATCGTCAATATTGCAAATAATAATATGAATAACTTTGTTGTCTCAATTATTGATTTAATAATATAAAATATTATGCAGATGATACTGTGACAATAATTGAATCAATAATATGAGATACTATGCAGTAATTACTGTAACAATAATTGAGTAAAATTGAGTGGCTTCTTACGTAAGCATCAATAATCAATACCGTGTGCTACTATGCAACCACACGTATTACTGTATTTTTATCACCAGGTATTTCAACACTTAACGGTAAAACTTTCGCCGTTATTTTATAAAAAATATTTTTGTCATTTTCTCAATCCGACAATAATTCTGTTGTGGGGTCCACCAATGATTGTGTCGTCGTACGAATATTCCCTGTTAAAACGAATATTCCCCGACCAACTGAATATAATATAACAACTTGCGTACTTTGCAAAATTTATAAATATTACCCACAACTATAACATTATATCAAATTCACTCCATAATATTTAAAAATGATATTTATAGAAAATTCATCTTTATTCATAAAAGTTGGGATCTTACACTTGAAACCCAAATTCAGTGCTTCACGATACCATTTCTTTGAGCGGAATAATAATAATAATGTTATACATATCAAACTTAATTTACATATCAGAGTTGTCTAAATTCCAGGTACGCGACCTTTAAAACATTTCATTACATGATAGATAATAAATATTAACATCTTATTTAAGTCTAGCTATTACATAAGATAACACAAACTTATCCTGCTAGCTTTCCTTTCCCTTTGTTCTTGCCTGAACCTTCAGGTCGATCATACTTAGTTGAAAACATTTAAATTAAATAAGAATGGGCATTTGAGTGCCCAGCAAGTAATAGCAACCAATAAATATTAGCTGAAATGATTAAATATTTCCTTGCAATAGTTGTGAAGTAAACTGAATCAACACAAAATAACATAACAATTCTATTTCAAAATTTGAAACTATGTACTGACTATAATTGGTGAGCAGTCGACAGACTATGAACTTCGTTTTTAATTTTCGATAGGGTTTAACAGAACTTCATCTGCAAACCGTCATAACTTACAAGCATGGGGGGTGATCAGCCCGTTATGCCCTGTATTGATCAATACTACATACCAGAACGATATTCTCGTTCATCTTATCCGCCTTAGGCGCACAAAAGTTTTTCCATGTTCGAGAGGTTCATACTTAGTCGGGAATTCGAACCAAATAAATCGGTTGGATATCAATAAGGTTCTATCATGTTCAACGATATTTTTAAATCTGTGTCTAGTCGAGTCAAATAGCTTAGACAACTTTTAATCAATGTATACATACCAGAATTTAATAGGTATGTATCAATAGGTATAACAGTTATCCAAGTGAGGACACTTGTATAACCATACTTTAACGAACAGAATATATATATATATATGGATCTTATAGTAATATTGTACTAATAAACAATGAACGAATTTTGGTACTCCCAAGGTGGATTGCAAACGGTGTGTTGTGTGTCTCCATCATGATTCTATGCTTTAAGTCAGAATCATTAGGAACACAAAGTCTGGAGTTGACTCGAAGTATTCCTTCTTCATCGATTCTTGCTTTTGGAACAGCACCTTCTTGCACTTTCTTCTTCATATGCATCAGCTCCAGGTCCACAGTTTGAGCAGCTTTAACTTTGTCGATTAAAGTCGGTTCTACTCGTATATTAGATATCATCACGTGGGTACTTGGAGCCTTCACCTCTATCTCCATCCTTTGCAAGTCATACAAAATGGGCCTTTGTGTTAACAACATCGCACTCGTACCCGCATATGATCTTCTACTCAATGCGTCAGCTACTACGTTCGCTTTTCCAGGATGGTATTAGATGGTATGATCGTAATCTTTCAACAGCTCAAGCCAACGTCGTTGTCGCATGTTGAGTTCCTTTTGGGTGAAGAAATATTTAAGGCTCTTATGATCCGTATAAATCTCTACTTTCTCCCCATACAGGTAGTGTCTCTAGATCTTCAACGCGAAAACGACTGCTGCCAACTCCAAATCATGAGTAGGATAATTCCTCTCATATATTTTGAGTTATCGCAAGGCATAGGCTATGACTTTCCCATGTTGCATGAGAACGCATACTAACCCTTTGCCTGAAGCATTGCTGTAGATAACAAATCCATCCGAATCAGATGGTATTGTCAAAACAGGTGCCAAAATGAGTCTCCTCTTGAGTTCTTGGAAGCCCTTCTCACATTTCTCGCTCCATTTGAATTTTGTATCTTTTCGAGTCAGCTGAGGTAATGGAGTAACGATTCGAGAAAATTCTTCCACGAATCTCCGATAATAACCAGCTAAGCCTAAAAAGCTACATATTTCAATTACTGACTTAGGTTGCTCTCAACTGTGACTCATATCCTAATATTGGATAGCACGTCATAATGGCACCTATCAATTTACCACCACACGAATATGGCATCCCCTACGAAGAGTCTGGCTTCGGTGCATTCCACAAAGGAAGTCACCAGTGAGAGGCTCGGGTACCAACTCCTGTAGTTGGGTTTTTAACTCCTGAAGTTCAATAGGAGTCATTCGATATGGGATTTTGGAAATAGATTTTGTACCGGGTTCAAGGTCGATACAAAATTCGACTTCATGCTCTAGGGTAGGCCAGGTAGTTTTTCAGGAAATACGTCAGAAAATTCACTAACAACAGAAATATCATTCAAATCTAATGTATTTTTGTTCAAGTCTATGACATGGGCTAAGAAAGCTTGACATCTGTTTTTCAATAAACGAATGTCTTTATGGCTTGATATGAAAGTGTTTGACTTTAGTGGTTTGGTTGCTTGAATTCGTATAATAGGTTGGTTAGGAATATGAAAACTAACAACTTTATGAAAATAATCAATTTTAGCGTGATGAGTGATTAACCAATCAATCCCTAAAATCACATCAAATGCAAGTATTTTCAAAGAAATAAGATCGGTAGGTAATGTGATGGTCCCAACTTGAATCAAACAAGATTTATAAACAGTGGATGTAATGAAAGTTTCTCCTAACGGAGTTTCAACAGACAAGTCAAGGTCTAATTTCTCCAGAGTCAAGTTCAAACGTTGAGCACAAGCATGAGAGATAAAAGAATGGGTAGAACCGGTATCAAATAAGGTATAAACTTCGCAAGAGTTTATGATTAGCTTACCCGTGATAACCTCGTTCGGGCTACTCGCGTTTTGGCCAGTCACGACAAACGCTCTTCCAGGAACTGCTGACTTTGACTTGTCCGGAACAGCCTTCGGAGTCACCATTCCCGTTGGACTTGGTTTCTCTACAAGACAATCTCTAGCTATATGACCTTCCTTTCCATAGTTATAACACACCTTGGATTATTGTGGGCAGTTTGGGCTGATATGTCCCTCTTTCCCGCATTTGTAACAAATGATCGGTGATCGTTCTCCTCCCCTAGAAACAGTTGATGCTGGTGCTGACGTCTTCACGTTATCATTGTTGTACCTTCTCTTCTTGAAATCTCCTCCCGACTCGCTTCTTCTATTATCACGGCCACGATTACCACTAGAGTGGTTACCGCTTTTGTCTGAATATTTTCCTCCCTACTGGTTGTCATTGCTCCGATGACTGCTGCCATCGGTATGACCCTGGTTGTGGTCCCTTGGTTGAACATACTCATTATCTCGCTCTAATAATTGAGCCCTATTTACAACATCTGAATATAAAAAAAATTTATAAGAGATAAGATATTTCCGAATCTCAGGTTTTAGACCTCTTAAAAACATCCGTGTCATTCGTTCCTCATTCTCTACCAAATGAGGTGCAAACCTGGATAACTCTACGAACTTCGCCTCGTACTGGGACACCGTCATGTTGTTTTGTTCCAGTCTAATAAACTCTATCTCCTTCATATGACGAATACTTTCAGGAAAGTACTTGTCATTATACAGTTTCTGAAATGTTTCCCAATACATGTTGAGTGTGGCTGGCTGGGTACGCTTCACAGACTCCCACCAGTAGTCTTCCTCACCATGGAAGATAAAGGTGGCGAATGGAACCTTATGTTCCTCTGTGCATCCCAAGACATCAAATATCTTGGTAATTTGCATGACCCACGCTTCCGCCTTGATCGGATCTGGCTTTTTCACAAATTCTGGTGGTCCTAACTCTATGAACTGCTTGACTATGACAAGCCGCGCGTTGCTATCATTTCCACTCGTATTTTATACACAAGTCTCTCTCGTCTGATTTTGCATGAACTACAAAAAACTTCTAAATATTTCAGCATTCATCATTTGTTCGGTAGTGTTATTTACAGGAGGAATATTGACTTCCTGTTGCACGTTCCCCTGGTTGGTGATTAAAGGTGTCTCCACGGTCTCATTCACTCTATTATTAACATTCTCAGCTGCCATTCTCAAATACTGCCATGAAATAAGGGTTAATTAAAAAAATTGACATACCAAATTTTAACCATATGCTCCGATTGACCAACCAAATAAGCTTAGGTATAACACACTAGCGAAGGATTTACTCATCTCTCCCCTCCTATTTCTATTCCCCGATCTCTGCCAAAGACCATATCCCTAAGCTCTGATACCAACTGTGACGCCCCCAAAATAGGTATCATCACCTATTTTGAGTTATCAAATACATAGTACAGAAATAACTACAACATCATTACTACAATTGTCGTGCAAAATACGACAACACATAAACTGTGAGTTTAAATACGAATATTGTCTTATAGACAATATCCACACTCAAATAAGTCCTCATTACAATTATTGAAACACTATTTTACAAAATAGTGAGGACTGCTAACACAATTGACTGGAAATATCACTCCACACCCCGACTAGTTTCCACTATATTCTCGCCTCCTGAGATAAATGGAACAAAAAAAAAAGGGTGAGCTCAACTAGCCCAGTAAAAAAAATTATGACTAAGATAATATACAATAAATTATCATTAGTCTTCAACAGGGAAAAATCTGATAAAATATAATAGACAACAAGTTTTATGTAAGACCCCAACTTATTAATGAATAAAATCATATTTTCTCTAATTATTATTGTGAATAATAAGGTGTTAATTTGATATAATATTTTGGTTATGGGTGAAATGTGCAAATTTTACAAAATAAACAAGTGGTTATAAAATATTCATTCTGTCGGGGAATATTCGTTTGGTCGTGGAATATTCTTTCTGTCGGGAAATATTCGTACGACGGCGCAGCTATTTATGGGCCCCATAACAGAAAACGATTGGATGAAGATAACGACAAAAATTGAGTTTTTATAAATAACGGCGTAGTTATTACCGTTAACACTGTTGAAATACCCAGTGGTTAAAATACAGTAATACGCGTGGTTGCACAGTAGCACACGGATTGCACAGTATTTTTGAATTATTGATTCTTACGAAGGAAGGCACTAGTCAATAATTGTTACAGTAGTTACTGTTTAATATTTTATTTTATTGATTCAATAATTGCTGCATTGATATTTTATATTATTGTTGTTTCAATAATTGTCACTGCTCAGTATTTCCATTATCAGATCAATAATTCATATTATTTGAATAATATTATTAGATAACATTATTGGCAATGTCTAGAAAGTTCTATCTAAGGAGAGGTTTGGTCACCTAATTGCACGCCAGTAAGGAGAAATCCTTATTGGAAAGCCCCATCTTTCCTGGGAACGGCCTGGTTATCATAAATGTGATTCTGTAATATTAATTGTGAATAATTAATTATTGATTCATATGATAAGGAAATATTTATTTGAATATAAATGTTGGATATATTTTGTGGCTAAAAATGAAGGAGTTAATGTTGAGGTATTTTATCAGTATTTTTGTCGGAATGGAGGTATTAAAAATCAATCAAGGTTTTTGAGATATATTGCGGGGGTTATAATTTTTAATCCGACCGTTGGATCATTGTGATTTTTAGATATGTTATACATATATAAGTTGAGTATATATCCACAAATTTTGAATAGTTAAAAATGAACGTATGATTTGTTATGAATTTTAAGAGATGACTGGTTCAGAAATTATTGAAGTTTCAGAATTTATCATTTTGGTGCAAAATTCTAGAATTGGTGGACCCCACTTTTGGTTGGTGAAAATATGTTGAGAGTTTTATTCAAATGTGGTGGGTGGAAATAGTAGCAGGTAAAGCCATCAGGTTGCAGGTTAAGTCTGCTTCGGCGTGCTAACATTTTCCTATAAATAGAGGGCTAAGTTAGAATTGAAAATCACACCAGAAACAAGTTTTCTCTCTTTCTCTCTCTAGATTATTGAGTGTATTTTGTGAGTATTTAGATACTTTGTGAGTTTCTATTCATCAGTTGTGACGCCCCCAAAATAGGTATACATCACCCATTCTGAGTCGCCAAATACATGGTACAGAAACAAATACAACTTCATTATAATAATTATCGTGCAAAATACGACAACACAAATACTGTAAGTTTAAATACAAATATTGTCTTCTAGACAATATCCGCACTCAAATAAGTCCTCATTACAGTTATTGAAATACTATTTTACAGAAATAGTGAGGACTGTTAAAACATCTTTCTAGAACCATTACTCCATACCTCGACTCGATCCTGCTATGTTCTCACCTCCTAAGAAGAAAAATGGAACAAAAAGGAAACAACAAATTTTAGATCAACAACTGCAGCGGAAACAACAAACCATTAGAAGAGTCAAGTAGAAAAAGAATTCTACTATCTTCTAAGATTTAAAAGTCCATCATAAATATTTTATCCCTGTAACATCAATCAATATACATCTTGAATTAAATATTTATCTTTGCACTACAGGCCAAAGATATTCATTTGTAACACCAGTCGGTCATGTTCATCTCAACACCTGTTCATCTTTGCACTGCGGGCCAAAGATATTCATCGGTTAATCATTCATCTTTGCACTACAGGCCAAAGATATTCAGTAATATCATCATTTAGGACTGAGGACAATGAAAAATATCTTAAAGAAAACGAATCCAGTGAGACAGAAGGACAAATAGTAGGAATTCGTATAACAGTTTATCCAAGATCAATAATACTTCATAGTAATCAATTGTGAAGCAAAATTTAAAAATAAAGATCAAAACATGGATACAATCAAAGATATTAACCATAATAGACATCTTGAACAAAAAGAAGAAAATTTCATTTTTCGGTGAATAGTGCCGTATTCGTGAATAGTGCCGTATACATGAATAGTGCCGTATACGTGAATAGTAACCCCGACACAAAAAGTTTCAAATTTGATAAAAAGTTCATATCAATATTTCAACATAATGATATTGAAGAAAATAATATCATTTAAGAAGAAAATAATATCCCTTACCTCAAACGAACAGTACTTCTGATCAGAATATCGTATATGAGGCTGAATGAAACTTGTGCTGAATAGCAACTCTCAAAGTATCAAAATACTCACAAAATACGCTCAATAATATAGAGAGAGAAAGAGAGAAAATTTATAAATTCTGGTGTGATTTTCAATTCTAACTTAGCCCTCTATTTATAGGAAAATGTTAGGACGCCGAAGCAGACTAGACCTGCAAGCTGATGACTTTACATGCTACTATTCCTAACCACCAGATTTGAATAAAAATTTCAGCACATTTCTCACCAACTAAAAGTGGGGCCCACCAATTCTAGAATTTTCTACAAAAATGATAAATTCCGAAACTTCAACAATTTCTGAACCAGTCATCTCTTAAAATTCATAACAAATCATACGTTAATTTTTAACGGTTCAAAATTTGTGGACATATACTCAACTTATATATGTATAACATATCCAAAAATCACAACGATCCAACGGTCGGATTAAAAATTATAACCCCCCACAATATATCTCAAAAACCCTGATTGATTTTTAATACCTCCATTCCGACAAAAATACTGATAAAACACCTCAACATTAACTTCTTCATTTTTAACTACAAAATATATCCAACATTTATATTCACATAAAATAAATATTTCCTTATCATATAAATCAATAATTAATTATTCACAATTAATATTACAGAATCACATTTATGACAACCAGGCCGTTCCCAGGAAAGAGGGGGCTTTCCAATAAGGATTTCTCCTTACTGGCGCGCAATTAGATGACCAAACCTCTCCTTAGACAGAACTTTCTAGACATTGCCAATAATATTATCTAATAATATTATTTAAATAATATGAATGATTAATCTGATAATGGGAAATACTGTGCAGAGACAATTATTGAAACAATAATAATATAAAATATCAACGCAGCAATTATTGAATCAATAAAATAAAATATTGAACAGTAACTACTGTAACAATTATTGAGTAGTGTCTTCTTACGTAAGAATCAATAATTGGTGCAATACCGTGTGCTACAGTATTTTAACCACCGGGTATTCTAACAGTATTAACGGTAACAACTACGCCGTTATTTATAAATAACTTATACTTGTCGTTTTCTTCATCCAATCGCTTTCCATTATGGGGCGCACACAAGGCTGCGTCGTCGTACGAATATTCCCCGACAGCAAGAATATTCCACGACCAAACGAATATTCCCCGACAAAATGAATATTTTATAACCACTTGCTTATTTTGTAAAATTTGCACATTTCACCCATAACCAAAGTATTATATCAAATTAACACCTTATTATTCACAATAATATTTAGAAAAAATTTGATTTTATTCATTAATAAGTTGGGGTTTCACAACCTCCCCTCCTTATGAAATTTCGTCCTCGAAATTGACGTACGTACCTGGTGTTTCGAAAAGGTGAGGATACATTGCTTTCATTTCTGATTCCAACTCCCAGGTCATTTCTTCAATAGCATAGTTTCTCCACAAAATCTTAACTTGTGGTATAACCTTCGTGCGTAGAATATGCTCTTTCCTATCCAAGATCTTAACAGGTACCTCCTCGTACGTTAAATCTTCGGCTATCTCGTCTGGTTCTAACTCAATTATGTGGTTCGGGTCTTTTACATATTTACGAAGCACAGATACGTGAAAAATATTATGAACACGAGACATACTTGGAAGTAATGCGAGTCGATATGTCACATTTCCTATTCGGTCAAGAATTTTAAATGGACCAATAAATCGTGGATTGAGCTTTTCTCTCTTTCCAAATCTTGTAACGCCTTTCCATGGTGCAACACGTAACAATACATGATCCCCAATACTAAATTCTACATCCTTTCGATGAAGATCCGCATAACTCTTTTGTCGATCCTGTACCGTTTGTATACGTTGTCGAATCGTTTGGATCTTCTCTGTAGTTATGCTTACCAATTCTGGTCCCAACAACGTTGCTTCACCCACCTCGTCCCAGCATACTGGAGAACGATACTTTTGTCCATATAAGGCTTCAAATGGAGCCATACCTATACTTGTCTGATAACTGTTGTTGTAGGAGAATTCCACCAGTGGCAAGTACTTATCCCAACTTCCTTTGAAATCTAAAACAAAGAGTCTTAATAGATCTTCAAGGGTTTGAATAGTCCTCTCTAATTGTCCGTCCGTTTGAGGATGGTATGCTGAACTGAATCGTAAATCCGTGCCCATAGCTTTCTGCAAGCTATCCCAAAATCGTGAAGTGAATCTTGGGTCACGATCCGAAACTATGGATACTGGCATACCATGCAATCTCATAATCTCATTCACGTACATACTAGCAAGACGTTCAAGGGAATAAGTCCCACGTATAGGCAAGAAATGGGCAGACTTGGTTAATCTATCAAAAATGACCCAAATCGCATCTATGCCTTGAGACACCTTGGGAAGACCCGTAACAAAATCCATAGTAATGTGTTCCCACTTCTATTTCAGAATCTCAAGTGGTTGCAATGGACCCTTTGGTACTTGATGCTCCGCTTTTACACGTTGACAAGTTAAACACCTCGAGATAAACTCCGCGATCTCTCTTTTCATATTGCTCCACCAAAATATATGTCAAAGATCGTGATACATTTTGGTACTCCCAGGATGGATTGCAAACGGTGTGTTATGTGCCTCCATCATTATTCTATGCTTCAAGTCAAAATCGTTAGGAACACAAAGTCTGGAATTGACTCGAAGTATTCCTTCTTTATCGATTCTTGCTTCTGGAATAGCACCTTCTTGCACTTTCTTCTTCATACGCACCAGCTCCATGTCCGTAGCTTGAGCAGCTTTAACTTTATCGATTAAAGTCGGTTCTACTCGTATATTTGATATCATCATGTGGGTACTTGGAGCCTTCATCTTTATCTCCATCCTTTGCAAGTCATACAAAATGGGCCTTTGTGTTAACAACATTGCACTCGTACCCGTATATGATCTTCTACTCAATGCGTCAGCTACTACGTTTGCTTTTCCAAGATGATATTGGATGGTATGATCGTAATCTTTCAGCAGCTCGAGCGAACGTCGTTGCCGCATGTTGAGTTCCTTTTGGGTGAAGAAATATTTGAGGCTTTTATGATCTGTATAGATCTCCACTTTCTCCCCATACAAGTAGTTTCTCCAGATCTTCAACGCGAAAACGACTGCTGCCAACTCCAAATCATGAGTAGGATAATTTCTCTCATATTCATTGAGTTGTCGCGAGGCATAGGCTATGACTTTCCCATGTTGCATGAGAACACATCCTAACCCTTTGCCTGAAGCATCGCTGTAGATAAAAAATCCATCCGAACCAGATGATATTGTCAGAACAGGTGCCGAAATGAGTCTCCTCTTAAGCTCTTGGAAACTCTTCTCGCATTCCTCACTCCATACGAATTTTGTATCTTTCCGAGTCAGCTGAGTTAACGGAGTAGCGATTCGAGAAAATCCTTCCATAAATCTCCGATAATAACCAGCTAAGCCCAGAAAGCTACGTACTTCGGTTACCGACTTCGGTTGCTCCCAACTTTGTATGGCTTCAATCTTCACTAGGTCGACAGATACTCCATGTTTTGCCACCACATGCCCAAGGAATGCTACTTCCTCAAGCCAGAACTCCCATTTCTTCTGTTTGGCATATAGCTTGTTTTCACGAAGCCTTTGCAATATCAGCTTCAAATGGCGCTCATGATCTTCACGGCTTTTGGAATAGATGAGGATGTCATCAATAAAGACAACAACGAACAGATCTAAATATTCTTTGAACACACGGTTCATCATATCCATGAAAGCAGCAGGAGCATTAGCCAATCCAAAAGACATGACTAAGAATTCATAATGCCTGTACCGAGTTCTAAAGGCAGTCTTTGGAATATCCTCAGTTTTAATCTTCAGCTGATGATATCCAGAACGAAGGTCGGTCTTTGAAAAGAATTGTGCTCCTTGTAACTGGTCGAACAAGTCATCAATGCGAGGAAGCGGATACCTATTCTTGATGGTGATATGGTTTAATTCCCTATAGTCGATACAAAGTCGCATACTCCTTTTTTTCTTCTTTACGAATAAAACAGGAGCACCCCAATGAGATGTACTAGGACGAATAAAATCGATGTCTAATAACTCCTGTAATTGGACTTTTAACTCCTGAAGTTCAATAGGAGCCATTCGATATGGAGTTTTAGAAATGAGCTTTATACTGGGTTCAAGTTCAATAAAGAATTCAACTTCACGTTCTGGGGGTAGACCAGGAAGTTCTTCAGGAAATACGTCAGGAAATTCACTAACAACAGAAATATTATTCAAATCTGTCGTGTTTTTGTTCAAGTCCATAACATAGGCTAAGAAAGCTTGACATCCGTTTTTCAATAAACGAATGGCTTTATGGATTGATATAACAGCGATTGATTTTAATGGTTTGGTTGCTTGAATTCGCATAACAGGTTGGTTAGGAATATGAAAACTAACAACCTTACGAAAATAATCAATTTTGGCATGATGAGTAGTTAACCAATCAATCTCTAAAATCACATCAAAAGCAAGTATCTTTAAAGAAATAGTGTCAACAGGTAATGTGATGGTGCCAACTTGGATTAAGCAAGATTTATAAACTGTAGATGTAACAAAGGTTTCACCCAATGGAGTTTCAACAGATAAGTCAAAGGTCAATTTCTCCGGAGTCAAGTTCAAACGTTGAGCACAAGCAGGAGAGATAAAAGAATGGGTAGAACCGGTATCTAGTAAAGTATAAACGTCGCAAGAATTCAAGATTAGCTTACCCGTGATCACCTCGTTTGGGTTTCTCGCGTTTTGGCCAGTCACGACAAACGCCCTTCCAGGAACCGCTGATTTCGACTTATCCGGGACAACTTTTGGAGTCACCATCCCCGCTGAACTTGGTTTTACTACAGAACACTCTCGAGCTATATGACCCTCCTTTCCACAGTTATAACATACCTTGGATTATTGTGGGCAGTTTGGGTTGATATGTCCCTCTTTTCCACATTTGTAACATACGACCGGTGGTCGTTCTCCTCCCCTAGAAACAGTTGATGTTTGTGTTGACGTCTTCACGTTATCATTGTTGTACCTTCTCTTCTTGAAATCTCCTCCCGACTCGCTCCTTCTATTATCACGACCACGATTACCACTAGAATGGTTACCGCTTTTGTCCAAATATTTTCCTCCCTGCTGGTTTTCATTGCTCCAATGACTGCCACCATCGGTATGTCCCTGGTTGTGGTCCCTCGGTTGAACATACTCATTATCTCGCTCTAATAATTTAGCCCTATTTACAACATCTGAATATAAAGAAAATTTATGAGAGATAAGATATCGCCGAATCTCGGGTTTTAAACCTCTCAAAAACATCATTGTCATACGTTCCTCGTTCTCCACCAAATGAGGTGCAAACCTTGATAACTCCGCTAACTTCGCCTCGTACTGAGACACGGTCATGTTGTTTTGTTCTAGTCTGATAAATTCTACCTCCTTTATATGATGAATACTTTCAGGAAAGTACTTATCATTGAACAGCTTCTGAAACGTTTCCCAAGACATGCTGAGTGCGACTGGCTTGGTACGCTTTACAGATTTTCACCAGTAATCTGCCTCACCACGGAACATAAATGTGGCGAATGGAACATTCTGTTCCTCCGTGCATCCCAAGACATCAAATATCTTGGTAATTTGTTTGACCCACGTTTCCGCCTTAATCGGATCTGGCTTTTCCTAGAATTCTGGTGGTCCCAACTCCTTGAACTGCTTGGCTGTGACAAACCGCGCGTTGCTATCACTTCCACGCGTATTTTGTACACGAGTCTCCCTCGTCTGATTTTGCATGAACTGCAAAAAGCTCCTCAACATTCCATCATTCATCGTTTGCTCGGTAGTGTTGTTTACAGGAGGAATATTGCCTTCATGTTGCACGTTCTCCTGGTTTATAACTAAAGGTGTTTCCACGGTCTCATACACTCCATTGTTAACGTTCTCGGCTGCCATTCTCAAATACTGCCATAAAACAAGGGTTAATTAAACAAATTAACATATCACATAATATCCCTATATTATGACCGACCAACAAATAAGCTTAGGTAGGACACACTAGCGAAGGATTTACTCGTCTCTCCCCTCCTAGTTCTTCTCCCCGATCTCCGCCAGAGACCATATCCCTAAGCTCTGATACCAACTGTGATTCCCTCAAAATAGGTATACATCACCCATTCTGAGTCGTCAAATACATGGTACAGAAACAAATTAACTTCATTATAACAATTGTCGTGCAAAATACGACAACACAAATACTGTGAGTTTAAATATAAATATTGTCTTCTAGACAATATCCATACTCAAATAAGTCCACATTACAGTTATTGAAACACTATTTTATAGAAATAGTGAGGACTGCTAAAACATCTTTCTAGAACCATTACTCCATACCCCGACTCGATCCTGCTATGTTCTTACCTCCTGAGAAGAAAAATGGAACAAAAAGGAAAATGGTGAGCTCAACTAGCCCAGTAAAGAATATTATGACTAAGAAAAAATACAACAAATTATCATTAGTCTTCAACAGGGAAAAATTTGATAAAATATAATAGACAACAAATTTTAGATCAACAACTACAGTGGAAACAGCAAACCATTAGAAGAGTCAAGTAGAGAAAGAATTCTACTATCTTCTAAGATTTAAAAGTCCATCATCAATATTTTATCCATGTAACATCAATCAGTATACATCTTGAATTAAATATTCATTTTTGCACTACAGGTCAAAGATATTCATTTGTAACACCAGTCGGTCATGTTCATCTCAACACCTGTTCATCTTTGCACTACGGGCCAAAGATATTCATCAGTTAATCATTCATCTTTGCACTACAGGCCAAAGATATTCAGTAATATCATCATTTAGGACTGAGGATGATGAAAAATATCTTTAAAAAAATGAATCCAGTGAGACAGAAGGACAAATAGTAGGAATTCGTATAACAGTTTATCCAAGATCAATAATACTTCATAGTAATCAATTGTGAAGCAGAATTCAAAAATAAAGATCAAAACATGGATACAATCAAAGATAGTAAGCATAATAGACATCTTAGACAAAAAGAAGAAAACTTCATTTTTCGGTGAATAGTGTCGTATTCGTGAATAGTGTCGTATACATGAATAGTGTCGTATACGTGAATAGTAATTTCGACACAAAAAGTTCCAAATTTGATAAAAAGTTCATATCAATATTTCAGCATAATGATATTGAAGAAAATAATATCATTTAAGAAGAAAATAATATCTCTTACCTCAAACGAACAGTACTTCTGATCAGAATATCGTATATGAGGCTGAATGAAACTTGTGCTGAATAGCAACTCTCAAAGTATCAAAATACTCACAAAATACGCTCAATAATATAGAGAGAGAAAGAGAGAAAACTTATGAATTCTGGTGTGATTTTCAATTCTAACTTAGCCCTCTATTTATAGGAAAATGTTAGGACGCCGACGCCGAAGCAGACTTGACTTGCAACCTGATGGCTTTACCTGCAACTATTCCCACCCACCACATTTGAATAAAAATTTCAGCATATTTTTTACCAACCAAAAGTGGGGCCCACAAATTCTAGAATTTTCTACCAAAATGATAAATTTTGAAACTTCAACAATTTTTGAACAAGTCATCTCTTAAAATTCATAACAAATCATACGTTCATTTTTAACGGTTCAAAATTTGTGGACATATACTCAACTTATATGTGTATAACATATCCAAAAATCACAACGATCCAACGTTCGGATTAAAAATTATAACCTCCGCAATATATCTCAAAAACCCTGATTGATTTTTAATACCTCCATTCCGACAAAAATACTGATAAAACACCTCAACATTAACTCCTTCATTTTTAACCACAAAATATATCCAACATTTATATTCACATAAAATAAATATTTCCTTATCATATTAATCAATAATTAATTATTCACAATTAATATTATAGAATCACATTTATGACAACCAGACCGTCCCCAAGAAAGAGGGGGCTTTCCAATAAGGATTTCTCCTTACTGGCGCGCAATTAGATGACTAAACCTCTCCTTAGACAGAACTTTCTAGACATTGTCAATAATGTTATCTAATAATATTATTCAAATAATATGAATTATGGATCTGATAATGGGAAATACTGTGCAGAGACAATTATTGAAACAATAATAATATAAAATATCAACGCAGCAATTATTGAATCAATAAAATAAAATATTGAACAGTAACTACTGTAACAATTATTGAGTAGTGCCTTCTTACGTAAGAATCAATAATTGGTACAATACCGTGTGCTACTGTATTTTAATCACCGGGTATTCCAACAGTATTAACGGTAATAACTACGCCGTTATTTATAAACAACTTATACTTGTCGTTTTCTTCATCCAATCGCTTTTCATTATGGGTCCCACACAAGGCTGCGCCGTCGTACGAATATTTCCCGATAGCAAGAATATTTCACGACCAAACGAATATTCCCCGACAAAATGAATATTTTATAACCACTTGCTTATTTTACAAAATTTGCACATTTCACCCATAACCAAAGTATTATATCAAATTAACACCTTATTATTCACAATAATATTTAGAGAAAATTTGATTTTATTCATTAATAAGTTAGGGTCTCACATCAGTGCAAGTTTCTTTTAGCCTTATACCGATATTCTGATCAGAAGTACTGATATTTTGAGGTAAGGGGTGTTATATTATTCTTAACATGATATTTTCTTCAATATCATTATACCGAAATGTTGGTATGAACTTTTTATCAAATTTGGACCTTTTTGTGTCAGGATTACTATTCACGTATACGTTACTATTCACGTATACGACACTATTCACGAATACGGCACTATTCACCAGAAAATGAAAGTTTCTTCTTTTTGTCCAAGTTGTCTATTATGGTTACTATCTTTGATTGTATCCATGTTTTGATCTTTATTTTTGAATTCTGCTTCAAAATTGATTATTATGGAGTATTATTAAACTTGGATAAACTGTAATACGAATCCCTAATATTTGTTCTTTTATCTCACTAGATTCATTTTCTTTAAATTATTTTTCATCATCCTCAGTCCTAAATGATGATACTACTGAATATCTTTGGCCTGTAGTGCAAAGATGTATGATTACCTGATGAATATCTTTGGCCTGTAGTGCAAAGATGAACAGGTGTTGAGATGAACATGACTGACTGGTGATACAAATGAATATCTTTGGCCTGTAGTGCAAAGATGAATATTTGATTAAAGATGATTATTAATTGATGTTATAGGGATAAAATATTGATGATGGACTTTTAAATCTTAGAAGATAGTAGAATTCATTCTCTACTTGATTCTTCTAATGGTTTGCTGTTTCCGCTGCAGTTGTTGATCTAAAACTTGTTGTCTATTATATTTTATCAGATTTTTTCCTGTTGAAGACTAATGATAATTTGTTGTATATTATCTTAGTTATAATATTCTTTACTGGGCTAGTTGAGCTCACCCTTTTCCTTTTTATTCTATTTTTCTTCTCAGGAGGTGAGAACATAACAGGATCTAGTCGGGGTATGAAGTGATGGTTCTAAAAAGATGTTTTAGCAGTCTTCACTATTTCTGTAAAATAGTATTTGAATAATTGTAATGAGGACTTATTTGAGTATGGATATTGTCTAGAAGACAATATTTATATTTAAACTCACAGTATGTGTTGTCGTATTTTGCACGACAATTGTATTATTGAAGTTGTAGTTTGCTTTTTGTACCATGTATTTGGTGACTCGGAATGGGTGTTGTATACCTATTTTGGGGGCGTCATAGTTGGTATCAAAGCTTAGGGATATGATCCCTGGCTGAGATGTGAGACAAGAACTAGGAGGGAAGAGATGGGGAATTCCTTCGCTAGTATGACCTAACTAAGTTTATTTGGTATTTATTTGGTCAGTCAGAGTATAGGGATAATATATGACATGACTATTAACCCTTATTTTATGGCAGTATTTTAGAATGGCAGCTGAGAACGTTAGTAATAGAGTGAATCAGACCGTGGAGACACCTTTGATACCACCGTGCAACAGGAAGGCAATATTCCTCCTGTAAACAACACTACCGAACAAATGATGAATGATGGAATGTTTAGAAGTTTCTTGTAGTTCATGCAAAACCAGACGAGGGAGACTCGTGCACAAAATACGGGTGGAAATGCTAGCAATGCGCGGCTTGTCACAACCAAGCAGTTCAAAGAGTTGGGACCACCAGAATTTAAGGAAAAGCCAAATCCGATCATGGCAGAAACGTGGGTCAAGCAAATTACCAAGATATTTGATGTCTTGGGATGCACGGAGGAACAGAAGGTTCCATTCGTCACCTTTATGTTCAGCGGTGAGGGGCAGACTACTGGTGAGAGTCTGTGAAGCGTACCCAGCCTGACGCACTCAACATGTCTTGGGAAACATTTCAGAAACTATTTAATGACAAGTACTTTCCTGAAAGTATTCGTCATATGAAGGAGGTAGAGTTTATTAGACTGGAACAAAACAACATGACGGTGTCCCAGTATGAGACGAAGTTTTCAGAGTTATCCAGGTTTGCACCTCATTTGGTATAGAATGAGGAACGAATGACGAGGATGTTCCTGAGAGGTCTAAAGCCCGAGATTCGGCAATATCTTATCTCTCATAAATTTTCTTTATATTCAGATGTTGTAAGCAGGGCTCAATTATTAGAGCGAGATAATGAGTATGTTCAACCGAGGGACCACAACCAGGGTCATACCGGTGGCAACGGTCATCGAAGAAATGAAAACCAGCAGAGAGGAAAACATTCGGACAAAAGCGGTAACCACTCTGGTGGAAATCGTGGCCGTGATAATAGAAGGAGCGAGTCGGGAGGAAATTTCAAAAGGAGAATGTATAACAACGATAACGTGAAGACGTCAGCACCAACATCAACTATTTCTAGGGGAGGAGAACGAGCACCGGTCGTATGTTACAAATGCGGGAAAGAGGGACACATCAGCCCAAACTGCCCACAACAGTTCAAGGTATATTCTAACTGTGGAAAGAAAGGTCATATAGCTAAAGATTGTCTTGTTGTGAAACCAAGTTCAACGGGGATAGTGACTCCGAAGGCTGTTCCGGACAAGTCAAAGCCAGTGGTTCCTAGAAGGGCGTTTGTCGTGACTGCCCAAAACGCGAGGAACCCGAACGAGGTGATCACGAGTAAGCTAATCATAAACTCTTGCAAAATTTATACCTTATTAGATACCGGTTCTACCCATTCTTTTATCTCTCCTGCTTGTGCTCAACGTTTGAACTTGACTTCGAAGAAATTAGACTTTGACTTATCTGTTGAAACTCCGTTAGGAGAAACTTTCGTTACATCTACTATTTATAAATCTTGCTTGATTCAAGTTGGTACCATCACATTACCTACCGATCTTATTTCGTTGAAAATTCTTGCATTTGATGTGATTTTAGATATTGATTGGTTAACCACGCATCATGCTAAAATTTATTGTTTTCGTAAGGTTGTTAGTTTTCATATTCCTAACCAACCTGTTATACGAATTCAAACAACTAAACCATTAAAGTCAATCACTGTCATTTCAAGCCATAAAGCTATTCGTTTATTGAAAAATGGATATCAAGCTTTCTTAGCCCATGTCACGGACTTGAACAAAAACACGTCAGATTTGAATAAAATTTCTGTTGTTAATGAATTTCCTGAAGAACTTTCCGGTCTACCCCCAGAACGTGAAGTTGATTTCTTTATTGACCTTGAACCTGGCACAAAGCCCATTTCTAAAACCCCATATCGAATGGCTCCTATTGAACTTCAGGAGTTAAAGGTCCAACTACAGGAGTTGTTAGACATCGGTTTTATTCGTCCTAGTACATCTCCTTGGGGTGCTCCGGTGTTATTCGTAAAGAAGAAAGATGGTAGTATGCGACTTTGTATCGACTATCGAGAATTGAACCATGTCACCATCAAGAATAGGTATCCACTACCTCGCATTGATGACCTGTTCGACCAATTGCAAGGAGCACAATTCTTTTCAAAGATCGATCTTCGTTCTGGATATCATCAGCTGAAGATTAAAACTGAGGATATTCCAAAGATTGCCTTCAGAACTCGGTACAAGCATTACGAATTCTTAGTCATGTCTTTTGGATTGACTAATGCTCCTACTGCTTTCATAGATATGATGAACCGTGTATTCAAGGAATATTTGGATCATTTTGTTGTTGTCTTTATTGATGGCATCCTCATCTATTCCAAAAGCCGTGAAGATCATGAGCACCATTTGAAGCTGGTACTACAAAGGTTTCGCGATAACAAGCTATATGCCAAGCTGAAGAAATGCGAGTTCTGGCTTGAGGAAGTAGCATTCCTTGGGCACGTGGTGTCAAAACATGGAGTATCTGTCGACCCGGCGAAGATTGAAGCCATACAAAGTTGGGAGCAACCGAAGTCGGTGACCGAAGTACACAGCTTTCTGGGCGTAGCTGGTTATTATCGGAGATTCATGGAAGGATTTCTAGAATCGCTACTCCGTTAACTCAGCTGACTCGGAAGGATACAAAATTTAGTTGGAGCGAGAATTGTGAGAAGAATTTTCAAGACTCAAGAGGAGACTCATTTCGGCATCTGTTCTGACAATACCATCTGGTTTGGATGGATTTGTTATCTACAACGATGCTTCAGGCAAAGGGTTAGGATGTGTTCTCATGCAACATGGGAAAGTCATAGCCTATGCCTCGCGACAACTCAAAGAATATGAGAGGAATTATCCTATTCATGATTTGGAGTTGGCAGCAGTCGTTTTCGCGTTGAAGATCTGGAGACACTACCTGTATGGGGAGAAAGTGGAAATCTATACAAATCATAAAAGCCTCAAATATTTCTTCACCCAAAAGGAACTCAACATGCGGCAACGACGTTGGCTCGAGCTGCTGAAAGATTACGATCATACCATCCAATATCATCCTGGAAAAGCAAACGTAGTAGCTGACGCATTGAGTAGAAGATCATATGCGGGTACGAGTGCAATGTTGTTAACACAAATGCCCATTTTGTATGACTTGCAAAGGATAGAGATAGAGATGAAGGCTCCAAGTACCCACGTGATGATATCAAACATACGAGTAGAACCGACTTTAATCGATAAAGTTAAACCTACTCAAGCTACGGACATGGAGCTGATGCGTATGAAGAAGAAAGTGCAAGAAGGTTCTATTCCAGAAGCAAGAATCGATGAAGAAGGAATACTTCGAGTCAACTCCAGACTTTATGTTCCTAACGATTTTGACTTGAAGCATAGAATCATGATGGCGGCACACAACACACTGTTTGCAATCCATCCTGGGAGTACCAAAATATATCACGATCTTCGACATACATTTTGGTGGAGCAATATGAAAAGAGAGATCGCGGAGTTTATCTCGAGGTGTTTAACTTGTCAACGTGTAAAGGCGGAGCATCAAGTACCAAAGGGTCCATTGCAACCACTTGAGATTCCGAAGTGGAAGTGGGAACACATTACCATGAATTTCGTTGCGGGTCTTCCCAAGGTTTCTCAAGGCATAGATGTGATTTGGGTTATTGTTGATAGATTAACCAAGTCTGCCTATTTCTTGCCTATACGTGAGACTTATTCCCTTGAACGTCTTGCTAGTATGTACGTAAATGAGATTGTAAGATTGCATGGCATGCCAGTATCCATAGTTTCAGATCGTGACCCAAGATTCACTTTGCGATTTTGGGTTAGCTTGCAGAAAGCTATGGGCACGAATTTACGATTCAGTTCAGCATACCATCCTCAAACGGACGGACAATCAGAGAGGACTATTCAAACTCTTAAAGATCTATTAAGACTCTGTGTCCTAGATTTCAAAGGGAGTTGGGATAAGTACCTACCATTGGTGGAATTCTCCTACAACAACAGTTATCAGGCAAGTATAGGTGTGGCTCCATTCGAGGTGTTGTATGGAAAAAAATGTCGTTCTCCAGTATGGTGGGACGAGGTGGGTGAAGCAATATTGTTGGGACTAGAGTTGGTACGAATGACTAAAGAGAATATCCAAACGATTCGACAACGTATACAAACGGCACAGGATCGACAAAAGAGTTATGCGGATCTTCATCGGAAGGACGTGGAATTTAATATTGGGGATCATGTATTATTACGTGTTGCACCATGGAAGGGAGTTACAAGATTTGGGAAGAGAGGAAAGCTCAATCTACGATTTGTTGGTCCATTTGAAATTCTTGACCGAATAGGAAATGTGGCCTATAGACTCGCATTACCTCCAAGTATGCCTCGTGTTCATAATGTTTTTCACATATCTATGCTTCGTAAATATGTTAAAGACCCGAACCACATTATTGAGTTAGGACCAGACGAGATAGCCGAAGATTTAACGTACGAGGAGGTACTTGTTAAGATCTTGGATAGGAAAGAGCATATCTTACGCACGAAGGTTATACCACAAGTTAAGGTTTTGTGGAGAAACCATGCTATTGAAGAAATGACCTGGGAGTTAGAATCAGAAATGAAAGCGAGGTATCCCTACCTTTTCGAAACACCAGGTACGTACGTCAATTTCGAGGAAGAAATTTCATAAGGAGGGGAGGTTGTAAGACCCCAACTTATTAATGAATAAAATCAAATTTTCTCTAATTATTATTGTGAATAATAAGGTGTTAATTTGATATAATATTTTGATTATGGGTGAAATGTGTAAATTTTACAAATTAAACAAGTGGTTATAAAATATTCATTTTGTCGGGGAATATTCGTTTGGTCGTGGAATATTCTTTCTGTCGGGGAATATTCGTACGACGGCGCAGCTATTTGTGGGCCCCATAATGAAAAACGATTGGATGAAGATAACGACAAAAATTGAGTTTTTATAAATAACGGCGTAGTTGTTACCGTTAACACTGTTGGAATACCCGGTGGTTAAAATACAGTAATACGCGTGGTTGCACAGTAGCACACAGATTGCACAGTATTTTTGAATTATTGATTCTTACGAAGGAAGGCACTACTCAATAATTGTTACAGTAGTTACTGTTCAATATTTTATTTTATTGATTCAATAATTGCTGCATTGATATTTTATATTATTGTTGTTTCAATAATTGTCACTACTTAGTATTTCCATTATCAGATCAATAATTCATATTATTTGAATAATATTATTAGATAGCATTATTGACAATGTCTAGAAAGTTCTGTCTAATGAGAGGTTTGGTCATCTAATTGCGCGCCAGTAAGGAAAAATTCTTATTGGAAACCCCCCTCTTTCATGGGAACGGCCTTGTTGTCATAAATGTGATTCTGTAATATTAATTATGAATAATTAATTATTGATTCATATGATAAGGAAATATTTATTTGAATATAAATGTTGGATATATTTTGTGGTTAAAAATGAAAGAGTTAATGTTGAGGTGTTTTATCAGTATTTTAGTCGGAATGGAGGTATTAAAAATCAATCAAGGTTTTTGAGATATATTGCGGGGGTTATAATTTTTAATCCGATCGTTGGATCGTTGTGATTTTTGGATATGTTATACATATATAAGTTGAGTATATATCCACAAATTTTGAACCGTTAAAAATGAACGTATGATTTGTTATGAATTTTAAGAGATGACTGGTTCAGAAATTATTGAAGTTCTGGAATTTATCATTTTGGTGCAAAATTCTAGAATTGGTGGACCCCACTTTTGGTTGGTGAAAATGTACTGAGATTTTTATTCAAATGTGGTGGGTGGAAATAGTAGCAGGTAAAGCCATCAGGTTGCAAGTTAAGTCTGCTTCGGCGTGCTAACATTTTTCTATAAATAGAGGGCTAAGTTAGAATTAAAAATCACACCAGAAACAAATTTTCTCTCTTTCTCTCTCTAGATTATTGAGTGTATTTTGTGAGTATTTAGATACTTTGTGAGTTTCTATTCATCAGTGCAAGTTTCCTTCAGTCTTATACCGATATTCCGATCAGAAGTACTGATATTTTGAGGTAAAGGGTGTTATATTCTTCTTAACATGATATTTTCTTCAATATCATTATACCGAAATGTTGGTATGAACTTTTTATCAAATTTGAAACTTTTTGTGTCGGGGTTACTATTCACGTATACGTTACTATTCACGTATACGGCACTATTCACCGAAAAATGAAATTTTCTTCTTTTTGTCCAAGTTGTCTATTATGGTTATTATCTTTGATTGTATCCATATTTTGATCTTTATTTTTGAATTTTGCTTCAAAATTGGTTATTATGGAGTATTATTAAACTTGGATAAATTGTAATACGAATCCCTAATATTTGTTCTTTTATCTCACCGGATTCATTTTTTTTAAAATATTTTTCATCATCCTTAGTCCTAAATGATGATACTACTGAATATCTTTGGCCTGTAGTGCAAAGATGTATGATTATCTGATAAATATCTTTGGCCTGTAGTGCAAAGATGAACAGATATTGAGATGAACATGACCGACTGGTGATACAAATGAATATCTTTGGCCTGTAGTGCAAAGATGAATATTTGGTTAAAGATGATTATTAATTGATGTTATAGGGATAAAATATTGATGATGGACTTTTAAATCTTAGAATATAGTAGAATTCATTCTCTACTTGACTCTTCTAATAGTTTGTTGTTTCCACTGCAGTTGTTGATCTAAAACTTACTGTCTATTATATTTTTTCAGATTTTTTCCTGTTGAAGACTAATGATAATTTGTTGTATATTATCTTAGTCATAATATTCTTTACTGGGCTAGTTTAGCTCACCCTTTTTCTTTTTGTTCCATTTTTCTTCTCAGGAGGTGAGAACATAGCAGGATCTAATCGGGGTATGGAGTGATGGTTCTAGAAATATGTTTTAACAGTCCTCACTATTTCTGTAAAATAGTGTTTGAATAATTGTAATGAGGACTTATTTGAGTGTGGATATTGTCTAGAAGACAATATTTTTATTTAAACTCACAGTATGTGTTGTCGTATTTTGCACGACAATTGTATTACTGAAGTTGTAGTTTGCTTTTTATACCATGTATTTGGCGACTCAGAATGGGTGTTGTATACCTATTTTGGGGGCGTCATATTTTAGATCAACAACTGCCGTGGAAACAACAATCCATTAGAAGAGTCAAGTAGAGAATGAATTCTACTATCTTCTAAGATTTAAAAGTCCATCATCAATATTTTATACCTGTAATTTCAATCAATATACATCTTGAATCAAATATTTATCTTTGCACTACAGGCCAAAGATATTCATTTGTATTACCAGTTGGTCATGTTCATCTCAACACCTGTTCATCTTTCCACTACGGGCCAAAGATATCCTTCAGTTAATCATTCATCTTTGCACTATAGGCCAAAGATATTCAGTAATATCATCATTTAGGATTGAGTATGATGAAAAATATCTTAAAGAAAATGAATCAAGTGAGACAAAAGGACAAATATTAGGGATTCGTATTGCAGTTTATCCAAGTTTAAAAATACTCCATAATAATCAATTGTGGAGCAGAATTCAAAAATAAAGATCAAAACATGGATACAATCAAATATAGTAACCATAATAGACATCTTAGACAAAGAAGAGAAAATTTTATTTTTTTGTGAATAGTGTCGTATTCGTAAATAGTGTCGTATACGTGGATAGTAACTCCGACACAAAAAGGTAGAAATTCCATAATAGAATTCATATCAATATTTCGGCATAATGATATTGAAGAAAATAATATCATTTACGAAGAAAATAACATCCCTTACCTCAAAAGAACAGTACTTCCGGCTAAAATATCAGGTATAAGGCTGAAGGAAACTTGTACTGAATAGCAACTCTCAAAGTATCTAACTACTCACAAAAATACGCTTGATAATATAGAGAGAGAAAGAGAGAAAACTTATTTCTGGTGTGATTTTTAATTCTTACTAAGCACCATATTTATAGAAAAATTCTTAGAATGTCAAAGCAGACTAATCTGCTACCTGATGGCTTTACCTGCTACTATTCACGTCCACCACTTTTAAAATAAAATTTCAGCACATTTCTCACCAACCAAAAGTAGGGCCCACCCATTTTAGAAATTTCTAAAATGTTAAATTTAAACAATAATTAACAACTTCAATAATTCATAATAAATAGCTCTTTTATAAGAAAAATTCGTTTCTCATGTCTATTCCATAGGAAATTTAATTCTCTACAACTTTGTACAAGAAAATTTTTCCAAATTTCAAACAGAAAATGTCTAAAATCCACATACGGATGATTTTTAATACCTCCATTCCGATAAAATACTGATAAAATACCTCAGCATTAAGTCCTTCATTTATAACCACATAAAATAAATATATTCATCATTCATATCCACATAAAATAAATATTTTCTTATCATATAAATCAATAATTAATAAGTTATAAATAATATTACAGAATCACAATTATGACAACCAGGTCGTTCCCAGGAAAGAGGGGGCTTTTCGATAAGGATTTCTCCTTATTGGCGCGCAATTAGGTGACCAAACATCTCCTTAGACAGAACTTTCTTAGACATTGCCAATAATGCTATCTAAAAATATTACTCAAATAATATGAATTATTGATCTGATAAAGGAGATACTGTGCAGTGACAATTATTAAAATAACAATAATATAAAATATCAACGTAGCAATTATTGAATCAATAAAATAAAATATTAAATAGTAATTACTATAACAATTATTGAGTAGTGCCTTCTTACGTAAGTATCAATAATTCAATAATACTATGCAATACTATGTGCTACTGTACACCCACGCGTATTACTGTATTTTAACCACCGGGTATTCTAACAGTGTTAACGGTAACTACTACGTCGTTATTTGTAAAAACTCAAACTTGTCGTTTTCTTCATCCGACCGTTTTCCGTTATGAGGCCCACAAATGACTGCGCTATCGTACGAATATTCCCTAACAGCAAGAATATTTCACGACCAAACGAATATTCCCTGACAACAATGAATATTTTATAACCACTTGCTTATTTTGCAAAATTTGCACATTTCACCCATAACCAAAGCATTATATCAAATTAACACCTTATTATTTAAAATAATAATTAGAGGAAATTCAATTTTATTTATGAATAAGTTAGGGTCTTACAATCACTAACTAGCATCCGGTCAAACCATGTCAGAAAGGATGTTCTTGCATTTTCAGGGTTTTCCAGAAAATCGAGTTCATGTGCGAGTAGGCTAGTTTGACCATCAATCATTTTTATTCTGTTAGTTATCTAAGTGATATAAAAGCAAGAAGACGTAGTACACATACAAGAGTATAGCCTTAATACAATAACACAAGCAAATAAGTAAACACGTGCAAGATCTGGGCCCATGAACTTGTTATCAGACACTGATGAACAAGTTTTGGGTTACCCAGAAAATGTAAAGTCATGGTCGGTCAACGCAATTTGACCTTCCATAACTTGAAATCTACACATGATCTAAGCATGATATCAAGTCCACATCAAAGTCCTTCTAGCATAATACATGTTCAAACATTTAAACAACAAAAATTATAACTAGATAAAGATCTATGTGGTCTGACATTCAGTTGTCAGACCACTTTTAAAAATATCCCAGATTCTAAAAAACTTTAAATTCAAGCATATAAATGTATGGATCCACTATTTAGCAACCCAGATCACTGATTCACACCTTATATAACATATTTAAACATTCATACATCAAATCCAACATTGCATACAAGATTGAATTTTTGGTTTAGGATTATACCTTTCTATGAATAAAATCTTGAATCTGACTTCTTGATCTACTATGGGTGAACTTGGGACTTGATTAGGGACTGGTCCAACACTAAAATTCGGAGGTTTGGAGTTGAGAGAGTTTTGGTTGAGTGTTGGTGTATAAATGAGCTAATTAATGAAACTTCTCTCTCTTTGATCTTATATATTACATAGATGCAATGCATTTGGATGGTGAAAATGGCTGAGATATTTGGTTTATAGGCACATGGCTAGCTAGAGTTGGTTACCAACTAAAGTTATGGCAAGTTCTACAAGTTATCTATTAAATAATGCAATAAGGGCAATTATGTCATTTGGCTTTTACTTTTAGTGGCAAAGTTGGCAATTTATTCTAACCCTTAGGGTTTAACCTAAGGTTCCCCAAGTTCATTTTTTAGGATTACGTAATTAGGGCTAAAAAGGAAATCATAGTTTCTAAAAAGGTGAATTAGGGTTTCCTAATTTAATTAGGTTTCCTAATCACATAGGACTTATAAATTAGACTTTATAATATACTAATTACCATTAAGCTTGTTAAATTAATAATTAGGGTTTATAATTTAGCAATTAGGGTTCTAATTTAGTAATTAGGTTTTTTAAATATTAATTAGGGTTTATCCAATTAATATTAAATCTATAATAATTGTCATTAATTACATAACATAACAACTTAACAAATCTTACAGTCGTAATTGACTTCTGTACTAGAGTTTATCAGTAACGCTAGGGTTTTGTACTGTTTTACTGTAACTGTTCCACACATTAACATTACACACATATCAGGCATGTTTATATCACTGAAATATAAATAATATTAGATTAATATTCTCATTCCTTATCCAAAATCCAGAATTAGGGTTTTAAATCCATATCCGACATAACCTTCATATATACCATTATTAATTAAGTTAAAATAATTAACTTAACTAATATAATAAAATACATATCATAATAATCCTTATAATCATATCATATATATAATAATCATATTTTTTATGAAAAATAAATAATAAATATTTTTATTACAAAATTAATGTATTATAAGAATATAATCTATAATGATCAATAATTCTTAAAAAGAAATTATTTACAATTATTCATGTAATAAATAAGTTTTATTTATTACATATATAGATATACTTTGCTTTGCACATATTTTCACATTTATATATATATATATATATATATATATATATATATATGCAAAATTTATTATTTAATTATATTAAAAAAATTGGGTTATTACATCCACCCTCCCTTATAAGGATTCCGTCCCCGGAATCACCGTTTCAAAACTTATAGATACTAGGGAAAATAGCATACACAATCATTTCAAGTAGATCTCGATCAGATTCGATCGAACCGATCTTTAACTATTCAACATAAAACTTGTCTATCTGATCATACGGAAATTTGATTTCTAACAGAACTCAAATTTCTCCTTCAAAATTTTTTTATAACAAAAAATAAAAAATAAAATCATATATAAGAAAATAAAATTTATTCGAATAATACCTGAAGTTCCATCCCCGGCTGTTACGGTATCCTGAACCGTCATGTTGAAGACTCTTGCGGTTGATTTTGTTGAAGTTGGTCCCGTTATCGCCAGTGTTTCGTTGCCTTTCCCCGCATTCACGCTTCCTGCATCCATTCTCCTATTCGGACAGTCCTTTACCTTAAGTTCCATTGATCCACATAGAAAACACTCGTCCTAGGATTGAGGCATTTAGGAGAGATATATCCCTCTTGCCCACACTTATAGCACATGAACTTACCACTAAGACACTCACCTGAATGATTCTTCCCACAATTCTTACACTGCACAGCCTACTTCCTCACACCTTCCTGTTTGACTTGGACATTTCCAAAAGTATTCCACTTTCTTTTTCCATTCCCACTACCACTACCTGCTTCTACCTTCTACCTTCCCAGCTCCCTCAACCTTACCCTTGTTCTTTTTCTCTTTATTGTAGAGGCTTATGGCCTCACTTCCCCCTTCGGCTGTGATAGCCTTCTTCAAAAGTGCTGCAAAAATATTTATCTGCAATACCACCGTCTTATTGTAGAGCCAGGGTTTTAAGCCCAGCTCAAACCTCATTGCCTTCCTTGCCTCCATATCAACTTGATGCAGAGCAAACCTAGCTAATTCATTGAACTTTGCGGCATACTCCGCAACTGCCATGTTCTCCTGCTTCAACTCCAAAAACTTCACCTATATCCTAGCCTGCACACTGGACGAGAAATAGTTCTCAAAGAACAGCATCTTAAACCTAGTCCATGCTATCACTCCTTCTCCTGTCCTAGCTTGATTTGCCTCCCACCAAAAATTCGCCTCTCCTTTCATCATATAGGTGGCAAAAGCTGTCTTTTTCCCCTCAGCTACCCTAGCGACTACAAACGCTTTTTTTATTTCCTTAACCCAAGTTTGGGCTTCTATCGGGTTAGTGGTACCTCTAAATTCTGGCGGTCCTACAGCCTTAAAATCTTTTAACATCGTAAATCGAGTGTCTGGTTGATTTCCCGCGGCCGGCATTCTATTCTGCATCGCTTGAGCTATCATGTTCGTAAAATTCTGCATCAGGTCTGGTTGTTATCCTCCAGCATTGGTGACAGATTCTTATGCCCTTTGGTTCCGAGTTTAACGTCTTGGCGGCATTATCTAGTTAAATAAAATATAATCTATATTTTATTAACTTACATTCTAAACTTTATCGTATAAGTTTAATATTTTAAACTTGTTTCATTAACCAAACATAAATTCATATTCATTCAACTATTTCATAGTACATAACATAGCACTTACTGCTTTAAACATCCGATATCCCTTTGTGACCACAAAAGTCGGGAATCGCTGCTATAACTTATACAAAAGTTAGAAATATTATATTACACAGACATACTTGTCATAAAACACACATATTCAAATAGTACTTATACTACTTATTCACTATGTCTTTTCCTGATCCTGGACAACCTTACGCTCGATGACCTTCCATCCCACAAATAAAAGATGCACCTAGCTTAAAGTTGGGACAATGATGAGAGATATGTCCCTCATATCCATAATTGTAACATATCTTTTTCCCCTACCTGCATACGCCTTCATGTTTCTTGTCACAGTTTGTACACTTTTCTATTTTTTTTAGCGTCCTCTTGGTTATTATCGGAATTTCCTATTTCGCGGTCTTTTATCTTTTTTTTCCTTTCTTGCTCGGAGCTGCACACGATATATTGCTTTTGGCTCCCATCTGATCAATTTGGATTTTAAGCTTATCTTGTTCTTCCATCGTTTCGATTAATGCCTTTCGCAATTAACTATTTAGTAGCTTTTCTATTTCCCACAACTTTTCCAAAGAAGAAACCTTGTTCCTCAGATTCTGCACTTCGGATGATGCTTGATCAGCTCTAACTTCGGTGTCCAAATCACTATATGTTAGTTCCACCATTTCTGGGTCCGGTACTATATTCTCCAAAATGATCACCTCATTAAGGTTATCTTTAACGTAAGCCTCAATTTCAGCTATTGATTTTAATATTGGCTCGGTTATGGAGATTAACTCCTTTTTTACGATCTGAAGGTATCCTAATCCTTTTCTACCTGACTTCAACACATAATTTATCTAGATTAGTATATAATATATATACACACAACAAATAATAATTTTACATAGGTTATTTTTATTTTGTTTTACGATGAATTTAGTTAATTCATCTCCTTTAAAACTCTATACGAGTTATTCGTATTTTCAACGCTTTCCTCTGCCCTAAGGTTATAGCCTAAGGTCTATCCCACCTATGGTTTCTAACCCTAAAGCTCTGATACCAACTTATGACGCCCCCAAATTCAAGTGCTTGAAACCCGAATTCAGTGCTTCACGATACAATTTCTTTGAGCGGAATAATAATAATAATGTCATACATATCAAACTTAATTTACATATCAGAGTTGTCTAAATTCCAGGTACGCGACCTTTAAAATATTTCATTACATGATAGATAATAAATATCAACATCTTATTTAAGTCTAACTATTACAGAAGATAACACAAACTTATTCTGCTAGCTTTTCTTTCCCTTTGTTCTTGCCAGAACCTTCAGGTCGATCATACTTAGCTGAAAACATTTAAATTAAGCAAGAATGAGCATTTGAGTGCCCAGCAAGTAATAGCAACCAATAAACATTAGCTGAAAGGATTAAATATTTTCTTTGAACGACACTTCTACAACGAAGCAATAGTTGTGAAGTAAACTGAAGCAACACTAAATAACATAACAATTCTATTTCAAAATTTAAAACTACGTACTGACTATAATTGATGAGCAGTCGACAGACTATGAATTTTGTTTTTAATTTTTGATAGAGTTTAACAGAACTTCATCTGCAAACCGTCATAACTTACAGGTACGGGGGGTGATCAGCCTGTTATGCCCTGTATTGATCAATACTACATACTAAAACGATATTCTCGTTCATCTTATCCACCTTAGGCGCACAAAAGTTTTCCCATGTTCGGGAGATTCATACTTAGTCGGGAATCTGAACCAAACAATTCGGTTGGATATCAATAAGGTTCTATAATGTTCAACGATATTTTTAAATGTGTGTCTAGCTGGTTCAAATAGCTTAGACAACTTTTAATCAATGTATACATACCGGGATTTAATAGGTATGTATCAATAGGTATAACAATTATCCAAGTGAGGACACTTGTATAACCATACTTTAACGAACATAATATATATATATATATATATATATATATATATATATATATATATATAAATATATATATATATGGATCTTACAGTAATACTGTAGTAATAAACAATGAACGAATAAAGTTCGAGAACTTGCATGAATATGAATATTTGGATATATAATCAATAATAATAGAGTTAATAATCTGGCATAACGATAATAGAATTATGAAACTTTCTTACTCATGTCCATTGCATAAAGGAAATGCAAAGGTTAGGATACTTGCCTGTTCTACTGCTTACACAACTTAGTTCTATCTTTAATTCAACGACCAATCATTCATAAGATTGTTCTATCGATTAGAATAACATATCATAACACATAGTACTGTTATTTACAGTCAACACATAACCTAATCATATTATCACATACGTTTATTAGTCATTAGGACACAAACAGACACTTGTACAGTCAAACTATATAGGTTCAGATCAATTTCGGTAGTATTTCGGTGTACCGGCGGCTTTATCGGGTAATTTTCGAGTTTAAAACTTTATCATGTAGTTCAATATTATCCTGGATATTTTAAATACCAGTCATATTATTTTTAAATGAATTATAATAATTTTTAAATAATTATTATAATTTATCTTAATTTTTCAAACTCTAGAATCATTATTAAATGATTTAAATATTAGAAAATTCTATTATCATTAATATTAAAATAATATTAAAATATTAATGCAGCCATTGCTAAAATATCAAAGTTATTTATAATAACTCAAAATATTTTTAAAGTATTAATATTACCCTTAAATGATTTTTAAAACATTTAAAATCATTTTTAAACAATTACCATTAATATTTAAATATTAAGGTATTATTCACTAAAATATTAAAAGTCATTTATAATAACTTAAAATATTTTTAAACCATTTACATCCTTTTTAAATGATTTTTAAATCAATAAAATCATTTTTAATCTATTTATTTAATATTATTATTAAATAAATCTAATATCATTAATATTAAACAATTAATAAAATTTGCTTTAAAATATTGAAAGTTACATTTTATAACTTAAAATATTTTTAAATACCTTATTATCATTTAAAATAATTTTTAATATAATAAAATTATTTTTAATTAATTTATTTAATACATTTATTAAATAAATTAAATATCTATAATATTCAAATAATTACAAATATTAAGGAAAATATCTTAATTTATCAAAAGTTAATTTTCATAATTTAAAATAATTTTAAAAACTATTTTTGTAATTTTTAGAATTTATTTTCTATTTTTAATCAATTTTCAGAAAATCAGAAAATAAAAATAATAAAAATAGTCGCTATAGGCTATAGCGACACTTTCTGTCGCTGTAGGTGTTCTTGGGCTCAAGAACACTGACAGCCGGCTTACCAAGGGTCTTACTTTGACCGATCGTTAATCAGTACACAAGATGTTTCTGGGCAGGCGTTTGCAATGATCATGTAGTATTGATGTAATACTACATGAAGCATCAACTAACAAGGTCAATCTACAACATATAAGCAAGATCAGGAGGTCCAAAGTGGCTGTCAGAGCATTCTGAATTTTCTGGGTTACCCAGAAACCCAGTCAGCTTCGTGTAGGCAGTTTGAGGCTCATAAATCGTAGGGTTCTAGTAATTGTTAATGTGTTCTAAGGGTTTGGGTTTGTAGTCCACATGTCGGAGTATATATATCAATCATCAAATCAGTCAAACTACATCAGGATCACTAACTAGCATCCGGTCAAACCATGTCAGAAAGGATGTTCTTGTGTTTTTTGGGTTTCCCAGAAAATCGAGTTTATATGTGAGTAGGCTAGTTTGACCATCAATCATTTTCATTCTGTTAGTTATCTAAGTGATATAAAAGCATGAAGACGTAATACACATTCAAGAGTATATCCTTAATACAATAACACAAGCAAATAAGCAAACACATGCAAGATCTGGGCCCCTAAACTTGTTGTCAGACACTGATGAACAAGTTCTGGGTTACCCAGAAAATGCAAAGTCATGGTCGGTCAACGCAGTTTGACCTTCCATAACTTGAAATCTACACATGATCTAAGCATGATATCAAGTCCAGATCAAAGTCCTTCTAGCATACTACATGTTCAAACATTTAAACAACAAAAATTATAACTAGATAAAGATCTATATGGTCTGACATTCGGTTGTCAGACCACTTTTAAAAATTTCTCAGATTCTAAAAAACTTTAAACTCAAGCAAATAAATATTATGGATCCACTATTTAGCAACATAGATCACTGATTCACACCTTATATAACATATTTAAACATTCATACATCAAATCCAACATAGCATACAAGATTGAATTTTTGGTTTAGGGTTATACCTTTCTATGAACAAAATCTTGAATCTGACTTCTTGATCTGCTATGGGTGAACTTGGGACTTGATTAGGGACTGGTCCAACACTAAAATTCGGAGGTTTGGAGTTGAGAGAGTTTTGGTTGAGTGTTGGTGTATAAATGAGCTAATTAATGAAACTTCTCTCTCTTTGATCTTATATATTACATAGATGCAATGCATTTGGATGGTGAAAGTCGCTGAGATATTTGGTTTATGGGCAATGGCTAGCTAGAGTTGGTCACCAACTAAAGTTATGGAAAGTTCTACAAGTTATCTATTAAATAATGCAATAAGGGCAATTATGTTATTTGGCTTTTACTTTTAGTAGCAAAGTTGGCAATTTATTTTCTAGAATTGTGTAATTAGGGCTAAAATAGAAATCTTAGTTTCTAAAAAGGTGAATTAGGGTTCCCTAATTAAATTAGGTTTCCTAATCACTTAGGACTTGCAAATTAGACTTTATAATATACAAATTACCATAAGCTTGTTAAATTAATAATTAGGGTTTATAACTTAGCAATTAAGGTTCTAATTTAGTAATTAGGATTTCTAAATATTAATTAGGATTTATCTAATTAACATTAAATCTATAATATTTGCCATTAATTACATAACATAACAACTTAACAAATCTTACAGTCGTAATTGACTTCTGTACTAGAGTTTATCAATAACGCTAGGGTTTTGTACTGTTTTACTATAACTGTTCCACACATTAACATTACACACATATCAGGCATGTTTATATCATTGAAATATAAATAATATTAGATTAATATTCTCATTCCTTATCCAAAATCCATAATTAGGGTTTTGAATCAATATCCGACATAACCTTCATATATACCATTATTAATTAAATTAAAATAATTAACTTAACTAATATAATAAAATACATATCATAATAATCCCTATAATCATATCATATATATAATAATCATATTTTTCATGGAAAATAAATAATAAATATTTTTATTACAAAATTAATTTATTATAAGAATATAATCTATAATGATCAATAATTCTTAAAAAAAAATTTACAATTATTCATGTAATAAATAAGTTTTATTTATCACATATATACATATACTTTGCTTTGCACATATTTCCACCTTTATATATATATATATATATATATATATATATATATATATAAAAGATTATCTGCGAAATTTATTATTTAATTATATTGAAAATATTGGGTTATTACAGAAACCCTTAAATAAAAAACCACATGTCGAACTCTGAATCTCCACTATATCATTAATAATGGGCTTACAATAATCTTCTCAAGTTTTACACTCTAAAACTTGAGGTTACACAATTAATCGAGAGAGTACACATTTACCTTTAATTAGGTTGAGAAATCTAATTAACTTCACCACCCAAAAACACCCTTAGCAATAAAGTCTTCAAGTTTCAATTGAACGGAGATGGTGTCGAATACCCATGAGCAATAAAGTCTTCAAGCTTTCCTTGGCCTTCCGGATCTCAGTACAGATGCCATTTCATTGGCATACTCCTTTGTATAGAGTGAAGCTTTATCATTGTAGAACTTACATTATTTGTGCTTCACTCTTCTGTGGTGGTCTTACTCTCATGGAGACAGTTTCTCTGTTATGCTCTATATGACTAACATCTCCTCAAGTCAACAACTTCTTCTTCTTTGAAGCTTCGACTCTTTATAGAATCATCTATCATCTTCCCGTTAGAACATAGCCGTTGGGAGTCTTTTGTTGAAGAAGTATCTTTGGAGCATTTAATGCTTTAGATATTCTGAATTCTGTGATGTAGACATATTGGGTTGATGTGACAACTCCTTTTTGACTAACCTGACACATCAGTCTGTTTTATCACCTAACCCTTCTGAAACATCACTCTAAGCAGACTAGTAGGTAGTCACCTTTTTCTTTTGTTTCTTCTATTTACATCAAGGACGATTGGGGAGTATATCGGGATCCTCAATTCACAACGTTCGAATATTAGTTCTTTGTTTAGACATTCTCACTCATCAGACAAATGCCCTCTACAATTCTGATGTTGACCTTTATGAGCTCTACGATTACTTGGTCGTAGCTTGTCTGTGGAAATCGTTAGGGAGATATGATGTGACACCCCCAAAATAGGTATACATCACCCATTCTGAGTCGTCAAATACATGGTACAAAAATAAATACAACTTCAATAATTCATAATAAATAGCCCTTTTATCAGAAAAATTCGATTCTCATGTCTATTCCATAGGAAATTTAATTCTCTACAACTTTGTAGAAGAAAGTTTTTCAAAATTCCAATCAGAAAATGTCTGAAATCCACATACGGATGATTTTTAATACCTCCATTCCGACAAAATACTGATAAAACACCTCAGCATTAATTTCTTCATTTATAACCACAAAAATAAATATATCCATCATTTATATCCACATAAAATAAATATTTTCTTATCATATAAATCAATAATTAATTATTCACAAATAATATTACAGAATCACAATTATGATAACCAGGTCATTCTCAGGAAAGAGGGGGCTTTCCGATAAGGATTTCTCCTTATTGGCGCGCAATTAGGTGACCAAACATGTCCTTAGATAGAACTTCCTTAGACATTGTCAATAATGTTATCTAATAATATTATTCAAATAATATGAATTATTGATCTGATAATAGAAAATACTGTGCAATGACAATTATTGAAACAACAATAATATAATATATCAGCGTAACAATTATTGAATCAATAAAATAAAATATTGAACAGTAATTACTGTAACAATTATTGAGTAGTGCCTTCTTATGTAAGGATCAATAATTCAATAATACTGTGCAATACCGTGTGTTACTATGCAACTACGCGTATTACTATATTTTAACCACCAGGTATTCCAACAGTGTTAACGGTAACAACTGCGTCGCTATTTATAAAAATTCAAACTTGTTGTTTTCTTCATCCGACCGTTTTCTGTTATGGGGCCCACAAATGGCTGCGCCATCGTATGAATATTTTTTGACAGCAAGAATATTCCACGACCAAACGAATATTCCCCGACAATGAATATTTTATAACCACTTGCTTATTTTAAAAAAATTTCACATTTCACCCATAACCAAAATATTATATCAAATTAACACCTTATTATTCACAATAATAATTAGAGAAAATTTGATTTTATTTATATAAAAAAAAAAGTTGGGGTCTTACAACCTCCCCTCCTTATAAAATTTTGTCCTCAAAATTGACGTACGTACATGGTGTTTCGAAAAGGTGAGGGTACCTTGCTTTCATTTCTGACTCCAACTCCCAAGTCATTTCTTCAATAGCATGGTTCCTCCACAAAATCTTAATTTGTGGTATAACCTTGGTGCGTAGGACTTGCTCTTTCCTATCCAAGATCTTAACAAGTACCTCCTCGCACGTTAAATCTTCAGCTATCTCGTCTGGTTCTAACTCAATTATGTGGTTCGGGTCTTTCACATATTTACGAAGCATGGATATGTGAAAAACATTATGAACACGAGACATACTTGGAGGTAATGCGAGTCTATATGCCACATTTCCTATTCGGTCAATAATCTCAAATGGACCAACAAATCATGAATTGAGCTTTTCTTTCTTCCCAAATCTTGTAACTCCCTTCCATAGAGCAACACGTAACAATACATGATCCCCAATATTAAATTCCACGTCCTTTCGATGAAGATCCGCGTAACTCTTTTGTCGATCATGTGCCGTTTGTATACGTTGTCGGATCATTTGGATCTTCTCTGTAGTTATGCGTACCAATTCTGGTCCCAATAATGTTGTTTTACCCACCTCGTCCCAGCATACTGGAGAACGACATTTTCTTCCATACAATGCCTCGAATGGAGCCATGCCTATACTTGCTTGATAACTGTTGTTGTAGGAGAATTCCACTAATGGTAGATACTTATCCCAACTCCCTTTGAAATCTAGGACACAGAGTCTTAATAGATCTTCAAGAGTTTGAATAGTCCTCTCTGATTGCCCGTCCGTTTGAGGATGGTATGTTGAACTGAATCGTAAATTCGTGCCCATAGCTTTCTGCAAGCTAACCCAAAATCATGAAGTGAATCTTGGGTCATGATCCGAAACTATGGATACTGGCATGCCATGCAATCTCACAATCTCATTCATGTACATACGAGCAAGACGTTCAAGGGAATAAGTCTTCCGTATCGGCAAGAAATGAGCAGACTTGGTTAATCTATAAACAATAACCCAAATCGCATATATACCTTGAGAAACCTTGGGAAGACCCGCAACGAAATTCATAGTAATGTGTTCCCACTTCTATTTCAGAATCTCAAGTGGTTGCAATGGACCCTTTAGCACTTGATGCTCCGCCTTTACACGTTGACAAGTTAAACATCACGAGATAAACTCTGCGATCTCTCTCTTCATATTGCTCCACCAAAATGTATGTCGAAGATCATGATACATTTTGGTACTTTCAGGATGGATTGCAAACGGTGTGTTGTGTGCCTCCATCATGATTCTATGCTTCAAGTTAGAATCGTTAGGAACACAAAGTCTGAAGTTGACTCGAAGTATTCTTTCTTCATCGATTCTTGCTTCTGGAATAGCACCTTCTTGCACTTTCTTCTTCATACGTATCAGCTCCAGGTCCGCAGCTTGAGCAGCTTTAACTTTATCGATTAAAGTCGGTTCTACTCGTATATTTGATATCATCACGTGGGTACTTGGAGCCTTTACCTCTATCTCCATCCTTTGCAAGTCATACAAAATGGGCCTTTGCGTTGACAATATCGCACTCGTACCCGTATATAATCTTCTACTCAATGTGTCAGCTACTACGTTCGCTTTTCCAGGATGGTATTGGATGGTACCAACTTGGATCAAGCAAGATTTATAAACAATAGATGTAATGAAAGTTTCTCCTAACGAAGTCTCAACAGATAAGTCAAAGTCTAATTTTTCCGGAGTCAAGTTCAAACGTTGAGCACAAGCAGGAGAGATAAAAGAATGGGAAGAACCGGTATCTAATAAGGTATAAACTTTACAAGAATTTATGATTAGCTTACCCGTGATCACCTCGTTCGGGTTCCTTGCGTTTTGGCCAGTCACGACAAATGCTCTACCAGGAACCGCTGACTTTGACTTTTCCGGAACAGCCTTCGGAGTCACTATTCTCACTGGACTTGATTTCGCTACAAGACAATCTCTAGCTATATGACCTTCCTTTCCATAATTATAACACACCTTGGATTGTTGTGGACAGTTTAGGCTAATATGTCCCTCTTTCCCGTATTTGTAACAAACGACCGGTGCTCATTTTCCTCCCCTAGAAACAGTTTATGTTTGTGCTGACGTCTTCACGTTATCATTGTTGTACCTTCTCTTCTTGAAATCTCCTCATAACTTGCTTCTTCTATTTTCATGGCCACGATTACCACCAGAGTGGTTACCGCTTTTGTCCGAATATTTTCCTCCCCGCTGGTTGTCATTGCTCCGATGACTGCTACCACCGGTATAACCCTGATTGTGGTCCCTCGTCTGTTTTTGCATGAACTGCAAAAAGTTTTTAAACATCTCATCATTCATCATTTGTTCGATAGTGTTATTTACATGAGGAATATTGCCTCCTTGTTGCACGTACCCTTGGGTGGTGATTAAAGGTGTCTCCACGATCTCATTCACTCCATTGTTAATATTCTTAGCTGCCATTCTTAAATGTTGCCATAAAACAAGGGTTAATTAAAGAAATTGACATACCACATAATACCCCTATAATATGACTGACCAACAAATAAGCTTAGGTAGAACACACTAGCGAAGGATTTACTCGTCGCTCCCCTCCTAGTTCTACTCCCCGATTTCCGCCAGAGACCATATCCCTAAGCTCTGATACCAACTGTGACGCCCCTAAAATAGGTATACATCACCCATTCTGAGTCGTCAAATATATGGTACAGAAATAAATACAACTTTAATAATTCATAATAAATAGCCATTTTATCAGAAAAATTCGATTCTCATGTTTATTCCATAGAAAATTTAATTCTCTACAACTTTGTAGAAGAAAGTTTTTCAAAATTCCAATCAGAAAATGTCCAAAATCCACATATGGATGCTTTTTAATACCTCCATTCTGACAAAATACTGATAAAATACATCAGCATTAATTCTTTCATTTATAACCACAAAGATAAATATATCCATCATTTATATCCACATAAAATAAATATTTCCTTATCATATAAATTAATAATTAATTATTCACAAATAATATTACAGAATCACAATTATGACAACCAGGTCGTTCCCAGGAAAGAGGGGGCTTTCCGATAAGGATTTCTCCTTAATTAGGTGACCAAACCTCTCCTTAGACAGAGCTTTCTTAGACATTGTCAATAATGCTATCTAATAATATTATTCAAATAATATGAATTATTGATCTGATAATGGGAAATACTGTGTAGTGACAATTATTGAAATAACAATAATATAATATATCAACGAAGTAATTATTGAATCAATAAAATAAAATATTGAACAGTAATTACTGTAACAATTATTGAGTAGTGTCTTCTTACGTAAGGATCAATAATTCAACAATACTGTGCAATACCGTGTGCTACTGTGCAACCACGCGTATTACTGTATTTTAACCACCGGGTATTCCAACAGTGTTAACAGTAACAACTGCGCTGCTATCTATAAAAACTCAAACTTGTCGTTTTCTTCATCCGATCGTTTTCCGTTATGAGGCCCACAAATGGCTGCGCCATTGTACGAATATTCCCCGACAGCAAGAATATTCCACGACCAAACGAATATTCCCCGACAATGAATATTTTATAACCACTTGCTTATTTTGAAAAAAATTCACATTTCACCCATAACCAAAGCATTATATCAAATTAACACCTTATTATGCAAAATAATAATTAGAGGAAATTGGATTTTATTTATAAAAAAAAAAGTTAGGGTCTTACATATGATCTTGACATCTCTTATGATTCTAAGAGTGATCAACGTTGTACCATCTTTTATTTAGCTCTTGCAGTTTTCCCTATGATCATGCTTGGTTTGTCTTACTCCAGGAGCTAGCGAGTTGATTGACTGCTTTGACACTTTGGTTTGCATATCCCCTTGATTAGTCAAGTTCAGCTTCCTTGACTTTTAGCCTTGTGATCTCTTAATCATACTTAATGGTGAGGCTGAGTATTGACATCCTCTTCGTCTGTCTTCTGTAGGTGCTTCATTAGACTCTGCTACTAATTTGTAGACTCTACGATTATTGTAGCCTACCTTGTGATCGTTGTCTTCTTATAAGAGTTGAGTTCTTAGGTTGTGCTACTCAGTTGCAGTTAAGCACACGTTCGAAAGAACTGAGTAGCAGAGCAAGCTTTTCTTTCTCGATCGTAGAGTTTGGACGTTGAGTGTTCTTGAGCTTTTTCTTTGAATCTCTTCCTGATTTTCTTGTGAATGAGGTTTTGAAATGCTTCCGTTGTAGCATTTAATGCTTCAGACATTTCTGAGCACTGAGATTGACTTTTTGGAAATCTGTTATTCTGTTGTCTGGCCCACTGACACAACAGACTGCTATCTCACCTAACACCTGAAAAGGTATTTTTAGTAGGCATGTAGTCATTTTCTTAGCTTCTTCTATACGCTTCTTCGATACATACAAAGGATGAGTGTTGGATCATTGGGATTTCTGAAATGTCAACGTCTATAAGTCATTCTTCATTTGTTGTACTTCATCCTTCAGCAAATGGATAAGGCTCGGTGCTTCTGATGCTGACAGGAGAGACACCGCGATCATTGTGTCTTGACATGCTCGTTTCAGCCTTGATCGAAGAGAACACTGCGATTTCTCTTAAGCTCTGATAGACTACGATCTCTACTTGCTTGTTTTGCAGACTCCATGTTTTCTAGAGCTGACTGCGATCCTTAACTTGGCTTGGCTGGCGCTCGGACCATCTCTACAATTCTGAGTATGGCTTCCAAAGTAGACTACGATTCTGAAGCAACTTTCTCGATACTCCACCATTCAGCCTTGGCTTCTGCAATCTCTCGGCTGGCTCGTCAGACTACGATTCTGTTGAGGCCTATCTATTACATCTCAAAATAGATCAACCTAACAAGTTTGATCTTTCTATTCATAGTCCTGGTACATCATGATATGTTGAAGGAATTTTACAAAACTATTCATTCATATTGGATCAACCTAATATATTTGATCATTTCAGTCTAAGTCCTTGTCCATATTGCCTATCATCTATTAAGGACTTTACAACTTTTATCAATGTTGACATATTTGCATATTCATTCATTAACTTCATCATCTTCATCATCAAATTATATGAATAAAGGAATAATCATTCTCATGTATATTCCTAACAAACTTCACCACCCAAAAACACCCCAAGCAATAAAGTCTTTAAGCTTTCAATTGAACGGAGATGGTGTCTAATACCCACGAGCAACAAACTGTAATCCTCTCAATTTATTATTTCGGTACCTTCTTGCTACCGAGCTTCTCTCATGTAAAAATAAGACTCTATCATAGCCTTATTTATATTACTCTTCTTAATCCATTCCTATTATGGATTATAAACAATTTATTCTCTTTATCAAATTAAGGATCACATCTCCTTGTCTTGGTCACCAACCAATCTAATAAGTAAATCTTTTTTCAACTTGAATTTCTTTCATGGGTGAGGACACACACCCAATAATTTCCCCTTCCGAACTCATGAGAGGAGGGATCACAAACCACAACTCCTTACTCGGAGTTAATTCCAACGAATTCTTGGCTCAACTCAAACTTCTTAGAATTTTCAAATATCTTCATGTCTGACTTTGTCTCCTTAACATGATTCTTCTCGATGGGAGGATCTAACTCAAACTTGACAGATTTTTGCTTGCCGAATTCATTCACAACCGCTTTGTACCCTAGGTGCGAGCTATCATTTTTCTTCTTCACTTTTGGTACCCATTTAAAGCGAAGAGTTTTCTTCTCGTGATTCTCATGCAAGGCTTTTCTCCTATCTTACACGACTTTGTACTACATCTTATTTGCATGATTCTTCTCAATGGGAGGATCTAACTCAAACTTGATAGATTTTTACTTGTCAAATTCATTCACAACCGCTTTGTACCCTAATTATGAGCTATCACTTTGCTTCATTACTTTTGGTACCCATTTAATGCGAAGAGTTTTCGTCTCATGATTCTCATGTAAGGCTTTTCTCCAATCTTGCACGGATTTGTATTACATCTTTTTTCTTCTAACTCCCTCATCTTCAACACCTCTCACATGCGCCCGCATCGTATAAAAAGTGCCTACCTTCTTACCTCTAGTCACCACTTAAGACCCTTTAGTGAGCTTCTATTGACTTTTACCAAAGTAACTTTTATAACCATTCTCATCAAGATTATAAGTAGAGATTAAATTAAGACGGATATCTGGAATATGTCCAACTTCTCTCAGCATCAACCTGCAACCACTGTTAGTCTCCAAACAAATATCTTCAATGCTTATAATCTTGGATGCACTTCCATTTCCCATCCGTGCATAGCTGAAATCACCACTACTATAGGATGTGAAGATCTCACCACGCGAAGTAGCATAGAACGAAACACCTGAATCAATCTCTTAATCATTAACATGACACTTCTTTTTACCATCACAAAGAATGACTACATCAACATCAGATATATACACAATCAAATCTTTATATTCATCTTTTTCCTTAGATTGCTCTTTCTTCAAAAATTTGCACTCTAGCCTTATGTGACCCGTCTTCTAAAAGTGAAAACAAATGACCTCTTTTCAATCTCTTGACCTTCCCCTAAATTTATCATTTTCAGGAGAGTTTCTCTCTCTGTTTTTGCTCTTATTCTGCGTGACAAAAACTTGTGACTTAGCACTAGCCACTATAGTATCTCTTCGCCTCTGTTCCTCATTAAACAAACTATCATTGACTGTATCCATACTCAGTATACCATTGAGAGCGGAGTTACTTAACGATACAACCAACATCTCCCAGCTTTCAGGCAAATAGCTCAACATCAACAAAGCCTTCATCTCATCGTCAATGATCATCTTCATCTTAATCTTACTCAACAGATTTATCAAACTCTAAAAATCACTGAAGTATTCTGCAACGGAGTTTCCATCTTTGAACTTAGTTCATAAGCTTCCTAATAAAAAAAAAAGCTTTATTTTACGTCGTCTTCCTTTCATACAAGGACTCCAATTTCTGTCAAAGAGTATATGCTTTAGATTTCGTGGCAACATGATGAAACATACTTTGATTAATTCACGATCTAATTAGACCAATATTCTTCATGTTCATCTTGTTTCACTATGCTTCACTCTTGTTTGTGGGCTTCACTCCTTCATTCTCAAGTGACTCGTACAAATCCTTGCAATAAAGTAAATCCTCCATTCTTTGTTTCCAAATTGCATAATTTGTAGCCTTGAGTTTAATCATGCAACCTGTTGTCCAGTCCTTCATTTAATTCGCACAAGAAAATCACAAAAATAACCAAGCTCTTAATACCACTGTTCAAAAAGTGCACTTAAAATAATCTCAATTCTAGGAAATACTTTTCCTCTCTTTATGCAATTAAATAAGGAATCAACAAATTCAATTATGAGAACGAAAATAACAAATAACCATCCGCAAGCAAGACACAATATTTAATGTGGAAAACCCTTAAAAGAAAAAACACAGGTCTACCTCCGAATCTCCACTATATCACTAATAATGGACTTACAATAATTCTCTCAAGTTTTATTCCCTAAAACTTGAGATTACACAATAAATCGAGATAGTACAAATTTATCTTTAATTAGGTTGAGAAACCTAATTAACTTCACCACCCAAAAACACCCCAAGTAAGAAAGTTTTCAAGCTTTCAATTGACAAAGATAGCGGCAAATACTCACGAGCAACAAACTATAATCATCTTAATTTTTTCTTTTGGTACCTTCTTGCTACTGAGCTTCTCTTATATAAAAATAAGACTCACTCATAGTCTTATTTATAGTACTCTTTTCTAATCAATTCTTATTATGGATTAGAAATAACTTATTCTCCTAATCAAATTAGGGATCACATCTTCTTGTCTTGGTTATCAACCAATCTAACAACTAAATACTTTTTTAATTTGAATTTTTTTCATGGGTGAAGACCCACACCCAACAATATGTTCTAGGTTTTAGACATACCCTAGCGTTATGACATTTATATTTTTCTTTGTGGGCTACGAAATATAGGGCTATTAAATAAGGTTCACTCCCCCACTCCGCATCTCAACTCCCGTGTTAAAAGATGGTTATTGAGAAGGGATCATTTGGTTTAGGGGTGTAAATAAATCGAGTCAAGTCAAGTCGAATATTGAGTTGTTTAAATTTGATTCATAAAATTTATCGAGTATGAAATAAAATTTGATTGAGACACGTTTAACTATCAAGTCGAGCACGATTTAGAATCAAGTCTGAACAATTTGAGCAAATATATTCTAAGTATTAATAGAAAATTGTAATTTAAAAGGTTCAAATAATTTATCTAAATTCAAAATTTGCTCATATTTAAATAATTTATATTTTAAATTGAATTCGAATCAAATTTTTAGTCGAACAAATACGAATAAAAAACGAACCGTTTGATTCATTTTACTAGTTTAAATTTTGATCTAGACAATAATGTCGAGAAGAAATATAGTCTATGACAATATTAAATTATGTGTTAAACTGTTAATTTTATTAACACTCAATAACAGTCCAAAAAATATGCATCTGATGCGCAATATATAATAGTAATATAATTAGCAACAAATTATTGAGTGCTTACAATTGACTTTATTATATTACTTATTCTGCTATAACGCAGTACATGCCATGCCTCCTACTTTAATTATTTTGTCCGTTGTTTGTAGGGGTGTAAATGAATCAAATTGAATCGAATCGAGTCGAGTATTGAATTCATCACATTTGATTTATAAAAAATTTATCAAATATAAAATAAAATTTAATTGAGGATTGTTTACGGTTTAGCTATCGGTTTGAACTTTTCGAGCTACTATGATCCAAGTATCAATAGAAAATTATAATTTGAAAAGGTTCGAGTAATATATCGAATTTTAAAATTTATTCATATTTGAATCGCTTATATTTCGAATCGAACTCAAATAAAACTTTTAGTCAATCGAATACGAATTAAGCCCGAACCGTTTGGTTCATTTTAAAAGGTTAGTTGTTTGTTGGAACCATAAATTATTTATTACTATAATTGTTCAGTTTATTATTCAGTACTCCCTCCGTTCCTTAATATAAGACTTTTTAGAGTTATGCACAAGTATTAAAGAAATGATTGTATAGCATTAAATATAATATCAAATGTCTATATTGACCTTGTATTAGAAAAAAATATTGTTATTTATTGAGCAAAAAATAGTGAGAGAACCAAAGTTATATTTAATACATGGGTAATATTAGAAACTAAACAATTAATGCTTACTTGGAATTCTAAAACGTCATATATTATGGGGACAATTTTTTTTTTCTAAAACAGTCTTATATTAAGGGATGGAGGGAGCACATGATTACATGTCACAACATATATTATATTCATATATATGAGGCATAGTTATATCACAAAGATCATGAGATGATCATAATAGTAAAAGAAGACCTTATGCGCCTTTTAAACTTCTCCATGTGCAAACCTCTGTAGATTCAAGTAAAGAAGAGATAACTTATATTTAAAGATTCATACACTTTCTCTAAACTAAATTGAAGAACAAATTTGAAGAACATTGATTCACATTCACTTCCTTTGTTTGGATAAATACTCTGAACCTACAGAGGAAAAGAAAATTCTGTTTTATGAACAATAATTGATTGTTTTGTTTTGTTTTGTTTTCAGTTGGAAAGAAGCAAATTCTTTCCCTTGTGATCATGCCTTGAATTTGATCTCTTCGCTGAAACCGAAGAATTCCCCATTTGGGATTCACAATTTTCTTGACATAAATCCTGTTCTTCATCACTAATGTTAAGAATATCAGCAATCAAAAGATTTCCTTGACAAGAAAAAGAGCCCAAAGAAAATGATCTTGATCTAATTTCTTGCTCATTTTCTTGATTAATCATCATGCTGCTACTTCTTTCTTCAGAATATCCCACAACATGATCAAAAACTTGTTCTTGATCATCTATAACTAAAACCAAATCGCTCTGCCTTGTCATTTCAAGGGAGGACACATTAAGTGTGGTTGAAAATGAAGGACTAGTTTGTACTGGCAATAGATTGAGGATAGATACAACATTTGAACGACACAACGGGCAATTTGAATGAGATCTTAGCCAAGTATCAATACAAGGAAGGTGAAAAGCATGGCTGCATTTAGGCAACAATCTCAAGCTCTCATTTTCTTCAAATTCACTTAAACAAACAGCACAATCTGTCCCTTCAATTATGAGGCCATCCCCTTTTTTATACTTGAATACCGCTATAGATTTTATAAGCGATTCGTCTAATCCATTCAAAGCAACTTCTTGTCGCTGTTGGTTTGATTGATCATGAGTTACTTGATTTTGATTCACCTCAAGTTCATTGCTTGAGTTTTGGTGGTCACTGCTAGTCCTTCTTTTGCAATATTTTGAGATGATGGTGTAGTAACTTACCAGGAGAAACGCACTTCCCAAGATTCCGATGACTGCTATGATGAGAGGGGAGAAGTTTGCCCCAGAATTGCCGTCGTCTTGGGCTTCGAATGCTGGTGGTGGTGGTGGAGGGAAAATTATGTAGCACCACTGTGGACAGTATATGCTGCATATGCCTTGTGAACAGTCTTTATAACTGCCATAAGGTGACCAAGCAGTTGGATTTGCTGCTGAACCCATGTCCTAATTTTAGAGTACCATTTAATTCTTGAAGCAGCCTAGCTCTCTCTATGTATGTAGGTTGAGAGGACTGTAAAGAAAAGGGGGCTTAGAAGGAAGGAAAAGCAAAGGAGAGGAGGATGTTGTTTGTGTTTGATAATATTCTTTTTCTTTTGGTATTTGATACAGCTTTAGCTTTTAGCTTTTTATTTTTTAAATTTTGCCATTTAGTTATCTTTATAAGTCATGTTACCCAACTAAAGAAGTCTAGTGTTAAATTACAATTGTGAAACATAAAATCGTTCGGATTGGAAAGGATAATAAGGATGGTCCATCCTATTACATATGTTTTTTTAAAATTATTAATAATATTTATTCTCCTAACTGATAATAAAAAAATTAATAGATAAATTTGTAATATGTCTTTCTTTTCTTTTTTCTTTTTTTGACTTTACTTTATCTTTTGATGAAGTGAATATAGAGGATTGTTTGTTGACCAAAAGATAAGAAGTTGGAGGGCCAGGTGCGAGGGGGAGGGGGAGGGGGAGGGGCATGGGGAAGGGGAGGGCGAGGGGAGGAGGGGTTGATGAGAAGGATTAATCCAAGTTAGTCGGTGAGAATATGTGGATGTGTGTAGTGTACCACACCTCCAAAGTCCAAACCAACAAATACCGAAAACATTTCTTGCTTTGCCACTTGTCTAAGCAAATGTCATAACTCACACCTATTTTGCAATTTGATAAGACTGAGAGAATCATGCCTTTTTCTCTCTTCTTTTAGAATATATATATATATATATATATATATATATATATATGAGAAAATTATATGTACACTATGACGACGGTTTTCTGGACTACGGTGAAAATCCGTCGTCATAGCTCAAAAAATTCGTCATAGGACAAGGGAGTAAAAAAAAAAAAACAGAATATGGGAATGGGGGGAGAATTATAATGACGGAAAATGTGTTCTAAAAACAGTGAAGACAATAACTTTGTCGGCCAATCATGTTAATTTCTTGTTTGTCAATGTTTATTAACAAATATTAGTGGGTATCTACAGAAAAATCTTTAAAGATTCTTCTATGTTAGGCAGTAAATTTATATTCCGTATTATTTACTAATTGGTAATTCTAACTTCTTACCGAAAGGTATATTTAAACTTGTGACCATGCACAAGAGAATTGAACTACAGAATTGAAGACCAATAAAGGAGGAAAATCATTCTAGGACTCCAAATCCAAACAGACCCTAATCTAGGATTGGTCCTGTAGAAGTCATGTCCCTTTCTTTAAACTGATTAAATAGAATCAATTTACTTGTAATTATGATTAAGGAGCAGTTATACAATTATAGTTCATGCTTAGGTGGTCATTTATTTGAGAGTATTCTTCTTTAGAATATAAAGTAGTTTAGAGAAAGAATCTAGCAGTTCAACTTTACAAACCATTATATATTTCTATATAGTTGTTTATTATTCTGTTTGTCACAGCTTTCAAGAGTTTTAGGTCACCAAAGAATTATTTTCTTCTTCTTGTGGTCTACAAAATGGGGACCAAACAAGTATATATAATTAAGCCTTGTACTTCACATCATGATTTAGCAGAAAATTGTATTAGAAGCTAAATCATCTTCTGTTAATAAGGTGCTGTTTGTTTACATCTGATTGCCTCTTAATGGATTGTCTCTTATTCGCTAAGAGGCATGATACTGTTTGTTTTGTTTTTTGTTACCTCTGAATGCCTCTTAATCGGTAAGACAGAAAATGAAATCTTAATAATTAAGAGGTACCTCTTAATAAATTTTTTTTGATAAATTTTTTTTATATAAATATATTCAACAATATTATGCACTTATTTTTATTAAATTGAATATTTAAAATTATTAAATAAAATTTTACCCTTTAAAATGGTAAAATAGTGTCATTAAGAGACAACTTACTTTTTTGTTATCAAATAATTTTTTAGATTCAGACCTCATAACCATTCAGATGATTTAATTTATTAAGACATCATAATCATTCAGATCTTAATTCCCAAATTTATCAAACACAACCTAAGCCTTCATATGCTCGTAATGCTCAGCTAAAGTGACATCAGCATCTTGAATTATCCAAATCCGGTTAGCATGAAGTAAATTCATAATAAGTTGGTCAATTGACTGTATTACAGTGCTGACATGCAAAAAAAGATCATCACTCATCCGTTTGTCGACACTGTATTGGTCTATCGGTCAAAATTAACTTTATGCTAATACCCCCATTACAGTGAGGGAAAAAAACACAAGGACATTAGTTTATTAACCTATTTGAGATTAATCTTACTAGTGATCTTATGATTTATTTACCTTTTTACCCTTTTTTATGATTTATTTACCCCTCTCGGACACAATAATGTGAGTGGATGTTATCATCAACCTGTCCTACAAAAGTAGTTCTGTTCAAGTCTGTTCAAGTGGTATCACCTGCTCTAAGGGAACATAATGAAAAGATTCTGATGAGGTACCAAATCAAACAGCAAAACAGCAGAGTAATAACTAATAATCACTGCAAAATCTATACCTCGTGTTAAAATATTATTAATGTTCTAACTATATCTATCACTCTTCTATAGTTAGAGTACAACAAAAGAGAAAGAAATAAAGCCTCCTATTTACTTGTTCCAATTAAAGAACAAACCTTCATGTAGTTTATTTTTCTCTCCTCCAGTTCAATAAAGAATGATTATAACTATGAGCCTGTATATAAATATACATGGGGGATAAAAAGGGGGGAAAAAGAGGGTTTATGCTTTTCCCTTCCTCTTCTCATCCAATGCCTGCATAAAATAATTGAAAACCATTTTAGATTTATAATATACATAGCGAGAAGACATTCACACAATAAAATTCAATTTAGTTGGAGAGTCGAGTCCTACTAAGATGAACCAGTATCTGCAGATAACTACGTTATTAATTGAACATATCGACAATTCTTCATATACCCAAATTAAAATGGCACTCAAAGAAACTGCATAAGAAATGAGTGCCAACTGCCAAAGGCTTTCTTGGAAAGCATAAGTCTCTCTCTGATTACTAGTGCTGCAGGTGTTAGATTGAGTGGGAAAATCTTTCATTTGAATTCTAAGTTACAAAAAAACTTCAGAAGACGAAAATGTTCATTTTCCGAAGGCATAACACCAGTGGCCTATTTTTTCTCTATTTATAACCCAGAAAACTTAAATATTGACTTCTAGCCATCATAACATATGCCATATATAAAAAAAGAACAAAAGGAGAACACACAGCAACCACAGTGCATCTTCTTTTCCATTGTGAAGCAACAACATTTCAGAAGTCGTACCATATAATTTTAACATATGCACCAATGGAGATGTTGTAATCCACAAAAGTATTTGCTTTCATGAACAAGCCTCTACTCATTCTTGGAAGGATAATAATGATAGGGTCACAAATTTGGGATCCCAAATGTGTTTCAAATACACATATCAATGATATCATCATTACATTGGTAATGCTAAGGACCCACATTAGTGTTGAACAACCAATGTAATGATTATGTGTATTTATGACACATTTTAGACCCAAAAAATTGAGATCCCTAACAGTACCCTTCTTGAAAGAAACATAGAAAAGAGATGCTTAAAATAGAATGTTGAGTAGTTCAGGTATATGACATCTCATTTTGTTATAGAACTAGGTAAACTGAAGATGCTAGAACATTCATTATTTTAAGGCAGTCATCCTAATAGTATGCTGTTCCGAACAATTTATATGATCATCATCTAGGAGCAAACTTGTTTTCACATCCAAAGAAAAGATGACATCTTCAGAACTAGAGTTTGTAAGGCCAGTATGGCTTTTATCTTAGTTTTCCGTATATATTAGGCAAGCTAGATTCCGTTTGATCTTATTGAGTACTCATGATTGTGAATGACAAAAACACACCAAGATGCAATGTACAAACATGTTTTACATATTTTTGTATATTGTTTAGAAATAGTACCTTTCTCTGGAACATTCTCATGGTCAAAACGAGAGTGTCACGCATTCTACAAAAGAAAAGTAGAGGCATCATATTATGCTTATGGAAGCATAGAGATAGCAAACATATGTGCTCACATTTGTTTATATACCATAAGATACATCACATCTAGCTATGGAATTAAGTAACATTAAGTTTAGCCTCGTTCTATCTGAGGCGATGAATTCTTCCATATTAGAGTAGTTCTCGATGCTCCACGTAGCATATACGTATAATAAAGTTGAAATGATGTAATTGCTACGAACATGTGCCAAAAATATACTAAGAATGAAAGAATCAATGCCATTATTTTATTTCCTGGAAATTGGAAAGCTATTAGTAAGTCAGGATTGAAGAAAGAATAGCCAAATAAATAAAATATCCTTGCAAATTTCTTTTTATTATTAAGAATTGCATGAAAACTATGAAAAAATGGCTCTAAGTTCAGTCACTGCAATAAAATCTCAACAAAGTTTCTGGGTTGCAGTTTGTAAATGAAGGCCAACCAAAAACTTTATCCATAATTGGATATTGCAAGCGAAGCACCAGTCAGTTTATGTAACTTAGGTACTCGAACAATTAATAACACGTGAACTAAAATTTAAAATATTTATCCAGAAACATATTATAAAGCCCAAAAGCAGAGTGTGTAGAAAGAAGGATGGGACCCAGTAGAGAGTAGAATCACTGACAGAAGACGGTAATATCATTTCCTCTTATCACAGTAATAGAGCAGTTTCCTCAAAGAGTTATTTTATTCAAGAGCAAAACATTTCTTTTAATATTGAGAATTCACTACACAGGAGATTTCTAATCTTTTCAGATTTATGCTACTGCCAATCAACTACAACAGTTTTTGGTAGCCGCAAAAGAGATGACCAAGCACCATTAGACCACTGTAAGTAAGAGTCACTTAGCCGCCATAAAAAAGAAGCTTGAGATTTCACAACACAATACTGTATGAGATACAAAAATAAATGACACAAGAAAATTTTTAAGTAGAAAACCCAACTGAAAAAAACTACTTGGAGAGATCCCAGAAATCCACTATAAAAATCTTGAATACAAGCCTTTTTATCTGGAAAAAATAAACACATTGCATATTTTCTCTCCTCTCTCTACCTCTTTATGTTTCTCTCTAACTCTCGGCTTGCTGAGCTCTCGGCAAATTTTCTCACAACTTGAGGTTCTCACGGATGGTATGTTATATATCTAGTTCACATAGCAACCAACCTATATATATATATATATATATATAGTGAATTTCTGAGATCTCTCCCTGTGATTTTTCCAAATTGAGTTTTCCACAAGGTCTGCAGTGGAGATGTGGTATTACTTCAATTAGCATAACAAGATATTGCGAGAGATATTGGGTGTAATCTGGGGCTAGGGTTTTTAGTACATTTCATTCAGTTGTGAGTAATCTAGATAGTTCTTGTACTCATCAATTTTAGTATAGTGGAGAATCTTTTTCACGCCCGTGGATGTAGAGCAAAATCCGAACCAAGTAATTCTTGTGTTCTTGTTCTCTATTCTGTTTACCGCTTTCACTGTTGTTTAGTGTAATGATCCTAATTGTCATAACAATATGATCCTACCAGAAATTCATATATGGCCTCTATTTGGTAGGCAGTAAACAAAGTAGAAGGAAGAAAAGGCTGGAGGAAAGGAAGTTCAGATCTAGGAAAAGGACACAATATTTTCTTCATCACATTAGTTGGAGTAGGGAAGATGAGTAATCAAATCAACACTAATGCACATATTAGGAGTTCCAACTTTTGAGAGTAAACAATGTGGTGCTTCTGGAGGAAAAGGGCATCCCTCCTCTTTTCCATTCACTCCTTTTTCTCCTCCTACCAAACATAAAAAACCTTAACCATTGTTACCTTTTACACTCTTCAACATGAAAACATGACCATCAGGCAGGAAATCTCATTCTAAGACCATCATAGACTACTCAAAATGCATATTTTATTATTCTTTTATGCTGTGTTATCATGACCTATATGACATAATAATAGAACCTCAAAATTAATTGATTTCAAAGTCAGCTGTTTGAAAAATTAATTGATTTCAAAATCAGCTGTCTCCATTATTTCCTTTTTAAATGTACCTGTTCTCCTATTTGTTCCAATTGATAAAACAGAATGACACTTCGAAGTGTTCCAGTCTACACCCATGATAAAGGTATACCAAATTGGCACTTAGATGCTAAAATTGACCAAGTTATTTAATATGAACTTTTGCACATATCCTAATATTAAGCTTCCTAATCCCAGCTGAAAAAGGAAGTGCTTGATTAGTTCTCATTGAGAGCATAGGATCATGTACGCCAGAATGATACAAAATATGAGAAAAGAAAACGAGAACAAGAAAATATAAAGATCAACTGGTGTATTACCGTATATTGTTGTTTGCGTTAAAAGGATGGGAAGAACCATCAGAACACTTTAAAACAAATTGTGATGAGATCCCCGAAGGAATTTTTATCTGTAAACATCAATGAGAGTATCAGATAATGTTGTAATTAATTTCTGATTTTTCTGTGCACTTCAAAGTTTGACTATTTTAGGCATTCAAGTTCACCAATACTGATGAAGAAGTCATTATGTTATGCTTCTTTTGTCAAAGTTGATGCACCAAAGAGTAAAACATACCGCTAAATCATTTGAAAATCTCTCCGAAATTACAACAGCTTGTGTTTTATTTATCTGTATCTGGTAACCTGCTCTTTTCAATATGAGAGTTGTTGCCTCCCAATTCTCAGAGGAATCCATCTGTTTAAATGTCAAGAAAATATTTCAAATGTAAAAACCATAGAGTTGAATGCAAAGGACAACTGTTGCACATATTGTAAACCTCGAATGTTCATTATATTATATTCTTTTTTACTATAATTTTGTGTCAAGTCACCAGTTGTTCTAAGAACTTGAGTATTAGAGGATTATTCCAACAATGTGCATCATGCTTTGAAACTCCCCTCTCCTTAAAAACTTGAATTTTACATCTCATCTCCTCTCCTTGTGAAAATTATCTGGTCAGATACAAAATTAATCTATGTAATAAGTTTTGATTCTGCCACTTCTGTTCTCCTCCATAAATATGACGACACCAAGCTCAGTGCACACTCTGCTCTGTGCATAGTCTTAAGTTAAGTTATTCATCTGCAAGGACATCAATTTTATGATCTTGTATCAAAGAAAATAGATGTTTCTCGTCATGTGATCTCTTTGAATTAATATCCTGTGCCACACTATACCATTTATTTTCCATCTGTGTCAAAGTCAATCTTATTTTCATTAATCATTTACCTTCTGTTATACCATGTGAAGAGATTACCATAGACGGCTCCCTGGTTCATGGGAGCTAAAAAGGCATCAAGGAGTAAATTAAATGACCGAAGCAAACCTTTACCTGTGTCCAATTAGAATCTAGGACTAGTAGTTCTTATGTTATTTCTCTTTAGGTTCTTATTTTATCTTTATATTGATATTTTATCTCCCCTCTTTTCTGGTGATCTATTTCCTCAAATGGGGCTTCCTTATTCATCCTTTACCTTTCTCATTTTCTATTTTCATCACTTTTGATTGTATTATTTCTTTATTATCTTCAAAGCAGTAAAGAGATAATGCTGCACCAATTCTAGTTGAAACTTGTATATACATATATAAGACAAAGCAAGATGATGCCTAACATCCCACACATGAGAAATAAGCTCAATCAAACCTACCAACAGAAGAACACTAAATGCAGCTTCGCCTTCGGATATATATGTGTCAATGTCCTGCTGCATACCAGGGTCTACAAATACCAGAGAGTGTGTTCATCACAAAATCTTTTTATAAAGAAAAAGTATTTTACAGGGGGGAAGAGAGAGAGAGAGAGAGAGATTAATCATTAAGGTAATGTAAGAACCACCATAATGCAGATAAAGGATCCACAATTTTACTAATACAGCAGTCATGTGACAAAGTTTGGAAGCCAGCTGGTATAAGTTGATCTCTAGATCATGCATACAGGTAACAGGAACATGCATTGCTGTGAGACACAAGACTCTAAGCACAACATGTGCGAAGGTATATAGAATATTTTCAAAAGTGAAAAACTATTGAATTTTAAAGGGATTAGAATTCTAAAAAGACGTCAATTTAGTTGAAAAGGCTTACCACATGTTATTTTGTTCTGCTCATTGGCAAAACGTCTGACTATTTCTCCCTGATAATAATAATCATTATATTAGCACCAAGTTCAGAAAGAAAAGAAAAAATATGCAATAAAAACTGTTGAAATAGCATGCTTTATTACATTAATTCTTATGAAAAGAGACAATAGATGTGGGGGGTGGGGGTGGGGGTGGGGGTGGAGAGAGAGAACAGTAAGAAAGGTTGTTTAGAATTAGAAAAGTTTCATTTTCAGTAACCCAGAACCCAATCCACAGGGGGAGATAAAATTTCACATATTCAAATATGTTCTGATGTTGTCATACATCATGAATCTAGTGAATGCTAGCCTCGCATGAGGAAAGGCTCATATAAAACTTAAAACCACTCCCATTCTCCGATAATTAATCACCACTGCAAGAGGTACAAGGATTTTGAGTACGGGACCAATAACTATCACATGCTTTGATCTATGAAAAATATAACTCCATGGTAAACAATGCAAAAAACCTATTGCAAGGGGAAAATTACCTAACCTTAAAAGTTATGAAAGGAACACAGTTTTGTTATGACTAGTGTGTTTTTGATACAATAAAGGATCATAACTGTGAAAACATAATCAAAGAGCATAATTGTAAGATAAACATTCTTCCAATATATTTTCAGAAAAGTAACTGAAAGACTTCGTAAATGATAATTTAACTGCTAAATAATGCACTTAATGACTATTCCGGTATGAACAAATGAAATAACACTGTCATGATAATTAGCTCTCAGCCTGTTACACGATCTCCCTTCAGGAGGAGTGCTTTCCTATAAGACTTTCAAGGTTAGAGAAAGATCATCTACATGTTTTAATATTATATTCAATTTCTGGTGTCACGCGATATACTTCACCTAATGTTAATAAAAGTAATAAATGTTGACCTGAAGTCATTTATTAACAGATATCACTCAAAATTCATTCAAGCCGTGTTCTCAATGACTTGACTATCAATCATCTCTTTCTGGACATGTATGGCATCATTTTCCTTTTGCCAACATAGTGCTTAATATTTTCAGTCTTTCATAATTAATACTTGAGACCATATAAGGTTTCTGAATATATTCAAATTTCAGGAAACCGTCCACCATAGGAAATTTCCCATTTATATTTGTCACCTTAATGTTGGGCAAAAGAGTGTTAATATTTTATCATCTTGATATCACGAATTTTTTAATTGAAAAATGAGGATATTAGATATCATTTATGCTGGGTTATTCAACTTTACAAAATCATAGATAATATACAAGACCAATACAACATTCAAAGATTGGAAAATTTAGTCCTCGTCCAAAACCATTTTAAGATCAGCATTACAGCCCCAAAGATTATATGTCTCACATTGCACTTTTGTCCCACAACGCAGGCTAATCTTTTCGCTGTTGTCTGAAACTTCTAATGTAACTTTACACATATATAGCGAGTACGCAATACACCAGCAGAATTTCACCCCTTAACTTGCTTTTATTATTCAAGTGACATCATCTAAAATCTCTCCCTCCCTCTAAATAAAACCTAAATAATGAAAAATAATTTGAAAACCTATCCTTGGCAACTCTAACAAATTTAAAGGATGATATGATTTTTCAGAATTTAAAATAATTTAAGTCAATACATTAAAGGAATGAAGTTCTAATATGGCTAATGTGATAATATATCAAATTTATGCCATCATGGAAAAGAAAAGAGAAATATGCCAAGAGAAACAATATAAAATAAAGTTCATTGAAAACCTGACGGCCTAGGTCATCCATTGGTATGCACTCAACAGCAATAAGTTTATCAACATCATCAGCTGTGATAATATATTCTGGATTGGTGGCTCCTGAATCATTTAAACAAAATGAAAATAATTTGTAAGGTCAAACTATAGTATATTTAAAATCAGCACTAGCTAAGGAAGCTACTGAATAACAGAGAAGTAACTTCAATACTTGCCTTCAATGTACTGCCGAGTGCCGTCCTGAAGATGGCGAACCCACTAATATGCAGCCAAACATTTGTTAACCAGAAAATTTAAGTACTTATTACAGGGATATGCTGCTTAGAAGATACAAAGACTAATTGATTGCAGCTAATAATGCTTTTTACCTGAAACATACAGAGAGACGTTCCACGTACAGGAAACCCACAGCCTAGAAGTTTACCTCCTGGTATAGCATCTCCAATTATTTGAAACCCTTCTATGTCAGGGCCGTCTAAAAAAAGGAACCAATCATGTTAAATTTTATAGAGCTTCATGTGGAGAGGTGTATATAAAAACACACACACATACACAAGATCCATTACCTTCTAAAACAAAAGAAACATCTGTATCAACCATGCTAGGAGAACTACGAGAATAGTCATTGATCCTCTCTTCATACCTCTTATTAACTCTGCTATCAGATAACCTCTTAGGACCAGGGCCTGCAACCTCCCTGTGAAAGAAAGTTAAACAATGAAAATAAGACAATATCTTTAAAAAGATGTGGAGATAGAAACTGAACTAGAAATTAAACTACTTACATCTACTTGCCATGGTTCTGATATTGTTTTCAAGCAGAACAAAAAATTAGCAAAGCCCATATTAATTGACACTAAGAGCAACATCAAAGTATCTGATTGCCAAAGCCACATATGATAAAATAGAAATTCAATATCATCAACTTTTCAACAACCCAAGGTTCCACCTTAAATATAATTTTTACCCAACAAAATCAAATTTTCTTATAGAGAAATTTTACTTCCTTTTTTTTGTTTGTAACCTGGATTTCTGGTTCCTATACAATCAGATTTACCTCAAAATAGTAATTTTAGAAATTTGCTCCAACTCGAGCATAATGATCTCATTTGGACAATATTTTTTCATGACTTGAGATTGTTTCATATGAAAAGTTAATATTGCTCGAGTTTGAAATCATTGTATGTTTAACTCATGCATTATTAACATAACATTAATAGATGTTGTTTTCATATTCACCAACAAACACTTAGCGTATTACAGTATTATACTACATCGTGATCATGTAACAAATTGTTTCAAGTATTTATTTGATTAAATTTGTTCGAGCCTATACCTATCAATAGTATAAACTCTTTCAAAACTATTTAGCAAAAAAAAAACTCTTTCAAAACTTAAGACTTCTACTCATTGTGGTGGACTTTATTAGCACTCCCAAGTCTCCTTTATAAGTTTCAATCTTCTGCTAATTTATATATTATTATTAAATCATATTCTAGTAAATGGTATTTTGACCAACATCCCCAACTAAAACCTCAATATATCCCCCTATACAGAAAGGTATGCACCTTCTTTTTTTCCTTTTTGGCTTTCCTTGGCATGGTAAGTATCACAAGTATACCCATATAGGCATATACCCAACCAGCAGCATGAATTGATCATTCCTCAATTCTCAGTGAAGCCCAGAAATGTGACTGAAGCTAATAATTGGTGGTAAAATCAATAGTAAAGAACTCTTGTCTACGAGAGTTGTGTGCACTCATTTATTTCACTAAGTGGGAAAACTTAATTCTAAAAATAAAATTAAGGGTTTGGGTTATTGTTTCTGTAGAATAATAAGCATTCTGGGAATAGTACAGCACGAATCATAGTATTCATTCCAATGAAAAATTACGAAAAGAAATGTTGAGAAATTTTCCTTTCTAATAAAAATAATAAATCAGCAAATACCAATAACATGCATAGCAATATTTGTGTTGCTCCTGAATAAAACAAGGCACTAAATTAAAAGCATTTTATAAACATGTATATTATAAATTAGTCCACAAGCTAAATTGTTTTAGCAAACAATCAAAGAGCAACACCTAGGTGCAATAAACAAGAATAGATTATCAAACTAATTCTACAATTGTAATGCTAACCTATCAGTGTGGGATGCCAGCATCGGCAGATTGTCATTATGTAAATACTGGTGCGTCTGATCATTAGGTATTGAGGTTTTCATCTGTCTATGATCAGTTTCATGCATATATCTTGACATATTAACAATTGGTTCCAGATGATGTTCATCATCTACAAGGTTGTTATGGAAAGAAAAGTCTTGCTGATCCTGCAGCAGAATCAAAGCAAAAATATTTCTTGAACTTGCTTAAATCAAAAAGGGAAAACAATAAAAAAAGAATAAATGATGAGATATTTAATAGGATATATTATCAAGTTAAGAAATTATATGAAATTTGAAAATTCCAACAGTACCGGCGACATAAATGAGACTTGACCAGTCGAGAGATTAGAAACAGGAATGCCTTTATCAACAGATCCATTTTTAGCTTGATGATTTTCCACAGTAGACATTATATCCCCAATTCTAGCCTGTGAATAAATCAATAAATAAATCATACTCAATGGCTTCTTAACAATAGAGACCCCAGAAACAAGTTACATTGGATTTTCACTAGAAGCAGCAGGAGGGGGAAAACACCTGTGCTTTTATATGATG